>CM039679.1:25553832-25918832 GCA_022537955.1 Schmidtea mediterranea | reverse complement strand
GGTTTAAAAATGTCACATTGGGTATTTGAAATTGATGTACTTCACTTATCCAAAAATCTAACACTTATGTATACAAATCATATTACAAAAATGACTTACCTCTACTAGCATTGATCAATAAAAATGGTAAAAGAAATGTGAAAAATAATATCAAAACATTAAAAACTGTAGCTTTGGAAAATATATGTGTTTTGTGAATTCTAAATTCAGAATGATTAAATATTTCAAATTTAAACGCCATTTAATTATACAACCTGTAACTAATAAGCAATTTGTTAAAACAAATTTATTTAATTAAAAATAGATAAATAAATATGAACTAAATATATTTTGATAAGTGTTAACTAATATATTTTTATTTTACTATTGTATTTTTAATAGGATGGTATTATTAAAGACAAATAAGAATAGAAAGAAAACTTTTTAAAAAAAACTTTAAAAATCACAAACCTGAATACAAATAGATCAAAAAATATTGTGATGGGTTTGTGGAAAATATGATAAATCATATGAAAAGTTAACCAACAAAGGAAACCACGTGAAATTATCCGAACCAGAAATTCCAATTCAATGGAAACCAAACGCAGGCAAAAAGATCGAAAAACCGGGAGAAGAAATTAATCAAGAGTCGCCAAGTAAAAATACGGATGAAACAGAAATATATTTGAGAGAATCAACAATGTACAAAATCGCACGTGATGAACCGGAAATGAGGAGCCGAGAACTAATATTTTCGAGTTTAAAGAGGAATATACAGGAGATGCATTCAGAAAGAAAATGCAACGAAGAAGATTTAAATGACGAAAAAGAAACTGGAAATTCGGAAATGAAAACAGTTGAAACAAACGTAGCTGAAACATGGAAAACGGAAATCATACGAGAACAGAAAATATTAACCACAATGGAAGAAAGAGTTGAAAGAAAAAATGACCAAACTGAGTTAAACGATCAAGTATCAGAACCAATAAAAGTAACAATGGAAACAACGAGACAAACGAAAGATATTAAAAAACCATAACGATTTCGCGATATGCCAGTTAAGAGGATTCAAGACAGTAGAGGTAAATTTATAAATTATAATAATTGGTGGGTTACTGGTGTTGAGGTCTCACTATTGCTGGTGTACTGGGTGTAATTAATTTGTTTAAATCTGTGCAAAGCTTATTCAAGCTTATTTCCCTCTATCAAAATGCCTTCTTTTCCTAGGGTCTATGCTGTCTCACCCAGACGCCTCACAATTTTAATCCTACCACTATATACCCATGAGCAAGCTCATGTTGGTACTGTATATAGCAGCTGAAAATTCATGAACAGGTGAGCTCCATTTCTAGAACTACTCCTCATGATATTTTCACTTTCGGGTTCCTGACTGCCGATGGAAGGTCTTACGTCTCTTTCTGTCTATACGCTTGTTCATACTCATCTATTTCTACAATTCCTATATCAATTTGTCATCATTACTGTTTATTTATTAAAATATTTTTCAAAAATTTGGGCAGCGTTCCGCCCTTATTTTATGGAAAATTCCTTGTTTCATACAAACGTTAGCCTATGGTAAATTGAAATGAATGCATTATTATAATGTCATTTTTTAGTCAAACAACTCATATTTGCTTTCCTATGGTCGCCACAGTTACCATCATTCGTAAATCTCTATATTATACTCTCACAGATCTATGCCAAAATGTATCGTTTTATTTTAATTTTCCACCACGATGATTATCAAATAATGTACGTGATTTAACCCTACTTTATACTTTCGTTGACCTAAATTTCTATCACTAGTCGTACCCTTGAAAATATAAAAATCGGCAGGAGTTAAATTAAAAATTCAATTTTCCTACTTAAACATATAATAATGTTATCCCCTTAATTATGGCGATCTTCCCGAATATTAATTTTTACCGTTCCGACCAACATTGAAATGGCCGCCCCGGTGAAGTACGACGGCGTCCTACTCCGCGATCAGTGTGACAAGACCTGACCATGCCGGCAGACACCGAAGGGTGGTTAGCGACAAGGCAACACATCAACATTCCTCAAAATCAACTGAGGAAATCGAATATTGCCCTACCACTTTCCACAAACTAATATAAGTGAAATGAATGTACATAAGTTAAGGGGAACCTGCCGAGCGATGCCAAAAGACATTGCGGCCATCCAGAATAAGTTAAATTAAACAAAACATTAACATAGAAAAATATATTTCTACAAAAAAAACAATACTTACGATCCACAAGTTTGTCAGTCAAGCATACAAATTTGAAAAATTGTCATACATCGGCATAAACAGTGAAGTCTAAAAATTTTGTGTCTACAAAATTTTCTCTACAAATGTCTCACAAAATTTGTCTATCCACAAAAATTGTCTAACGAAATGTCTAACAGTCTAAAAATTTTGTGTCAACAAAATGTCTACCAATGTCTAAAAATTATGAAAATGACTGCTGTATATATAGTCATTTCATGCCTGGGTGCGACCAATCAGAGTATTTTGAGCCTTTTTCGGCTATTTTTCGGGGGGTTTTATTGCTTTAATTTTATTTTAAATATTTTATTTTTCTCCTTATTTTTCTCTATTTTTTGATATTATTTTCTCAATATTTCTTAAATTTTATTTTTTATCGTTTAACCATTCTTTTTGATTGTTTCTCTTTTTACCCTTTGATATTTAAATTTTTGGTCGCCGCTTCCGCCTATGTATTTTCTAAACCTTCTTTTGCAAGGTTTTGGCGGTTTTATATTTTGGTTTTGTGTTTCTTTCTGCATCTGTAGGCTTTTCAATGATTTTAATTAATATTTGTTTTATTTAATTTTGTTATGTTTTTATTTTGTTTTATTTAATGTTTTATTTTATTTTTTGATTTCTGCTTGCGGTACGTGCTTATGTTACAGCAGCCATATTGACAATTTTCAAACCTCAATAATTATTTTGTTTTAATTTACACAATTTTTCATTTTGTTTAAATTATGGCTTATAGCCCAACACTATTTAAGATCTCAACGTGCACTGGTATTCGTATATATATAACTTTAATATATCAAAACACAAGATCTTTTATAAAATTTATTAAACAAAAATTACCAAATATAGTATTCAATTTTTTGAATCAGACTCCACAAAATAAGATAGTTAATTATAAACAATGCGTGCAAGATTTGTATTTGTTAAATGTTATTTATGTATTCTATGTAGGTGAATGCAAAAAAAATTTGTTGGGCTCTGCTCCGATTTTAATTTCTTTTCGAGATTGACTCTTAAAGAATTTTGTCGCAGTATTTTTGGGCGAATATACTGAGCTTTAGCTCCAGTATATATACTAAATTTTTTATGTCTATAATATTTTAATTTATTTTTAAGTGCTCTAAGAGCATACTTATTTTATTTTATTTTTAAATACTATTGCTATAAGAGCAATATTAATCAATTTATTTTATCTTCTTTCTTTATGATAATGCGCATTTTATTGGTAATAATTTTCAGCTGTTACTTTAATAATCAATCAATTAATACGCACTCGTTGGAAATAATTAGTTGTTGAATAATAATAATAATAATAACAATAATAATAATAATAATACTGACAATAATAATAATAATAATAATAATAATAATAACAATAATAATAATAATAATAATAATAATTAATAAGATTATCTGTATTAACCCCAATGATTTTACCCTTTTTATTTTTATTTTATTGAGTTGCATAAAAATGAATAGTGAGGAATAAATTTAATAATTAGAATAAATTACACCCTTTATAATAAAAATGGATTATATCCTTTACCAAAAAAATAAAATATACATTTACATCATTATTTACAAATTGTTAAATGGATCACAATAAATGATTGTCAAATGTTCAGATAATTGTTCAACAGATCACAATAGATAATTGTTAATTGTTTAGATAATTGTTAAATAGATCACGATAGATAATGGATTATTGTCTTTGATGTTCTGATTTGGGATTTGCTTGTGCTCGTTCTTCTGCGTGAATGTTGATCCTGTATTTGTTGGGCCCGGTCCTGTAATACTTTGTTAGCACGAAGGTGTCTAATGGTTTTCCTTCGTCATCTAACATTCCTCCCTGGGCCGTTAAAGTAATGTCCTCATTACCTTTATCGCTGAGGACTAGTTCAATCTCACAATCGTTTATTTTCATGGTGGTGCGCCTGAATCCCTTTTGAGTGCCAAATTTAATATGTCTCCGTCCTTTATTCGTCTACCGAAATGACGGCACAATTCGCTATCTGATATCTCCATCTGGCTTTCTCCGATTACAAAATCAGGGTCTTCTAGTATTATATCCGGTTCGGGTCCATATTCGTCACTGTCTTCGGTTGTTGATCTCGGTGATGCTTCCTGATCATCTTCTTCGAAGGAGAAATATTCCTCATCCGAATCATTATCACACTGCATTTTGTTTTCTTGTAATTGTGGCTCGCTTTTGATAGGTATGTTGTTGCTTTGTGATCGCTCCTCAGAGATGAATATGATATCATCATCACTATCCATTAGCTCACTTTCGAATGTCCTTCTGGTGCCGTTCTTGTTAAATTTTAATTCCCATTGTGATGGTTCTATGTACATATCCTCTTCCATATCATCGTTTTCTAAGGCATTCGTTGTGCTTTCTTGGTTCTCTTTTACATTTCTCTTTAAACTGGAGGAATCCCATTTGATAACTTCTTCCCATTTTTGTTCTGCGATGCCATAAATGACTTTCAGAAGTATTGTTGTCTCGTTCGCTGAAAAGGGTTCTGCTTTTTGTAGTATTCTATTGATAACTTTATCCTTGAACCACTTGTCGTGGTATCTGATTGCCTGGTATGCTAGATTGGATAATTTAATTTTGTGGGGTGCTACAGTCTTTACGAAGGAACGCATGAAAGAATCTTCAGCCATTTCTCTGACTCCCATTACATTGTAGATATCTAATGTGAGAGCTTTTAATTTGTTTGTGATATCATACCCTACGATTATTTGTCCCTGTAGGAATTTTCGAATATCTACTAATGCTTGGTACTCATCCTCGTTACCAATAATATTTTCCTTGTTTGCTTTTGTTTTTTCCGGATAATAATGGAGTATTTTTGTCCTCGGTGTGATCTTCTTATTGAATAGGACGGTTCCGTCGAAATCTCTGATACATACTTCTACTGGTGTCTGATTGTTGTTAATGTCGCAGACCAGTTTGACATCTACGAATTTAATCTTCTCCTGCCTTTCCTCTGTTGTTAATTCTTGGTGCGTGAACGATACACCTTTGTTGACAAGCCTTTCCTTCGTCATCTAACACTGGGTAGCGACATTTAAGCTATATGGTTGTTACCCAGACAACCCCATATAAATATTCTTTCACTTGCCACTCGGCACCCGTTACTAGGCAACGTTGGAACTGTGTTCGAGGGGGTAGATCGTCCACAAAAAGTGAGCGCTATTGCTAATGCTATAATTGACTGAACGATCTCTGGGTTCAACGAGCTGTCGATAGAAGACTTGTGCTCGCTTTTACATTTTAGGCCCCTTTGTATTATTAACTTCATCGTTCATATCCCTAAATCCCAGATACTTCTCATTTACTCATTTCGATGTCCTCATATTACTTGCTACGATTTAACACTTATCAAATTCCTCAAATAGCATTTAAATAACAACAATTATATATTTTTCAACGGAACAACACATTTTGACTCGTCAATTACGGGTTGTTTAATAATCGAGCGGCTCGGCGCTTAGCCCGCTCCTTACGTCCGGGTCGGTAATCGCTAGCCTTTGGTGTAGTCTTCAGATATGTCGTTGTCTCTCGGTAGGCTAATTAGGCAGGAACAAAAACTAGGGGATATGTCACTGCCGCTCCTTCTTGGCAGGCTGACAATGCTACTTCGAGCCCCTTTATCTGGGTCCTTAGGCTTTGATTTAATTGCCTTTCTTCCGTCCAGCCTTTTTGTGCTGCCGTGAGTCTTTGATAAAGCGACTTTGCTTTCTTTGGTTCGATCCAAGTAGCTTTTGTTTGTTGGATTTCTTTTGACATCTGAATAATCTGCTCGTAGAAATTCTTGTTAATGCTACGTGAGTGTTCCAACTCCTTCCGTAGAATTTCTAGGGATTCCATGTCTGTAAATAATGCAATTAACTGTGGTCTACAACTCTTAAATTATTAAATTGATTATGCAAACATAGATATTATTGAACCAAATTTAAAAAAATGAGAAAATGGGAAATAAACTAATTATTTATTAGAAATTAATTTTCTTATTTCACTAAATGTTATTAACGGAATTGAGGACTTAGAAGATGCCTCTCATCACATTCGTCAGGAACCGGCTGAGCGTAAGAGCGCTCATGATACACAAAGACCGGTCGGTTTGTGTTTCGGGTTCGGCTGGCACGGAACATCGGAGGAACGACGACATTAGCTTGCGTTCATTTATCAGCATGATCGTAGGTGGGGCTGGCCTGTGGTGTGTATTCGTCGGTATCCACAATTCTGCCGGCCACTATGTCCTCCTCCACGTTTAAAAGATATAGCCTGGCCTTGGCTACTTGGAGATTGACCTGACGTTGGTGATCCTCGAGCCCAGAGAAGAGAGACCGGGCTTGTTCGTGTATTTCCTGGGCCGGATTTCGGCCACCTTTCCGTCTGCCCGCTACGAACGGTAGCGCATCATCTTCTACAGGTCGCAAGGCTTTCCATCGGGGCTCTCTCGATGGGGGCACAGTGAAGCCCGCGTTCCACATGGCTTGTCGCCATGGATCAGCAGCTTGCACGGGGACACGAATAATGGTTCCGGGTTCCTCTAAATGAGATTTAATTTAATTGAATCATTTAAATTATCTGGCGGTAAATATCATGTTCCTCGCCTTACGTCAATTATACCGACATCCTATTTTATGTTCTTATAATTACTTCAAGTTTTGTTATTTTGTTAACACTTTCGTTATTTTAGATAAGTTGGTTGTCTTTTGTTCCTTTAAAATAAATTTTACATTTACGAAACAATTGCCACAAACAGGTTGTCCACTCTTGTCAACCATTGGATAGTTTCACAAACCCAATTTAATCTACGTAATATTATTCTAAAATCCCAATCATTGACACTTTCAAATTTTTAAATCTATTCATTATTAAATTCATTTAAAAAAAATAATTTCTTATTGTTTAAATCGAATCACTTAAATAATAAATGTGGAACAAAATTAATTGGATTCTTTCGTAATTGTTTTTTGTAAACAAAAAAATATTTTTCTCTCATAGTTTTGAAGTTACAAGGAAGGAATTAAGGGTATCAAATGATTGATTAGGTAGGCAAAGTCAAATAGTTATATTTCAATTGACAAATCTGGATCCAAATTTTTCTATAGACAAACACATTTAAAGAATAAAAATTGTAAAGTAATTTCAAAATCCGAAAACGATATCCAATGGCAGACTAATTCGGTTGTTATTTGCACAAGTCCTTGGCAAGACATTTAAGTTCTCCATTTTGCGATTTCTAATTAGTTATCAAAGTATCTAAAACTAATATTCGTAAAATTGTCTATGAAAATTCATTTATCGAACAATGGTTGATAAAAATACCTACTAAATAGAATAAAAATCAAAATTTATCTATCTAAATGATTAATAAGACTATTAAAAAAGAATGACAAATTTTAGTTATCGCATAATAATTAATAAAACTATTTAGTAAATGAATTTAAAAGTTGAAATTTAGCTATCGAGTAATAGTTAACAAAAATAAATCGAATCGATTCGAAAAACAAAATTTACCCAAACTACGAGCTCCTGGATTCAGGTCCATGTCCGCATCGGGTTTTCTTGCCGTCATATTCCCATCGGCGGGTTTTAATTGGCAATGCATTTTTAACTTTTCTAAAAAATTTTTACTAGTCTCGACCTGTCGATGTTACCTACATAAATCGGGGATGTCGATCGAGGAAAACTCGTGTGTATGTCCATTCGTCTTGTCAGACAGAATCAGTTGACACGGTAGATTCAGCTTACACATTGAGCGTGCGTGTGTTGTAAAGGTCCGCCAGTTCGTGATGTCTAGGAAATCCCCTACCGGGCGAGTGCGCGTGACCTTTAAATCGGGCGTGTCTGCCAAGCTCGGTAGTGCAGTATTAGGTGTGAGTGATTGTGCCTATCGATTTGTTCTGTGGTAAAGTCAGGACAGCTGTATATAGTAAGTTTTCGATTTTTCACTGATTTTATCTTATTGGTTTATTTTGAAGTTTCAGCTCTATCTGAATTTTAGCGACAGTTATACTAATTTAAAGCGTTTTATTGTAAGTGTTATTTGGCTAGGTCTTGCAAAATTTTAACTTTTGATTATTTCAGGACTTTGGTTTCTAGTTGTCGGTGAAAAAAGAAATTATTCCATGACTCTTCTCATCTTTCGGGCATTATTTTATTTCAGTAAATACTCGGCTGGGATGATACTTGAGTGTCTGACTTATCTCTGATTGGTGGTCCTGGAATTTACCAAAAGATCCTCGTCTCCTCAAAAAACAAAAAGGGAAAATATGGTTCTCTATAATATTAAAGAGTCAATCTTATTGCTGATGCCAACAACAGATTTCCTCCCGGTTATTCAAATCTAATTTGCTAGAGAATATGATGACTGATGCTGGCATGAAAAATCCTTTTTTATATCAAAAATCTTGGTGTTTGGAATTTATGAGGTTCAAAATGTAATAAAATTGTTTATTCCTCGTCTTTATTTATTCATCTGATTGTTTATCGAGAGGGTTACTATTGATTGGAGTATTCAAGTGATGGTGAGTCTGAGGTTATTCATTATTTTATTTAATTATGTTTTATTAACGTTGGATGTTACATCGGAAACTCTAACGTACCCCATATTTACTAATCATATGATGGGATATTATGGGTTCTTTATCAACATTTTGGGTGTCTATGATATTTAAATCGGCTGATTTCCTATTAGAGATTTTATAGATTTGAAGTTATTAAATTATATTAGTTCCAAACATTACATCGAGAGTTTTTAGTTATTGAATTTTATTTTAATTTTTTTCCCTTTGAATCTTTTTTAATCTGTATCGAGGAGTTGAAATGACTTCTATATTTGAAAGATCTTTATTGTTTTTTGCATGAAGATTTTTAATTTACAAAAATTATATTATTGTATCTTATCACTACCGACCTTAACCTAAAAATCAATGAGTGTTTTCTCAAAGATTTACTTGATTTTTTATCCAAGAATTATTTTACTTTTACTCAAATTACTTTAATGCTAATCAATGAATTAATTTAGTTTAATCAATGAATTACTTATCTTTCCCTTAATTTTATTAAAATGAATTGTATTAATTTAATCAATGATTTTCTTATTGTTACTCGATAATTACTTAAAATTTTGTAATGAATTATTTAATCGTTAAATTATCCTAACCATCCGATGAACTACTTTACTTTAATTAACAAATTACATTAGTTTAATTGATGAATTAATTTATTCCCCGTACCGTTACCCTTTAATAAGCCTTAGGCGCATGTTGTGTTTATATTATATTTAATGAGTGCCCACTGGACTACTCGGTGTGCTGATTTTGAGCCGTGTGTAATAAAATTTTAGGTCGATTTTATAGAAAGGAGAAACGAGGAAGCAGCCAAACGACTTCTTCCTTATTTCTCGTTTCTTCTATTCGGATAATATTGACGTTACGACCCCTGCGTTCCGCACGCTGGGTCTTCACGGGTACATATCATTGGCGATTCTCCACGCACTTACATGAATCTGTACTGTGTATATTTTGCTAACTTGCGTTTTGTGTTGGCTGTGGGCCGGAAAAATTTTGACATATTTATTAATATTATTAAATGCATAAAAAAACAGTTTTTTAAGTATTATAAATATTTATTAATTTTATCTAACAAATAAAATACAAAGTTACCCTACATTCCATTCCATACATTTCATAAAAATTGGCATAGCAAAATAAAATACCTCTCCCCCCACGCCGACATCCAAGCAGAGCTATGCCGAGATTGCGAGGGTGTGACGTGGAGAGAGAGCTCCAAAATAAAACATTTCTCACCTAAAAGTAAGGCTTCGTAGTAAGATTTTAAACAAAATTCACAAAAATTTTAGTTCAAAAATGGTTTTTTTTTACTTGTGCTCGCTTTAAATTGTTTGGTCCCCTTATGTCTAAGTCCCTATCATTTATTTAGCTATTTTGACAACATTAGTTTGGAAACAAAATGGGTGGTACTTCTTATTTAAACCCTTTTACAATGTCGCTTCAAACCACTAGGATAATATAAATATAACAAGGTATATATAGAAACTACAATATATAAAACTACAATCTCCATCACGCTTTATTTGACAATTTAATGCACGGTCTATGATAATCCAGGCTTATTTGAAAGTTGGGCGGCTCGGCGCTTAGCCCACTCCTTACGTCCAGGTCGACGACTTTTTGTTGCTGTGGTGATTGGAGTAATGGTTGTGGTAGGAGTTGACGTTAAGATTGTCGATGGGGCGGTACTCGACTCGCGGTAGGCCAATTGAGCAGGGCCGAAGACTAGGGGGTAGGTCACCGCTGCCCCTTCTTGACAGGCGGACAACGCTACCTCTAGCCCCTTTATTTGAGTCTTCAGGCCTTGGGCCAATTGCTTCTCTTCCGCCCATCCCTTTTGCGCCGCGGCAAGTTTTTGATATAGCGGTTTGATTCTCTTTAACTCTATCAATGTTGCCTTGATTTGTTGAGTTTCCCGGACTAGTTGGACGAGCTGCTCATGGAGTTTTTTGTTGGCCTGTCTCGCATGAGTTAATTCGGTTTGTAGTAATTTTACGGGGTCCATTTCTAGAATAACAAGGGTTAAATTTCCACAGGGATTTCTATAATAACAAGTGTGATCAATACTAAACATAGTTTCGAACTTAATTTAAAGACAAAACAACAAAAAATTTAAAGCTGGATTTCTAATAGTTTATTAGGAGAAAACAAAAAAATTTCCGATCATTAATGGTCACTGTTTTAGAGGATTATGCGTCTTCGAGGAATCGCTTGATTCCGTCTTCCGGGGAGTAACCCTGAATCACAATTACTGGCCTCTTGGTGTTTCGGGTCGGCCTCGGGGAAGGTGGATAATTGCTTGCTAGACGCCCCGCCGCTAGGTCGTCTTGGACGTTGGCCAAGTATCTCGTGGCTCGCTCCACTGATGCATCGACGTGGCGTTGGTGACGCAGAAGATTTTCCAAGAGTTCTTGAGCCTGAGTTAAGATATCCTGGGACGGATTTGGTTCGCTGGACGTCCTTTTGAATTGTCACATAGTGATTTCTGCCAGGAAGATATCTTCCCGTCGGTTGTCTTCTGGCATATCAGGGCATCGCTCTCGATATACACGATTCCAGACCTGTCGCCATTGCTCCACGATATAAGTAGGGGTTTCAACGAGAGCTCCAGATTGTCCTGAATAGAAAGTTTGATGAGTTTAGCACTATAACCCAATATTTCTCTCAGTAAATTAAGATTCGATCGGTTATCCTAACAAAATCGGATTGCTATGCTCGTCATCTGGGCTTTGTCTTATAGTTCTAACTCTATTATGTCGGTGAGAATTTAATGGAATCTTGACGATATCTTATGCCTATTTTGGTAAGTGGGTGTTTTTCATTTTTAATAAAATAAAGTTTATACGTCTTTAATTTTATCTTTAAAATTTTTAATAGTATAGTAAACTTTTCATAATGTTTATAATGGTTATGGTGAAAATTTTTATTGACTCTTAACAGTTTACGATGATTACTTCAGGGATTTTTCTATATAAAACCAATTATTCGGGTGGTATGATCGCTTAATAGTTAGAATTAGTCCTATAAACCGTACTATAGTCGATTTATTTTAAATGATTTCATTCATTACACTGGCATTCGAAAAAGGCGCGTCTATACTCTGTCTTAGAACCTGATTAAATTCTCTGCTTTACTAGAAGTTTGAGGTGATTTGTTTAATAACGATTAAAAATTTGTAGTTTAAAGTTAAGCTAATTCGTTAGTTATTTTATTTTCATAGCAGCGATTTCATATTGATTTATTCCCCGTAACCTTTCCCTTTAATAAGCCTTAAACGCATTTATATTTCATATTATATTTAATGAGTGCCCACTGGACTACTCGGTGTGGTGATTTTGAGCCGTGTGTAGAATAATTTAGGTCGAATTTAAAGAAAATTGAGAAACGAGGAAGCAGCTAAAACCACTTTCTTATTTCTCCTTTCTTCTATACGGAATAGTATTGACGTTCCAATCCCTGGGTTCCGCACGCCGGGTCTTCACGGGCACAGATCATCGGCGATATTCCACGCACTTACACGAATCTGAATTGTATGTGGATTTTGCTGTCTTGCGATATGTTTTGGCTGTGGGCCGGAAAAATTTCGACAGTTAGATTAATTTCATGAAAACAAATTTTAACATAATAAATATTTATTAATATATATTAAAAGCAAAGTACAAAATTACTTGACCAATTCAATCCAATCAAAAAATTTCATAAAAATACCTCTCCCCCCACGCCGACGTCTAAGCAGAGCTCTACCGAGGTTGCGAGGATGGGACGTGGAGAGAGAGTTTCCAAATAAAATTACTGCTCACCTAAAAAATTCACAATAGATTTGTAAACAAAATTCAAAAATGATTTTTGATTCAAAAACGGTTAAATTTTATGTGAAAATGTATCGGTATTTATACCTATTTTCTGTCCCTAACCTCGCGTGTTAATTTTGATGTAGTAAAACAAAATTCGACCTTGTTATTTTCTAGAGTATTCTAATCTTTATTTTTATTAGTTTTTTTAATTTATTTTAATAATTTTTTATTTAGAATTTTTATTGAATTATTTCTAATTCAACTTCTTTGATTTAAATTTCATTTTCATGAAATTTTATTGATTTATCAAATTTCGGTCGAATTTGTTGGGTTTTCATGTTATGTTTGTGTTTGTATCGTGCGGATCTTGTTGCATTTTGTTATTATTTTTAATTTATTTTTATGTTTATTATTTTATATTTTATTGTTTTTCCTCTCATATTTTGGTGGGATTAATTGTTGTTTTAATAGGTTTATTTTAAATTTGCATGTTATGTTTGCATGTTATGTTTGCATGTTATGTTTGCATGTGTGTTACCGATCCATTTAAACATTTTCCAAGGCCGTTTGTGTTTTGGCCCAACACAGGCATTAGCAACGATAACGTTGACAATACCTGTGATAACCAAGGGTAGTTATGTAATTCATTATATTATCAACATTACAATAACATTATGAAATTTATATTTTTCTATTTAAAAAATTAATTTACCAAATTTAAATTTATTAGCTTCAAATATAGAAATTTCTAATTTAAATTACCCTAAAATGATTTACAAAAATTTTATTGTAAAATGATATTAAAAAAATTATTTCTCCAACAATTTAAATTTTATTATTTTGTTTTGTTGCATTAAAGTAATTCATCTTTTGCTTTTCACTCGTTGTCATAGCAACGAGTCAACAATCGGCAAATTCCCAAGGTTGTAATTTTTGCATCCTTTTTAATTATTATTTTAGGTATTTCTAAGTCTCCCGAAGGATTAGCTCCGGAGAGAAGACTTCACACGATCTAAGGACTTCCTACTAAGGTTCTTTATTGATTTGATTCAATTGTCTTTAAGTCTCTCTTGTAGGATTCATAGGATCAATCCCATCAACAACATTCCGAAAAATTGGAAAATTTAATTCTTCCTTTTTTGGATTTTACTTTCGTTTCGTTTTTCGAAATAAATGATGGTAAAGATTTCGTTTCCTTTTCTCTTTTATTTTATTTTAAGTTTAATATTTCAACTTGTTAATAAGTATATCAATTTAAGATTAATAATATCATTAATGCTAATAACAATAATAATAGTTTAGTAATAATAATAATAATAGCAAGAATAGGGTAATATTAACATTAGCATCGACAATAATAATAATAATAATGATAATATTTTGTTAACCATAATAATAATCGTAGTATAAATGATAACAACAATAATAATAATAATAATAATTTAATTTTTCAGTAATAATGATAACAGTAGTATAGATAATATTATTAATAATGATAATAATATTTTAATAATAATAATGATAATAGTAATATGATTCTTGACAACAAGGATAATGATGCTAATATGAAATAATAATAATAATAATAATACTGTTGGGCCAGAACGTAAACGGCCTTGAGGAATGTTTAAATGGATCAGTAACACACATGCAAATATAACATGCAAATTTAAATAAACCTATTGAAACATCAATTAAATCCTATCAAATATGAGAAAAAGGAGAATTAAATATAAATTAATAAACATAAAAATAAATTAAAATAATAACAAAACGCACCAAGATCCGCACGATACCAACACAAATATAACAAGAAAACACAACAAATTCGACAAAATTGAAAAATTAATAAAAGTTCATGAAAATGAAAATTTAAATCAAAAAATTTGAATTAGTAATAATTCAATAAAAATTTTAAATGAAAAATTATTAAAATAAATCAAAAAATAATAGAATTAAAGAATAGAATTCACTAGAAAATAACAAGGTCGAATTTTGTTTTACTGCATCAAATTTAACATGCGAGGTTAGGGACAGAAAATAGGTATAAATACTGATCCATTTTCACATTAAATTTAACCGTTTTTCGAAACACACCATTTTGAACTAAATTGTTTAATTTTGTTTAAAGATCTTACTTTTAGGTGAGAACTGTTTATTTTGGAGCCCTCTCTCCACGTCAAATCCTTGCAACCTCGGCAGAGCTCTGCTTGGATGTCGGCGTGGGGGGAGAGGTATTTTTATTTTATTTTATGCAATATTATGAAATTTTTATTTTATGGATTGACATGGAGGGTAATTTATGTTTATTTGTTTATACTTAATAAATATTATTAATATTGATAAACTGTTTTCTATGTTTAATAAATAAATAATTCTGTCGAAATTTTTCTGGCCCACAGCCAACTCATATTGCAAGATAGTAAAATATACATAGTACAGATTTGTGTAAGAGCGTGGAAAATCGCCAATGATATGTACCCGTGAAGACTCCGCGTGCGGAACGCAGGGGTCGTAATGTCAATATTATCCCTATAGATGAAACGAGAAATAAGGAAGAAGTCTCTGGCTGCCTCCTCGTTTCTCATTTCTGTAAAATCGACCTAAAATTCTATTACACACGGCTCAAAATCGTCACACCGAGTAGTCCAGTGGGCACTCAGTAAATATAATATAAACACAATATGCGCTTAAGGCCTATTAAAGGGAAAGGATATGGGTATAAACTAAATTGAAATCGTTGATATAATTTGAATTAATGCTTTGAAATAAATTAGAAAAATTTATTGGTATAATTAAATTAAATTCGAAGTAAATTAGTAGAGATCATTAAATTCATTAATTCGATTATTGATTAAAGAACTAAAGTAACGATTGATTGTAAATAAAGAAAAATTTAAAGTGTTTTATGGCTTAAAGTTGAAATAATTATTGAGTAAAAATAAGCAATTCCTTAAATTAGGTTATTATAAATTATGGATTAAAAGTAAAATGATTATTAATTAAACTAATTATTAAGCACCATTAACGTAACTCATTGAGTAACAAGTAGAATTTCCCTTTTTGTAATTTGTAGATTAAAACCAAATAATGTAAATTTCATTAACGGTAAATTAATTCGTTGAGTAAACTAGAGAAAGTTGTAGGTTAAATCAAGTAAATCCCAAATTAACCTCAAATGGATCCGAATAAAAGTAAAATAATGCTCGATAATAATTCAGTACATCTTTGAGTAAAATTGAAGTACAGCTTTGATTCATTAATTAAAGATTTTCAAGTAATTCATGGAAATAAAGTAGTCCATTGCCTAAAGTAATTTATCGATTTAACAAATTTTAACGTAAAAATAAGTAATTCGAGTGATTACAATAATTCGTTGAATTAAGTTAAATAACTATAGATTAACGCCGTAATAAAAGTAATGAAATATATCGATGTAAAACAAATTTTTCGGTAAACTAATATAAACTCATGGATCCAACGTAAATTAAGGAAAATAGGTTATCGCTTAAAAATAGATTAATGTAAAATCGACGCAAATAAAAATGGCCCAAACTCAGAAAACAGATAAATCAGAGAAAACAATAAAATGTTATATTAATATTACACGAAACAAACAGTCATAGAGTTATGCTTACCGACGGCAATGAATTAAATCCAACTATCCCAAAGAAGGCCGAATAAAATTCCAATAATAAAATTCCACCAGCGAGACCCGCTATAGAGTCAAGTAAAGTTTGTCCTAAAAACTCCGATAAACTACATCCAAACAACTGAAATGTTAACTTACCGAATTACTTCAACACAATTGAAAAATTATATTCTAGTAAATGCATCTAAAATAAATCGATAAACCCTGCAAATAAAACAAGAATGAGATAAACACCGGATATAATCTTACGAAATTTCATTATCACCATACGCTGGTAAGTATCAAACAGCTAAGATAAACACCGGACATAGATTCAACCATCACCGTTCGCTCGTAAATACTAAATGGTTGAATCGACATAAACACCGGACATAGATTCAACCATCGCCGTTTGCTCGTAGATACTAAATGGTTGAATCGACAGAAACCCCGGACATAGATCCAACCATCGCCGTTCGCATATAAACACTAAATTATTGGTAGCGACATTTCAAGGTCATCCGTGGATTTGACGAAAATTAAATAAACCCACATGCCTACAATAGTCAATTTCCGCGTAAGCTAGAGTTAGACATTAATAGATCTTATTCGAAACCCAAACTTATGAAGTGACCACCCATGGCTTCCCCTGCTTAATTTACTAGAGTGAAAGTCTGAAGTAATAACCATCAAAGTTGTCCCTGTTTTAACGGAGATTAACCAATTAGCAACCGTGTCTTACTATGCTCAATGTCAAGCTGGTAGATCACAAATAAACTATGGTTAAAACCCGGAATGCCCATAACCCAACTGGTATAAAAATGGAGTGTTGATAATCTTTAGAAAGATATATAGGAGCGACATGAGCAGATATAGCACACCTAACACTCATAGGTAGACAACCCCAGTAGGTTCACAACAAGTTACAATCAAAACCAAGGGCAATAAATTTATATTCGATAAGTTTGAATTTTGATAAGCCCAATGGCAACAACCTAGTCATTAGTGAGTCTGGTACAACAATCGAGCAAATTAAATAAATTGCTTTTAACCCCTATACGCAAGTAGCTGACCTTGATGCATTTTTAGAAAAGAACATGCCGCTCGAATGGACTGATGCTCAAATACCCAATGAACGATGTCGGGAGGAATCACCCCCAAAAGCAGAAATCTTCAAGGAAATTCGACAACAGTGGCCGTACCCCACTACTTGGAGGTTACTGGGCCTAAACAGCGACCCGTGTGGACTCGCCGGACAACAATATCCAGCAGCGGAAACATATATCAATGCGCGGAATCTCCTCACCCAATGGGAACGGGTGCAGGAACAGGTGGATCTACAGGTGGTTAAGGCGAGGATGTATCTCGCAAATGTGGAAGAAGACATCCTCGCCGGGCGGATTGCAGAAGCCTACCCACCTCGCCCAGTCCGCGATACCCGACGCCCTTACCCAGTAGTTTCCCCGCAGAAGGACTCAAAGAAGCCGTGCCACGGAAAACAGCAATGCCGAAAACACTAACCACAACCGTGATTTAGTTTCGTTTTTTTTAATAAATATTTGTTGGCTTGTCATTTCGTTTAATCGTTTGCCTGAATAGACCGGTTTTAATAATTATGTTTATGATAGTTATAAATACAAATTATGTAAACCATTAGAAAAATTTAACGATCTTGTCATTGCAGTTATGTCCACCAACCAAATTTTGCAAGCTGAACTAGATCGCGTAAGGAAAGCAAATACGAATCTCCTCAATCAAATCCTCCAGATGACTAAAGAGGTACAGCAGATCAAGGCGACTTGGTCGGATCCGAGAAAAGTAAAAGCGTTATATCACAGACTAACCGCAGCACAAAAGGGCTGGGCGGAAGAGCGACAGCTCAATCAGAGCCTGCGCACTCAAATCCGAGGATTAGAAGTCGCCCTAGCGGTCTGTCTGAGAAGGAAGCGGTAACATACTCGCTCGTCTTCGCCACATCCCAGGTGCCGCAGAAAAGCACTCAATTAGCGGATCAGTCTATCACTCACTCAAATAATCGTCGGCCGGGACGCAAAGAGCGTGCTCGACGCCGAGCAGCAAATCCACCCATTAACTCACGATAATTATTCATTATGTCGATTTCAATAAATTAGTTGTAGTTAGTAGTAGGATGTGAGCCCGTCAGATACAACCCCCCACTAGCTTACGTAATTATTACGTAACATTTGACCTCTACACGCGTTGTTGCTACCTGGAGATTGACCTTTGTCCACTAGTTGCTACCTAGTAATTGACCTTTGGTGACCTCATGATTACATCACTTGACCACTGGTCACACTTATTATATCACTGGTCACACTTATTATATCACTGGTCACACTTATTATGTCAATGGTCACTACTCGGAGACTAGTTACCTAACTGTTATTATGTCACGTAGTTGTAGACCAACACACCTACCTTCTAGAACCTTCCACACACATACCAACTTCCACACACCTACCTTCTAGAACCTTCCACATAACTACCTTCTAAAACCTTTGGTTCTTAAACATTTCACACACACACATACCAACCAACGATCCACACCAATCCGCACCAATCCGCACCAATCCGCACAAATCCGCACCAATCCGCACCAATCCGCACCAATCCGCACCAATCCGCACCAATCCGCACCAATCCGCACCAATCCGCACCAATCCGCACCAATCCGCACCAATCCGCACCAATCCGCACCAATCCGCACCAATCCGCACCAATCCGCACCAAATCCGCACCAATCCGCACCAATCCGCACCAATCCGCACCAATCCGCACCAATCCGCACCAATCCGCACCAATCCGCACCAATCCGCACCAATCCGCACCAATCCGCACCAATCCGCACCAATCCGCACCAATCCGCACCAATCCGCACCAATCCGCACCAATCCGCACCAATCCGCACCAATAATCCGCACCAATCCGCACCAATCCGCACCAATCCGCACCGATCCGCACCGATCCGCACAGACTTAACAAAATCACTCACTAGCACTATTGGTATTCAAAATTTTATTAAATATAACAAGTTTGTTTCACAGTGAAAAGAATATGCTCAACATGAAGCATGCAATTCATACTGCAATCGTAGTAGAGAAGGATGAATTCAAATGTAAGTTATCAAGTATTTGATCAATCAGTCTCTTCTGCAATTGGCGTCTTCTGAATTTTCTTTTGCTTGATCTGATATGAGGATTCATCGGCGTCGTCATCCGGCATTGCAAATTTAAATTATGCAATAATAAATACTACGAACTAAGCTCTGATTTGATTTTCTACGTTTTCTAAATTCAATTACGACTTTTACAAAGGCAAAAGTCAGGTTAATAATATTGAATTTAAACATAAATTACGAATGTAGTCTGAATCATTTCAAACAAATAAAATAATTCTGATCTCAATGAAAAAGTTTAAGTTAGTTTAAATATCCATTATTTTAAATTAATTGCAGAAGTCTGGTAGAATGCCGTGCACATGGTAATACCATATTTTAGCTGAGTGCAGGATATTGCTCATTGCACATTCTTTTAGCAGACCTTCTGTTTGAAGTGGTTCAATGCCAAGTTTACAAATCAGATCATAAGTTGATGGAGGAATCGACCCTAATGCACCAATAATACAAGTGTAAAGCTCTACCTGATAATCAGGTTTGGCTACCTGTAATTCACTCTGAAGCAAGCTATATTTCTCAATATTTGCCTTATCAGTCAACTCAAAATGTGAAACAGAATCCATTGGACACTTAATATCAATCATGAATATTCTTTTTCTTTCAGTATCAGTTATTATAAGATCGACGCGTTGTTTAGAATTCAGGACAAGAGAACAAGAATGATCAACCACGACAATAAAATTAGGATTTTTTAGATTATTCGTTATTATCTTTATACAGTCATTGTGTCTCTCTAATGTCAGTATTTGGTGAATCTTACATGACTGTAAGGCATGAGACATAGTTTCATCCTCTTTCTCACAACGTCTACAAAGTCTAGAATCCCCTTTTCTATTAGGCTTTGCATTGATGTTAAGTGTATATACATACCAACTTCCACACACCTACCTTCTAGAACCTTCCACATACCTACCTTCTAGAACCTTTGGTTCTTAAACATTTCACACACACACACATACCAACCAACGATCCGCACCAATCCGCACCAATTCTCACCGATCCGCACCGATCCGCACAGACTTAACAAAATCACTCACTAGTACTATTGGTATTATTATTATACTTTTTACTTCATATAAACGTATGAGTTTCGTTTACCTCATTGATTCATGTTACTTACATGTGATATATTAAAAAATTATATTTACATGAAATTTTCAATTGTTAATTATATTATTACTTAAAAAATTATAAAATAATCATTAAACATAATAAATTAAGATCAAACTCGTCTTAAAAATAAATGTTCAATTCTAAATTATTTAGCTTACTGACTATTTTGTTAGTAGTATATTACATAACAATTTTAACAAAATAATCATAAAACTTTAATAATTTTCATGAAAATTTAAGTTTAAAAGCACTATAGTATATTGATAGTTTATTTAATTAAAATCAAGTCACTCAAAACTTAAATTTTATCACTGGATTTACAAAATTTTAAGAAAATAATTCAACAAGTTTAAAATTTCAACTAAATATAAAAAATTAAATTATGCCAGATTTACTTTACCAATTTCTATAAAATTTTAAATTTACAGCAAATAAAATATATATATTTATTTTCTATTAAAAAATTTAATTTTTAAAATAAAAAATAATTCGCCCACTATAGGAGTTGAACCCACGACTCAACGAATTATTACCGACACCAGACTGTTACAAGTCTCATTTAATAATAATTACAAAACAATAGAATAAAAAAGACAAACACATTTACAAGACAACATTTATTTAAATAAAAGCTTCAATATCTTCATTGGCATTGATACCTAAATAATGCCCGAATGCAAAACTTTTGTTTTTACCTACCCACTGACGTTTATCGTCGTTGTTACTTAAAGCAATTTTACTATTTTTAAAAGTAAACAACTGATGATTTCTCATCCCTATTCTCGTTTGAGGAACAGAAAAAATTATATCGTTTCTATAACAATCAAGATAAGAAAGATGCTTTATTTCAGTTCCTTCCAAAGTAATTCCCTTTGCTTTATTACTTTCAGTTTCATCTAAAAGACTATAGCATTTTGGTCGTAAGAAAACCCATTCCTTATATCCAAGTCCCTTACTCTCATCTTTGAATTTACCAATTACTGAGTCAAGTTTTCTTGAATACAAAGGATGACTAATATTATAATTCGAAGTGTCCAAAAGATTATCCGAAACCATTGCAGGTAAAAGAGTACTTAATTTACAGTTTTTAATTTCAAGAAAGAAAGAGTCAGTATCGCCAGCAACAATGTCAATCTTACAATTGAAAAGATTCCTATATTTCTCTAATTCAAGATACTGGAGCTGATACATCCGTAATTTCGATAAATCAAGAACCGTTTGACCGATATAACTAGGTCGGTCTAAACAAATTAATTCTTTATTTAGATGAGCTGCTATTAGATTATCGTCAATCTTTATACACTTTCTGAAAGACAGTTTTGATGAATAAGTAACCATCTTTTCAAATGAATTACATAATCTTAAATTCATTCGTTTTTTAAGATTTTCCACAGATTTTCCATAAAGACTATTATTTAAAAGTTTGAAATAGTTCTTATCAAGATTATTTGTAGCATCTGCTCTCAAACAAGTGTTTGTATCAATATACTCTTTAAAGATCTTTGCCTGTTTAAACCTTATAGCTCTATGAATCTTAACAACCTTAACACCAAGAGAAACAAACATCTTTAGAAGTCTCCAATGAATAACATAGTTTTTCTTGGGATGATGGGTCAGCATTTATTTTTCAACTTTAGAATCCGGTGGACACATCTTTTCTGGTGCCACAGGGAATTTATCCAAAAACTCATGTATACTTTCAGGAATTTCGAGATCAACTTCCATCGTGTAACCATATGAAAGCGTTTCAATATCTGTACTCATACACTCATCCAAAATAGAATCAAGATTATTAATTACCCAACTAAAATCACCGAAAGGAAGACTTTGGCTAAGAGCCCAACCATACAGATTGTTGATATCAATATACAACAATTCTATATCATCAGAAGTTTTAACATAATGTTTATTCACAAATGTTATTCCACCTCTTATCCCTCCTTCATAGAAATTATACATTTCCATATCTGTAAGGAGTTCAATGGGTTCTTTCAATGTCATCAAAGCAGAAGCCCAACTCATTCCAGGTATACCGTAAAAAGTTAAGGGATCTAAACCGTTATGTGCAATACTCTTTGAACGAAATTGTTGAAAAAAGTCAGCAAGAAGAAATACATCTAATTTCAAGTATATCATCATATAATCTAACAAGGTATTACAATTATTCTCAGTCCAAATCTTTTGTGCTCTCAAATATTGTGATTCTGTCACTTCAGGCCAAATTGGTGGTAATTCAAAAGTTGTTTCCAAGATTTCCAAACTCTTTGCAAAATTATAAGGAAAGATACCTTTACAACCCATTATTGAACCAGTAAATACTGATTCTGTCAAAGGAAAGTTAGAAAGAGTTTTAACTGCATTGTCTAATGATGCGCTAACAAACTGATAACTATCAATGAACCTAACTGATACTTTATCGATATGCGCTATTAACGATATAAACTTTTCTGTTGTAGTTGGCATGATATTCAAACCCCAAGAAGGAAAACTACTAAGACCATGCTTCAAAATGTGATGAAGGTCATAACCCCTAAGATTATGAAAAATAACAGGTAAATGCTGACAATTTCTTCTAACATTACGACAAAGACTACAAGCAGCCCCAAGATAACGACCTGAAAAGTGTTCGTAAACTTTAACACGATTTCTAATGGGTTTCTTACAAAGATAACAATTCAAGCAAGACTTAAAAGCATTTTCCTGATTAAATGATAGCGGAATTATGTTTGAATCACTAAAAAGATCAAAATAAGGTTGTATAATTGTCACCGCAATTTCCTCTATCTTTTTCAAAAATTCCAAGACACACTCTAAACCTATGAAACTAAAATATGATTTAGTATTATTAAAGTTATTAATTAATAATAGTCCTGCTGCTATTGGTAGATGTTTCTGATGAAATCTTATGTCAATGGGTAAAATTGACTCAAAGTCTGCATAAATTACAAATGGTGGGGTTACTGTTTTTGAGTAATCACCAAACTCTAAATATTTATTTTGAGGAAGAGTGTATAAAGTTGTTCCTACCTGATTTTTGGTACATAATGCATAATGACTGTTAAAAGCATCTTGCAAACGAAAACCATTAAGACATCTAGGACACCATTGACATTGTATTCGTATGCTAACTACATCATTAATATGTGAATTCATTAAGCGTTGCAAGTCAATTACAGCAGTATAATGATATTGGTCATCATTTTCGAGAAGTAAAAGATACAAAGGATCAACGTCTGTCACTTTAGTGCGATGAATAATATCCAAATGAGGGTGGTGAGGAACAAAATCGTCATTTTCATTTTCATAATTATTAATAACAGTTGGGTTATAAGACAAGACATTAATTGCAAGACCTGGATTCTTTTCCTCAAACCTACTTATATTGCATAATCTCATAGGACAGTCATCTATCTCATCATAATTTAATTCATTCAAGAAGTTAGTATAACTATACATATTACTACGATTATTTACAAGAACGTCATGCTTCAATAAAGCCAAGATACTATATATAAAACAAAGATTGTCACTATTCTTAATATTAATAATTGCTCTTTTTCCTTTAAGCGCAATAGGAGTTTCAATAAAACCGTGACCAGTTAACCTATTCATTTGGGAATATTTAGTCAAGATAAAATGAATTTCTCGAATTCTAGAAATAGTCCATCCACTACCTAATTGAGTAAATCTTTCTATTTTTTCATTTAATTTTCTAACTCCTTCAACAAGAAAATTATCTGAAAAGACCTCGGCGTTATTAGATATAAATTCATCTTTAGTTATATCATCTTTCTCAAATTGGATATTTACAGCAAATTGAATTTTAACGTTCCCCATTTTATTAATTTCAATTTTTAGCCGGGTTATAATTCTATCTGTTAATGTTATTTGATTAACATTAAATTCATCAATATTAAATTTTAGTAATTTACGAGATCCTCTTAAATCTAATTCTACAATTGGGTCATTACTAATATCTACAGAACCACCTATTTGTATGTTTTCCTCATCATCACTGATTACAATTACTTCATTTTTAGTTATTTTAGACGTGCCTAAATTCAAACTAACATCAGATTTTCTTTTCTTAATTTTAAAATCGTCAGCCTTAAAAATCAAACGAAAGAAATCGAGTTTATTCTGTTTAAACTGTGTCAAGTGAACCTTATGATCAGAAAAGAAATCAAGATAGGGTTGGGCATGGTAAGTTTTGCACGCGGGACATATAAATATTTCAATGCCGTTGAACTGATGACGATAATATTTCTTCATTAGGTCATGGCATTCATCACTATGATTCATGGATGAATTGCAGTACTAAGGGTATAAATTGCCTATTTATATAAAAATTAATTATAAGTGAAAATTATTTTTGAAAATTATGGTGTAATTATTATATAATGAAAAGTTATTTAGAAAGTTACTAAATTTCTAACCTTTTAATATGAAAAGGTTAAACTATTTTCAACATTATGTAAAAGGTTAAATAAATTATGTAATTAAATATTTATAAAAATAAACAGTTTACAATCAAATTATCAATCTAAACTATTCATTTTTAAAAAATTTTAATCACTAATTTATATACCTAATTTTAAATCAATAATATAACTCGAATTTAAAAGAAATATTTTTTAAAATATAAAAAATTTAATTCTTTATTTAAATTATTACTTAAAAACAATTTTAAAATTCAAAGAATACTTACATTTAATTTAAATTTAAATCTTACAAAGTTAGCATTCATATTCTGCCAATACATTTGATTAGGAACGTTATTAGAATTCTAAATAAATTTAATAATTTTCAAATAAAATTTAAAATTTACCATATGATTTGTATTTGGTATTTGTTTTGAATTATTGATATTGGATGAATTATTATTCTAAATAAAATAATAATAAAATTAAAATTAAAATCAAAAGTTTTACCATATTGATTATTGCTCGAAATTGGGTGTATATAAAAAGTGACCATAAAATGAAAAATATATCCTTATATATGAATAATTACGTTATCACCACTACAACAGATTAACCAATCAAAACACGGTAAATTGCATACATATATTTTTAATATTTCAGATAATCTAAAGCACCAAGTAAACAGTTTTTATAAGCACAATCATCATCATGCTCATAAAATGGACAAGATATGTTTCTTGGAAAACTCTGATATTCTTTTAATGAATACTTTACAATTCTCAAAAATGGGAAATATATTTTTAAAATCTTTTCTTTTGTTTCATCTGTCACATAGAAAATAGCTGTTTTTCGATCAGAACCGATAGTACTTAATATACACGTTGGACAGAAAAAATTTTGTCCGTTAAGTATTTGATCTTCATGATATTCGTTTGCCGAAAACACCCAATGTAATGGTCTTAAAATATTATTAGTATTGATCATACATAATTCTTTTATAACTAATCCACCAAATTCATTTTCAAAAACACTAATATCAATAAAATAACTAGATATTTTAAAAAACATTTATTTAAAATCAATACGTTTATACATTGAGTTTAGCCAAACAAGACAATGTTGACCACAAGTTGTTGTTAAAGGATTTTGATATCGATGTTTATTGTATACAATTGACTTTCCTATTGTTTGTAATTTACTAACTAATAAAGCTGGATAATAGAATCCCATTGGATCGAAAACATGGATTTTATTTGGTTTCACATATACAGCAATCCAGTGTTCACCGCCAAGATTAGATGATTGAGTATTAACCACTATTGCATTGTTATCATCAAGATATGGAATTTTATCTAAAGAATATACACCAACAAACTCATTCCCCAACAACTGTTTTCCAATTTTATCAACCTGAATAGAGCTAATTAAATAAAATTAATTATTAATTAAAATCTTACTTCATGATAATCTGATTACATAGAGTTACTATATTTATACTAGTACAGTTCGATTTGCAGTAATTTGAATTTCGTTTTCAAATACGCCATATATTATTACATGTACTGGTTCTTCAACAGCTGTTGAAAACTTTATATCCAATCGTAAATTTCCATTTTGAGGTAATTGACTTTGATTTAAATCAAAATCAGGTGCCAAAACAAATGTGAAAAATGGATATTTTGATTTAAAATCATCAAGAGATATTCCAAAATTTAGGTTTTTATATAAATAACCCATATTTCTCACAATACTTTGCATATATGTGGTACAGAAATTGTTATTTTCGAAATCTTGAGCATATGTTTCGCGATAATCTGTGTTTTTTGATAAAGATAATGAAGTGACATTATAATGTCTGAATTTTGAGCTTGAATCAGTATATGAACCGTTATATTGAGATTCACTTTGAAAAGTTACAAGAATAAAATTAGGCATTCTTCTATCTCCAAATATCTGTTCCTTATAGAATGATGATGCACCTTTACCAATAGCAAACTGAACAATTTCTTTTGTTTTAATTGGATAAATCGCATGTATTGAATTAAGACCAAGTTGATGACCTGCTAATACTGACGATTCAACACGAACTCTTCGAATCATTAATTTAGCATCTAGTAATTGACATGTTGGTTCCCCAGTTTTTGAAAATAATGATAATGCAGAATCAGATCGTTTTAATCTAATGTGAACATTGACACCAGGAAGTAAATATTTTGGTTGATCCATAAAATCAAACTGTAGTGAGGAACACATTGTAAAAACCTTTGAGTCTTTTATCCAAAGTAGTAGGATGTGAGCCCGTCAGATACAACCCCCCCCACTAGCTTACGTAATTATTACGTAACATTTGACCTCTGCACGCGCTGTTGCTACCTGGAGATTGACCTTTGTCCACTAGTTGCTACCTAGTAATTGACCTTTGGTCAGTGACCTCATGATTACATCACTTGACCACTGGTCAGTGCACACTTATTATGTCAATGGTCAGTGCACACTTATTATGTCACTGGTCACACTTATTAAGTCACTACTCGGAGACTAGTTACCTAACTGTTATTATGTCACGTAGTTGTGGACCAACACACCTACCTTCTAGAACCTTCCACACACCTACCTTCTAGAACCTTCCACACACCTACCTTCTAGAACCTTCCACACACCTACCAACTTCCACCACCTACCAACTTCCACACACCTACCTTCTAGAACCTTCCACACACCTACCAACTTCCACACACCTACATTCTAGAACCTTCCACACACCTACAATCTTAAACATTACACACACACATACCAACCAACGATCCACACACACGCACCCATCCGCACCCATCCGCACCCATCCGCACCCATCCGTACCCATCCGTACCCATCAGTACCCATCAGTACCAATCAGTACCCATCAGTACCCATCAGTACCCATCAGTACCCATCAGTACCCATCAGTACCCATCAGTACCCATCAGTACCCATCAGTACCCATCCGCACCGATCCGTACCGATCCGCACCGATCCGCACCGATCCGTACCGATCCGCGCCTAACACGCCTACAACTACGTCTACGACTAAGTCTACGACTAAGTCGTAGACTTAACAAAATCACTCACTAGTACTATTGATATTATTATTATACTTTTTACTTCATATAAACGTATGAGTTTCGTTTACCTCATTGATTCATGTTACTTACATGTGATATATTAAAAAATTATATTTACATGAAATTTTCAATTGTTAATTATATTATTACATAAAAAATTATAAAATAATCATTAAACATAATAAATTAAGATCAAACTCGTCTTAAAAATAAATGTTCAATTCTAAATTATTTAGCTTACTGACTATTTTGTTAGTAGTATATTACATAACAATTTTAACAAAATAATCATAAAACTTTAATAATTTTCATGAAAATTTAAGTTTAAAAGCACTATACTATATTCATAGTTTATTTAATTAAAAGTCACTCAAAACTTAAATTTTATCACTGGATTTACAAAATTTTAAGAAAATTATTCAACAAGTTTAAAATTTCAACTTAACTAAATGTAAAAAATTAAATTATACAAGATTTACTTTACCAATTTCCATAAAATTTTAAATTTACACCAAATAAAATATACAGATTTATATTCTATTAAAAAATTTAATTATTAAAATAAAAAATAATTCGCCCACGATAGGAGTTGAACCCCCAAACGAATTATTACCGACACCACTGATGTAAGAATTTTGAAAATAACTCATTCAAGATAGGATTTAAACATTGGATTAGTTTATGAAAATAATTAATAGGATTATTTGCATGTAAATACTTAACCAAATTCTATAAATTTATAGCAAATATACTGTTTCTAATGAAAATTCAATATTTTGATAATAATTCACGTTGTTAGTCGGATACTAATTTACAAGTTCATTCGACTCTATAAATTATTAGCGATACCATCAACTAAATTCGTTGTGTTTTTAGTGTTTTTATGAAAATAAGTCACTGGGTTTACAAATGAAAGTAACCGATAAATTCGGACATTAAAGCTTTATGTAGCCAAAACTGATTAAATAACCATTAAAAATTCATCAGGTGATACCTATTAAATATTTCAATAATTTATGATTCAAACTAGGTATATTATAATACTTTTCGATAAATTTATGGATAAACTATTACATGGTTTGTTATAAAGTTATTTAAAAGGTTAAGAATTTTAACCCTAAATAACGAAAGATAACTTTTAACCCTAAAAGATGAAATATAATTTTTAACCCTATGTGATTAAAAGTTATAACATTATGTAAACCAATAATTACTAAATACCAAGTAAACACATGTCTTTAATAAAGAGTAGTTGGTAAAAAGCATACATATATTTAAAAATCGTTGACAATTTTTAAGTACCTATTAAAAATGTTTTGAAAATATGAATAAATATTTGAATATTAAATTGAAAATCTCTATTGAAATTAAAAAGTATATAAATTTGTTAATCGTCAATAAACTCGTAAAATTATTGATTGATTAAATGCAATTGTTAATTAGAAATATTATTGACTGAACTTATTTTTTAATAGAAAGTTATTCTTGAAACAACATAAAAATCATATTTCAATAACTTTTCTTTAAATTAATTTTGAAAAAGTAGAAACCACATACTTTATTTTGATTGGCTGTTACTTTTGATAACGACATTATTTTTCGATAAATTTAATCGCTAAACTCAAAATACTAATAAATATATTAAAATTATTACAGTTTTCTTGAAAATAATTTGAAAACATACAAACTATTTTTCAATAAACTTATTATTATTTAACTAAAACCGGTTGTTGAAAATACTAATAAATTTATCAATTAAAATAATTAAAATAATAATTTGAAAATGAAATTATAGAATACTTGATTTTGATTGGTTAATTCTATTTATTACCAACGACTCAAATTAATTCAAATTTTAATGTTCAAATTATTTTCTAAATATTATTGGTACCGCATTGATAGGAAATCATACTATTCAATCGAACATAATTTCATTAATCTTTTTAAATAAATCAACAAAAGTCATTTAAAATTATTATAATGTTGAACTTGTTGCTAATCACCAACTTATTTAACACTTATCCGAATCTAATTATATGCATTGTAAAACACTACAAGTAATAATTCTTTGATGCTCCTATTAACATTACAACTTTTACATGCTGGACCAATACATTTTCCTGTAAAATGATCTAACCTTATTTACTATGTTCTTATTACACAAATAACAATATTCACAATTATCAAATGAATATTCTTCAAAATTCATAGTTTTAACCAATGAAATGATGGTAACTTGTCATATCAGTGAAGTTGTTGATTAATAAGAATCCATCAGAAATTGGCAAATGTTTTTGAAAATGTTATCTTTTGGTAAAATAGATAACGAAACTAGGTGTTATCGTTTTTAAACTCCAAATATTTATCTTTTGGTAATGTATATAGCGTAGTACCCAACTGATTTTTCTTACATAATTGGTGTTTTTCAAAGGATTTTGGCTTACGAAATCCATTTAAACAATTTTCAGACCATTTGCAACAAATTCGAACATTACAATCATTATTTTTATGACAATTCATCAAGGATTGTAAATTAGTTACTGTTGTATAATGATATTTTTCACCCTCCTTTATCAATAATAAATAAATTTGATCCAATCCAGTTACTTTTGTTCGGTAAATTATATTTAAATATGGATGCTTCGTTATAAGTTCTTCTCTATCCTCAAAATTTTCGTTAAATCATTACATTAATTGCTAAACCAGGATATTTCTTCACAAAAGTTGGGATATCACACAGTTTCATTGTCATATCGTTAGGATCGTATACGGTAAATATTTTCTTGGTCTATCTTTCTTGATTTTATCAGATTTCAATACAGCCAAAACACTATACATGAAACATAAATTATTGGTATTTTGTACGTTAACTATTACCTTTTTACATATTAGAGCTTTAGGTGTTGGAATATAACTATGTCCAGATAACCTAGATATATTAGAAACTTTGGTTACCTTGAAATTTACTTCTAATATTCGGCTTATTTTCAAACTACTTCTGTTCATTCAACAATCTTTTCATTTATTTTCTTTGTACCAATGTCAAGAAAAGTTGTAGTCACTGAAGCAGCGTGATTTGATATACTATCTACTTTGAGTTCCCCATCTTTTTCAAATTCTACTTGGACTTCAAATTGAACTTTTGAATGTTTCATTTCATTGAATGTAATTTTTAATTTTTCCAAAAGAGAAGAACTATTTCCTATAAAAATATATACTAATTATCCCTATTAAAAGTTTAACAATTTATTGAACTACACATACTTTTCCTCAATACGAAATGAATTTAACAGTATAAGAAAAACAATATTTGTTAGCATATTAATAAAAATTGATATACTTTAATGTCCAAATGGATATCCAACCACCTTAAAATCTTCGATAAAATTTTAATGAATTTCTATTATAATATTAATAAATACCACAAATCATCGACAAAAAGGATAAATCTACTCAATCCTTGAATTTATCTTCGATTCACCTAAAATCTATCATGTTACCAGTAAAGATTGCATTAATAAGCTACAATTTACTGACAATAATTCCACATATAAAGCTAATTATTGATTTCTCTACTTTACATTGGATTTAACCCCTAAAGTTACTGTAATTTAATGAATTACCACATTGAAATTTGTTTACATAAATCCTGCAATAGCTAGATTTATTAAAATGCAGTAAGAATCTTTAATGAATTTCTCTTACATGCAATAGTAAGACCCTAATATCTCAACAAAAATTTGATTAAGACTCCTCAATCGTAACCAATTATTAAACTTATCACATTTATTTGGTAAATTACCGATCATTTCACGTAAAACTCTACTTTTATCTGTACATACTTAATATTTAACCATAATATTCTCCTTAAAATTGATATATTACTGAGCATTTCATGTAAAACTCTACATTTATCGATACAAACTCAATATTTAGCCATAATTTATCCCTTAAAATTGATATATTACTGATCATTAAAACCATATATTTATCTACACATACTCAATATTTAGCCATAATTTATCCCTTAAAATTGATATATTACTGATAATTTTCATGTAAAATCTAACATTGAATGATTATTTCTACTCAATATTTACCGTTGATTAATTTCTTTTAACACTATAAAATGATATACAAATTATTATTACGTCATAATAAATCGATTAAATTTCTCACTCAATATTTCCCTTAGTAACTTACTACATCTAAACTCGATATTTAAACTTGTAAAGCATACTAGAATTGATCAAACTCCCAATCCATAGTGATAAATCTAACCTTTCAATTATATCTAAAACTCTGAAATATTCATATGTTGGAATACTCTCTCTAAAATCGATACAGTTCTCTTAAAAGTTTACGTCAAATTCTCAATAAATTCTTCAATTGAACTTCGATTAGATATAAAATTCATGAAAACTATATCGAAAATCCTAAATTTAAACTAAAGTATTTAACAGGCCCTATATTATACTAAGTGGACATGTATGATAAATTAATATACTAGCTATTATTCAATACATTATTACAAGTTTTAGTCTAATTAAACACAATTTCCATATTGAAGCCAATTTAACGATAAAAAATATTTAATCGAATATCAAAAGTTGATAACTAACTCTTAAATAACCAAAGAAGTAGTATTTTCAAATTGAATACTAGTATTATTATCGACTTTTATCAATTTTAATGATCAATTTATCATTCTGATAATATTTTAGTATTCTAGTAGCCTATGCTAAAAAATATATGTTAATATTCTTAATATATTTTGTGTTATTTATTAAAATTTCTAGTAATTTATGTAAATAATTTATTGTGAAGATTTAATTAGTTTCGAATTTAAAAACTGCGGTAAATAATATTTAAAATTTGTGATATAATTCTATTAAGTATGTACAGATAAAAGTAGAGTTTTACGTGAAATGATCGGTAATTTACCAAATAAATGTGATAAGTTTAATAATTGGTTACGATTGAGGAGTCTTAATCAAATTTTTGTTGAGATATTAGGGTCTTACTATTGCATGTAAGAGAAATTCATTAAAGATTCTTACTGCATTTTAATAAATCTAGCTATTGCAGGATTTATGTAAACAAATTTCAATGTGGTAATTCATTAAATTACAGTAACTTTAGGGGTTAAATCCAATGTAAAGTAGAGAAATCAATAATTAGCTTTATATGTGGAATTATTGTCAGTAAATTGTAGCTTATTAATGCAATCTTTACTGGTAACATGATAGATTTTAGGTGAATCGAAGATAAATTCAAGGATTGAGTAGATTTATCCTTTTTGTCGATGATTTGTGGTATTTATTAATATTATAATAGAAATTCATTAAAATTTTATCGAAGATTTTAAGGTGGTTGGATATCCATTTGGACATTAAAGTATATCAATTTTTATTAATATGCTAACAAATATTGTTTTTCTTATACTGTTAAATTCATTTCGTATTGAGGAAAAGTATGTGTAGTTCAATAAATTGTTAAACTTTTAATAGGGATAATTAGTATATATTTTTATAGGAAATAGTTCTTCTCTTTTGGAAAAATTAAAAATTACATTCAATGAAATGAAACATTCAAAAGTTCAATTTGAAGTCCAAGTAGAATTTGAAAAAGATGGGGAACTCAAAGTAGATAGTATATCAAATCACGCTGCTTCAGTGACTACAACTTTTCTTGACATTGGTACAAAGAAAATAAATGAAAAGATTGTTGAATGAACAGAAGTAGTTTGAAAATAAGCCGAATATTAGAAGTAAATTTCAAGGTAACCAAAGTTTCTAATATATCTAGGTTATCTGGACATAGTTATATTCCAACACCTAAAGCTCTAATATGTAAAAAGGTAATAGTTAACGTACAAAATACCAATAATTTATGTTTCATGTATAGTGTTTTGGCTGTATTGAAATCTGATAAAATCAAGAAAGATAGACCAAGAAAATATTTACCGTATACGATCCTAACGATATGACAATGAAACTGTGTGATATCCCAACTTTTGTGAAGAAATATCCTGGTTTAGCAATTAATGTAATGATTTAACGAAAATTTTGAGGATAGAGAAGAACTTATAACGAAGCATCCATATTTAAATATAATTTACCGAACAAAAGTAACTGGATTGGATCAAATTTATTTATTATTGATAAAGGAGGGTGAAAAATATCATTATACAACAGTAACTAATTTACAATCCTTGATGAATTGTCATAAAAATAATGATTGTAATGTTCGAATTTGTTGCAAATGGTCTGAAAATTGTTTAAATGGATTTCGTAAGCCAAAATCCTTTGAAAAACACCAATTATGTAAGAAAAATCAGTTGGGTACTACGCTATATACATTACCAAAAGATAAATATTTGGAGTTTAAAAACGATAACACCTAGTTTCGTTATCTATTTTACCAAAAGATAACATTTTCAAAAACATTTGCCAATTTCTGATGGATTCTTATTAATCAACAACTTCACTGATATGACAAGTTACCATCATTTCATTGGTTAAAACTATGAATTTTGAAGAATATTCATTTGATAATTGTGAATATTGTTATTTGTGTAATAAGAACATAGTAAATAAGGTTAGATCATTTTACAGGAAAATGTATTGGTCCAGCATGTAAAAGTTGTAATGTTAATAGGAGCATCAAAGAATTATTACTTGTAGTGTTTTACAATGCATATAATTAGATTCGGATAAGTGTTAAATAAGTTGGTGATTAGCAACAAGTTCAACATTATAATAATTTTAAATGACTTTTGTTGATTTATTTAAAAAGATTAATGAAATTATGTTCGATTGAATAGTATGATTTCCTATCAATGCGGTACCAATAATATTTAGAAAATAATTTGAACATTAAAATTTGAATTAATTTGAGTCGTTGGTAATAAATAGAATTAACCAATCAAAATCAAGTATTCTATAATTTCATTTTCAAATTATTATTTTAATTATTTTAATTGATAAATTTATTAGTATTTTCAACAACCGGTTTTAGTTAAATAATAATAAGTTTATTGAAAAATAGTTTGTATGTTTTCAAATTATTTTCAAGAAAACTGTAATAATTTTAATATATTTATTAGTATTTTGAGTTTAGCGATTAAATTTATCGAAAAATAATGTCGTTATCAAAAGTAACAGCCAATCAAAATAAAGTATGTGGTTTCTACTTTTTCAAAATTAATTTAAAGAAAAGTTATTGAAATATGATTTTTATGTTGTTTCAAGAATAACTTTCTATTAAAAATAAGTTCAGTCAATAATATTTCTAATTAACAATTGCATTTAATCAATCAATAATTTTACGAGTTTATTGACGATTAACAAATTTATATACTTTTTAATTTCAATAGAGATTTTCAATTTAATATTCAAATATTTATTCATATTTTCAAAACATTTTTAATAGGTACTTAAAAATTGTCAACGATTTTTAAATATATGTATGCTTTTTACCAACTACTCTTTATTAAAGACATGTGTTTACTTGGTATTTAGTAATTATTGGTTTACATAATGTTATAACTTTTAATCACATAGGGTTAAAAATTATATTTCATCTTTTAGGGTTAAAAGTTATCTTTCGTTATTTAGGGTTAAAATTCTTAACCTTTTAAATAACTTTATAACAAACCATGTAATAGTTTATCCATAAATTTATCGAAAAGTATTATAATATACTAGTTTGAATCATAAATTATTGAAATATTTAATAGGTATCACCTGATGAATTTTTAATGGTTATTTAATCAGTTTTGGCTACATAAAGCTTTAATGTCCGAATTTATCGGTTACTTTCATTTGTAAACCCAGTGACTTATTTTCATAAAAACACTAAAAACACAACGAATTTAGTTGATGGTATCGCTAATAATTTATAGAGTCGAATGAACTTGTAAATTAGTATCCGACTAACAACGTGAATTATTATCAAAATATTGAATTTTCATTAGAAACAGTATATTTGCTATAAATTTATAGAATTTGGTTAAGTATTTACATGCAAATAATCCTATTAATTATTTCATAAACTAATCCAATGTTTAAATCCTATCTTGAATGAGTTATTTTCAAAATTCTTACATCAGTGGTGTCGGTAATAATTCGTTTGGGGTTCAACTCCTATCGTGGGCGAATTATTTTTTATTTTAATAATTAAATTTTTTAATAGAATATAAATCTGTATATTTTATTTGGTGTAAATTTAAAATTTTATGGAAATTGGTAAAGTAAATCTTGTATAATTTAATTTTTTACATTTAGTTAAGTTGAAATTTTAAACTTGTTGAATAATTTTCTTAAAATTTTGTAAATCCAGTGATAAAATTTAAGTTTTGAGTGACTTTTAATTAAATAAACTATGAATATAGTATAGTGCTTTTAAACTTAAATTTTCATGAAAATTATTAAAGTTTTATGATTATTTTGTTAAAATTGTTATGTAATATACTACTAACAAAATAGTCAGTAAGCTAAATAATTTAGAATTGAACATTTATTTTTACCGATGATGATATTGACTATTATCTTGAGAGTCACATTGGTAATCCAAACTTTGCACCGGTCAAATGTTTTATCGTCGAAATTTTAAGTTCGAATTGCAAAGACGAAATATTTCCAATGCCAGATAATCTTTTTAAAGCGCAAATAATATTATGCCCTCTTAACATCAATGAATCTCATTGGATCCTTTTTGTTTACTGTAAATTGACTAAAATTTCCTATTTTGTTGACCCAATTCTCCGTAAACGGCATAACCTTATTAATAAGTCAAGTGCACTTAAAATCACGATGGCTTTAAATAATCTTTTTGATCTCAAAGCTGCTGTAACCTTTCACCCCCATGATAACCTTGTTTACCAGGATAATAATTACGATTGTGGACCTTACATCTGCGCGTATGCTATGCTGATAAGCCAAGAATGGCAAACATTTCCCAACAACTTTATTGAAACAATACGTAAAAATGTCCATCGATTCCAAACTACTAAATTTCAGAATCCACCAAAAGTCTTTGGGGGTGGTATAACGACACTGCCTATTTTTAAACGCTTCCAGAATGTAACAAGACCACCAAAAGTAGCACTTCCTTATAAAGCTTCTCTCCAAAATGAGAATTCCTGTGTACCTTCTTTAATAAAGAATGGTTTAGTAATAAAAATTATATAACCGTATTGTCTCCTGAATTGACGTTGAATCTTATTGCACATAATAATCAATTTATAAGAGAAAACGTCACATTTAGGCAATTTACGAGAGTAAAGTATGTAATTGCTGTCATTCCAAACAACCCACACTGGTGTCTGTATATATTTTCCCCTGTATTCGAGCGCAGCTACATCTTAAACTTTCAAGGCAGAGTCTTAAATGAGAGACTTGTCAGTATTGGTGAAAGCATGACTGATTATCTGAATAAATTCTTCATTTCTACTGCGAAAGTCAATTTTATTGTTAATCATAACCAGACTCACTTCTCGTTTAGATCGGAAGATCCACATTTTTTTGCTTCTGCGTTTATTGAATTTCTCGAGAGATTCTTCTTTGGTAATATCCTTTCATTTACTAAAATCAATGAAACTTTAAAATCATTTAAACTACAAATAACAAATGAGATCTGTAAAAATTTAAATTTAATTAATTTTCAATTAATGATGAAATTATCACAAAATATTTTAAAAATTTAAATTTACCCAGCAATTTTATATTGCTAAATTCAGCAATGTGCACTGCTATTATGGATGATTGCACTCGCTATTTAAATGATTTTTAAACTATGATAATATTATCAAAGCACAAGTTATATTCGCCATTGTAGCACCTCCAAAATTTCGTGAAATTCTTTTTATCATAGACTACAACACGGATGAATATTACCTTTTAAACCCAACAACTCTTTTAGGAAATGATAATTATTTGTCTACTTGTAAGATTCTAAGAAATAAAATTAATGAAATTAGAGAATCACCTAATCGTGTATTAAATCTTGGTGAATGCCCACATGATATTCGTGGTTCAGGTTTAGTAAGCAAAATTCTGTTTTGTTCTTACATGTCAAATTATGCCAATGATTTGCCTTTAGTTGGTTTGAATTTAAGACAAATTGGTAATGTGGTAAGCTCCTTCCTTCCAATAGTTAGTGAAATAAAAAAAGTTAAATCCTTAGAAAATAATATAATTAATGAAAATCATAAAGAAAGTGAAAATTTAAAAGAACGTAAAAATAAAATTGATCAACTTTTAATAAAAGTATTTAAAATGAATGTTGATGAAATCGTCGATGTAATTTTGGATCAAATTTCTATTAAAACTGTGCCAACACACAAACCTTACTTGGGCAATATAGAAAGAGTAGAATCTCAAATTAATAAAAGTAATTTAATTAAAAATTTCAACAGTGACATGAAAACCACTGTAAACACGATCATCAATGATGTAGATGTGGATGTTAGACCTAAATATGAAAACATTATAACGAATTTTGAGCACAAAATTCCTTTAGACCGAACTTGGGATAAGGTGTTTAAATTTTGTAATCGTTCTGATAAAAAACTTAAACTTAAATATTTATCGAATTCTGAGGTATTATTTGAGCTCAAGAAAGCTGACAACACAAGTCCTGGTGTTGATGGTATAAAATATCGAGACCTGGTGATGCTGGATCCCGAGGGTAAACTACTAACTTTTTATTTAATAAAATTATTTCTAAAAAGGTTATACCAGATAGCTGGAAATCCTTTAAAACGTTGCTAATTCCAAAATCCGGTAAAGGTGATAAATATGATAGTGTGTCATCTTGGCGTCCAATTGCACTACTTTCAGTTATCTACAAACTGTTTGCCTCTTGTTTAGCTAATCGTTTAACATTTTGGATAAATAAGAACAATCTGTTGCATATCGGTCAGAAAGGTGGCTCTAGACACGATGGATGTGTGGAACACAATTCAATTCTTTCGTCAGCTTTAGAGCACTCTAAATACAGCAAGAACTCTCAACTTGCTATTGCTTGGCTTGACATTAAGGATGCTTTTGGAGTGTTCCTCATGCCTACATGTGGTCTTTACTTCGATTTGTTGGGGTTGATGAGGAATTTGTGACTATTCTTGAGAGGATGTATTCCGATACAAGTACTTTCTATAGTTGTGGTCCTATCTTGACTCCAAATATTGCAATCAGACAAGGTGTTAAGCAAGGATGTCCTATCTCTATGATATTGTTTGCTTTAGCAATTAATCCAGTTCTTGAAGCAGTATCCCGATCTAAATGTGAACCATTTATGATTGGTGAATCTGCAGTTAAAATCCTTGCGTACGCTGATGACATTGCTCTTGTATCAAAGTCTGCTTACGACTTACAGAGAGTAACAAACATTGCTGTTGTAATTGCATCTGAAATTGGCTTTGAATACCGTCCTGAAAAATGCGGTTATATCCAACTTCCTCTTATCGAAACAGAAAGTCAAATTCTTATAAATGACATTAAAATTAAAAGATTAGCTTCAAATGAATTCTACCAATATCTTGGAGTGCCTGTGGGTGAAGAAACCGATCAGAGTCCATATGACATTCTTAAGAAAGTTGTTTCTGATACTAGGAAAATTGCTGACTCTGACTTACTTCGATGGCAAAAACTGAAAGCGTACAAAATCTTTTTACATTCTCGTTTAGTATTTCCTTTTAGAACACGAGAGATTAAAACAAGTGCACTAGCAAAATCCAATGCCAACAATAATATGACTGTAAACATCACTAGCCAATTAAGAAATTGTTTTAGGAAAATGATGTCTTTGCCTAACCACTCTGAAGTATGTTATTTTTATAATTCAACTGAAAACGGAGGGCAAACTGTGTTGATCTACTTGACGAATACCACACACAGACAATAACACACTTTTTCCGACTTTTTACTTCTAATTGTGAATTTGCGAGAAAAGTTAACCTTGATTCTTTGAACTTGTAGCTGGTCCGCGACTTGGTATTATCAATCCGACTTTGCAAGAAACGTTTGATTGGATCAATGGGAAAGAGCCAAAACCTTGGCATTCTGGTAAGAAAACTCGTTTTCAGCGAGCTAGAATTGCGATTGCTTTTTTTAAGAAAGAACATGATATTAATATTATGTTTATTGTCACCAAAGGTCAACCTTCACTCTTCATTACATCAGAAAAACGTGGGACATTTATTCTTACTCCTGATTTGCGTAAAACTACTTCAAAGGTCTTGCACATGGCTCTCTGTGACTCGTATCTTTCGAAATGGGAAAAAGGCTGCACTTCAAATTTCATTGCCTCAGCCATTAAACTTTCACCAAAAATTAATAAAGCTATTTATCGAGGTGACATTTCTGAGTTTGCTTGGCACTTTATCCATCGTGCTCGTACAAATACTTTGTCCATCAATGCAAAACCACATAATAAAGGTAATAAAAGACTGTGTCGATTATGTCACACTGAAGACGAAACAATGTCGCATATTATTCAATCTTGTAAAATCCATTTGACTCTTGGTTCTGAGAGGCACAATGATTGTCTTGATCTGATTTCGTCTTACTTGTCGAAAAATTCAAATTTGATTGTTGTTGTTGACCATGTATGTTCACTTGTTCCGGAATCAAAAGAGCGAGTAGATTTAATGATCACTGACATGGTGCGGAAAAAAATATTTTTAGTTGACATGAAATGTCCATGTGATACAATTAATAATTTTGCACTAGTAGATCTTCTTAATTTACAAAAATACGATTCGTTGAAAATGCAAATACAAGATGCCAAACCTGACTTCAAAGTGGAGCTTGATACATGTATCATCGGCTCTTTAGGTTCCTTTCCTCCAAAGACTCCTGAATTACTTTTAAAGATTGGAGTTGATCGAACTCACCTGAAAGGTTTATTAAAAGATTGTGCGTTAAGCAATATTTCACATTCTGCTAGACGGTGGCACTACCACAAGACGGGTATTTTGGTAAATCTTGAAAAATTTCGATTTAATTAATGTTTGAGTTAAAATTGCCATTTGACTTGTGTATGTGATTTATTGTGTTAATAATGAATTCCACCCTCTTCCAGGAAAGGTTTAACTTTGCATAAAATTAAACTCTCTGTCTACACTTAGTAGCAAATTAATCTAGAATGAAGAAGCCTGATGATATTTTTCCCAAATCTGCTGAAAACTTAGTTCTGAAGGATGGAAATAAAAGCAGATAAAGATTCAATATTCGATAAAGAAATGGACCTCAACAATCAATGTCAATTATCAATAATAAATCTGGGCAGATGTCAAAAGGCGATAATCAAATGCTGAATTCCAATGACCGAATCTACTTTGATGTCTTAGATTTGTGATCAGCTTCCACTACAAAGGTGCTGCATCAAAAGCCAATGGAGATTCAATGCCGGATGAAAATGCCGATGAAAGGGAATCAGAGCCGAGGACAATTTAGAGAAAATTCGATTGCAACTGCGTCAAGAGTTCCTCAACAATAAGATGAAATATCGAAACTCAATTGGATCTTTTGCTTTTGGAGAGTCTCAGAACGGCAAGCTCCATGTAGAGCTGTGTCCAATATGAAAAATTCAAAATTGTTATATTAATAAATTTTTATATGAGTGATTTTGTTAAGTCTACGACTTAGTCGTAGACTTAGTCGTAGACTTAGTCGTAGACGTAGTTGTAGGCGTGTTGGGCGCGGATCGGTACGGATCGGTACGGATCGGTACGGATCGGTACGGATCGGTACTGATGGGTACTGATGGGTACTGATGGGTACTGATGGGTACTGATGGGTACTGATGGGTACTGATGGGTACTGATGGGTACTGATGGGTACTGATGGGTACTGATGGGTACTGATGGGTACTGATGGGTACTGATGGGTACTGATGGGTACTGATGGGTACTGATGGGTGCGGATGGGTGCGGATGAGTGCGGATGGGTGCGGATGGGTGCGGATGGGTGCGGATGGGTGCGGATGGGTGCGGATGGGTGCGGATGGGTGCGGATGGGTGCGGATGGGTGTGCGTGTGTGTGGATCGTTGGTTGGTATGTGTGTGTGTAATGTTTAAGATTGTAGGTGTGTGGAAGGTTCTAGAATGTAGGTGTGTGGAAGTTGGTAGGTGTGTGGAAGGTTCTAGAAGGTAGGTGTGTGGAAGTTGGTAGGTGGTGGAAGTTGGTAGGTGTGTGGAAGGTTCTAGAAGGTAGGTGTGTGGAAGGTTCTAGAAGGTAGGTGTGTGGAAGGTTCTAGAAGGTAGGTGTGTTGGTCCACAACTACGTGACATAATAACAGTTAGGTAACTAGTCTCCGAGTAGTGACTTAATAAGTGTGACCAGTGACATAATAAGTGTGCACTGACCATTGACATAATAAGTGTGCACTGACCAGTGGTCAAGTGATGTAATCATGAGGTCACTGACCAAAGGTCAATTACTAGGTAGCAACAGCGCGTGCAGAGGTCAAATGTTACGTAATAATTACGTAAGCTAGTGAGGGGGGGTTGTATCTGACGGGCTCACATCCTACTACTATCCAACTTTTTCTTTCTTCAGAATTTCCATATCCCATAGGTGTAAGACAAGTATTTTTAGTATCACCGTTATAATTTAATATAGTTTCAATCAATGCTTTGTGTGCATAAGTATTGTTACCTCCCTCAATTTTAATATGATTAAACCCAAGAATTGCGTCTTTAAAAAGTGTATGAAACATGTAATTGTTTGGCTTAACATCTAAAGTATCCACCATATTTTTGCTGTAGACATTTACAACTTTAATTTGAACAGTTAATAAAGTATCATTCAAATCCAAATATTCAGTTTGGGAACCATTAATGTAAAATTCAACATCATTTCTACTATCAGTAATTGAATTCATCGGAAATACTTCTTCAAATGCACCATATTCAATTACTGCTTGAGGTGATGGACGATCGAAAATGCATAATTCAGATTTTCCACAAATCATTTTTGAAATATAGTTCCATGTCCTTTCATTCGTTTGTTTATATGCCTACCATGTTTTCTACGTTTTGGCATGGATCCACCTGATGCAGTATATTCAGGCTGAGGTTCCTCACTCTTAAACATGTTTGCAACACCAGGTAACATTGTTGATACTGCCGGTAAAGCTTTACTAATTTCAGACAGAGCATTTGATTTTAATGATGGTAATATTTTCTTATCATTCATTATCACATCCTTTGCTGTTTTCATTCCAAAACTGCCTATACGCTTAAGAATTGGTAATGCAAATCTTCCAATTGTTCGTAACCAACCAGACCCATACTGCTTACCAATAAAATATGGTATTTCGCCACCAGTTTGGCTATTACTATACAATGAAATTATATCTGGATTAATCATTTAATTTACGAAAATGTAATGTCAAATGTGTTTTTGAATTTTTTGGAAAGTTGATAAGTTTCCCACCATCATCACGAATATTAATTTCTATATTGTTTATACATGACGTGGAAAGCGATAAATACATCGGATTATCCAATACAATTTGTACAACTTCATCTTGTTCATATTTTTTAATCCAGACTGTTTTCAATAAGGGAACTAAAGAATCGCCAACAATTACTGGTTCAATAATGTTACTATAGATGAACATTTGTTGATGATGATCATATAACTTTGCTTATAAATACTCTCAAATTGTTTCACATTATATGTTTGCTTCTCTAATCCAAGTGAACTAACCAAGTTTTTATCGAATACAACCTCTGTAATATTATCTTGAATACTGAATGTGAATATTTTATCTTTTATTTGAAGAGATGTAAAAATATGAGGACAGTTGTACACTATATAATCATACAAGTCCATAAGATTTGTCAAGTACAAATTATCACGAAATGAGAAAACTGATTGAATTACAGTGTTATATGTTAACTTTATTTTTACTACATTATTCATATCTGTATTTGGTGGAACTACTATTTGAAATGACTCACTGGGACTTGTAATTATTAGTTCAGATACACCCATTCGTTTTGCACTTTGCATATCTTCAAATGATATTTGGAATGGGTAGAAATTACAATAAATATGTAAAACTCCTTTAGTTATGTACATGTAACTATGCTCGTTGAATTCTTTTATTGGCATTTCTTCGTTTCCGGTTCAATAAAGTAAAGACTGCTAACTGATTTCGATACAATTTCTTTGTATTCAATCTTTGCTTTACTATAAAAATGGAAACGTACTATATACAAATGTAAAATCTTGCAAAGCTACTTCCCAATTACCCTGTAAATAAATCGGGTTTTGTAGATTGACCATAAATTTACTGGCTTGATTGTCTGGATGAATTGTTGGACAACTATGCTCGGTAAAATCATGTAGAAATTCATTTTACTAGATCTTTTGAGGATATCCATGATGGGTTTTGATATCCATGCACTTGATATAATATTGTTTATCTTTATTCACCATTTTAGTTTTCAAAATCTTTTCAATTCTAAATACTGTTGGTGGAGGAATAACTTGTAGCTCTTGTTCGTAGAATTTACCAGATACCTCATTATTTCTCCATCTTTTATAACATACATGATTGGATTTTGATCTGTATTAATCTTTGAGATTTGAAAAACTTCATCACTCCAATTGTTATCAAAATTCTTAATGAATGGTGATGCTGATATTTTAGATATTCTTACATAATCATCGACATTATATTTTGGCTTTTTAATTTGTTCTTCCTGAATAAAACTATCTTTTGAAGTTACATCTATCGGTTTCAATCCCTTTAAACCTCTATGAGATGAATGATTGTAACTGAAAATCATTTTTGGTAAAACATTTATCCATGTTTTATTACCCTGATGCACGAAATACCTTTTAAGTTATCCTTAATGTTCGATTAAATCGTTCAACATGTGCTGCTTTGAATTGTGAAAATACGGAGTAATGATTTATTCCTTTTATTATTTCTTTAACTTTACTGTTGTAAAATTCTTTACCCAAATCAGTTTGTAAATTAATCGGTTTTCCATTTTTAAACATTGATTTTATTGCTAAAGCCATTTCATTTGCAGATTTTGTTTTGACTGGTATAGCGCGAACAAATCTACTAAAAACATCAATACATGTCAAAATATACTTGTAGCCCTTTTTATTTTAGAAAATGGTATCATTTCCATCAAATCCATTTGCCATAAATCATTAATTCCATATGTTTTATATGCTCTCGTTGGAAACCTTTTCAACATCGGTTTGTTCAAACTGTAAGCCAGTTGACCTGATAACCATTTTTGCGTCTCTTTTTTCGAGTTTGTAACTTTTTTCTTTAGCTTTTCTACCCACTGAAACCTGCTTCGTTTTTGGATTTGTCCAAATTTTCTCCATTACAACATGTAGACTTAAAATTAAGTATAAGATTAGGTAATGAAGTAGTTGTACCCATTGTTTATGATAATGAATTTCCTATTACTCCACCTAATAATGATAATGCTAGTGGTTGCAACGCCGCAATAAAACCACCTTGTTGTTTATATACTATTTTACGCATCTGCATTCAATTTTTTGAATTTACAAGTGATAACAGTGGTTTTTTGTGTTTGTCTAATACCTTTTTACTTGATTTACTGATTTCAATTTTACCTTTGACAACTTTAACTATAATATCAAGTAAATCGTCAATAACGTAATTTGGAAAAGATTGTAAGATATTAATTCTTTTCACACTTGGAGCCTTTAGTAAAGCATTAAAAAATGGAAAACTACGATGACTTGATTTTATAGACTTTTCATTTTTATTCGGAATTGATTTTAAATTGTGTGAAATAAGATTTTGTGCAGGAATATTTTCAGTTATAAGTTTTTTAGATGGGGTGAAACTAGTCGTTGGAGGAATCAGTGGTTCACGAGTCTTCTTAAACACTTTTCGAAGTTTTGATAATTTTGGATGTTTAAGTAGCATGATTAGATGTATATAGCATCATTTTCAACTTTGTTTATAAAATATTGCACCTTCTTTATTGAAAATATCAGTTCTAACTCGTAAATCATCATTGCACTGCTGTTTTGTTGCATCTTGAAAGGCGTTTATCAAGAAATTACGATTATTAGGGTAAGCTTGTCTTGCAAGGAAATCAATAACAGTTGCATCTCTAGGATTTTTGAAAACAATCAAATATTGGACATTCAAATTGCGAGTTCTGTGAGATCCTCCTTGGTGAAAAAGATTTTGTGTTATAAAAATAACTGTAACACCTTTATGTCTAGCTATCTTTGTAAATAAATTATTAAAATCCTTTTCTTTATTCGCTTCTTGATATAAATCATCGATAATTATCACATCCCCTTGCCGTAATCTAGATACCCAATTTTTATCAAACCCTTTTATAATTATCATTTTTATTTTACAAAATTGGTCCTGTGTCATTCCATGTTCATCATCGGCTCCCCTATGCCAATATATTTTATTAAACTTTGATTTAAACATGTTTGATTGTAATAATTTACAAACAAATAATGTTTTCCCACTTCCGCTTGGACCAACAATTTGATATACTGCATCATTTCTTAATTCCATTTTAAATATTAACTTTAATTATATTGTTTATATTTGTTTAAATTAATAGTTATACACGAATAAAAAATATTCAAAAATAATTACGTCATAGATGCTTAGCAACATAAATTATAAAGGAAGATGTTCAGTTGCTCACATGAATTTTCCATTTGGGAAACCACAACAAATTGTAGATCGAAGTGCTAAGTATCCAATTATATTTTTCAAGTCAGGTAAGTGTCGAATTATGGGATGTAAGCAGCCTCTAAAAGTTGAAGATTTACCATTTACAATTGAAAATGTTCAAATTCAATCAATTACAGTAACTGCCGATATTGGAATAGATATTAATTTATATGATTTATTGAACAAAGTTAATTGTATATATGAACCTGAAATATTCCCAGCTTTACGATATGTTAAATATAATCCTTTATGTGTTAACGTATGTTTAAATTCAATATTATTAACCTGACTTTTGCCTTTGTAAAAGTCGTAATTGAATTTAGAAAACGTAGAAAATCAAATCAGAGCTTAGTTCGTAGTATTTATTATTGCATAATTTAAATTTGCAATGCCGGATGACAACGCCGATGAATCCTCATATCAGATCAAGCAAAAGAAAATTCAGAAGACGCCAATTGCAGAAGAGACTGATTGATCAAATACTTGATAACTTACATTTGAATTCATCCTTCTCTACTACGATTGCAGTATGAATTGCATGCTTCATGTTGAGCATATTCTTTTCACTGTGAAACAAACTTGTTATATTTAATAAAATTTTGAATAGTACTAGTGAGTGATTTTGTTAAGTCTGTGCGGATCGGTGCGGATTGGTGCGGATCGGTGCGGATTGGTGCGGATTGGTGCGGATTGGTGCGGATTGGTGCGGATTGGTGCGGATTGGTGCGGATTGGTGCGGATTGGTGCGGATTGGTGCGGATTGGTGCGGATTGGTGCGGATTGGTGCGGATTGGTGCGGATTGGTGCGGATCGTTGGTTATTATCTCCTCTCACACAACACGATGACGCAATCTCTTCCGATAGTGCAAGATCAATTTGCATCAAATCAATTGAATAATAGTTCATCAGAACTTGTTATTTTCAAGAATATTCTACAAAATCAAATAATTTTTTCCCAGCAATTATTGGATTTTATTTCTCAAAGATCAAATGGACAAAATCAATTGCCACTTTCGGCGAAGCCAATTCATCCAGATCTATCGTTGGATTTAGTGTCAAAGAAATCGACTCGTGATAATCAATTGCCACCTTCAACGAATGCAATGGATCCTGAAAAATCGTTCGACGAATGTGATAAGGAAGCACTTTCAAACAAAATATTGCCACTTTCGGCGAAGCTAATGGAACTTGAAGAGCACATTTTGCGAATGAATAGTAAGTTTGATATTGTTTTGAATAAATTAAGTAATTCTGATTTTAATGATAATAATTGTAATTTAAATATACTAAATAAAATTAATGTCGATAATAATGATGACCTAAATATCTCATCTAATTATAATCTTGTTTCAGAAAATGCAGAAAATAGTCCTTTAAATCCTATTAATACACAGCTTAAAAATTTTAAAGTTACTAAAACTAAGGATGCTTACATATGAAAAGATTTAACTGCAATTACCTTTCACGTATTTAAATAAAAATGAGCGTCGTAATATTATTAATAATTATCCATGCTTCATAAGTTTATTGAAAAAGAAAAATTCTAAGACCAAGTTTGATCTTATTAATTATGAACTTTCCTTGATTAATAAATCGAAACTTAATTTTAAAATAAAAGATTGTGATAGTTTATTCTATAGAAATGGAAATCTCTGTATTTCAATCAAGTTAAGTGAAATTAAAAAAACAGATGCTACTAAAAAGATAATTACAAAATCAACAAATTTCAAAATAAAAATAAAACCATTATTTCGAACCTTATTAATACTGATAATTATTGTTCCAAGCTAATTAAAGCTCCATTAGCAATAAAGAAATTTTATTTGTCTTTTCACATAAATTAGCCGAAACAGTTTCTATTAAAAACGAACTGCATAAAAGAGCTGTCATTAATAAAACTTTGGATAATTTAAAATTTCAAAAACAATTACCATACTTTCTTGTAAAATCTGACTTAAAATATGCTGATGGTGACTTTATTATGAAGGATCTTTTAACTTCTGAAGATGCTGATAATGAATCTTTTAATATTGGGTCATCTAATTTAACAAGATCGCAGCTTGATAAACTTTATTTTGATTTTCCAGAGATTAAAGAGATGTTCTTTACTGAAGGCATGCACAAAGATTCTGATAAGATAAGTAGTTTAATTAATCACTTAAAGGTAAATAAAGAATTTCCAAAAGATATTTCATTTTCTGGTGGTAAATTCATTACAAATCAAAAATCAAATAAAATAGAACCCGATTTAAGCAATGCTTCTGACGTTATGTTTAATTTTGGATTATTCGACTTATTTAAGATATCTAAAGACGATATAGAACTTGAGAGGCTTATTTCATTACCTGCTTCTTCAAATAAAATTGTTGAAATAATTTTCCACCTAAATTATTTAAACTTAAAGGGTAATATAAAATATTTTAGTAACATAACATATGGTACTTATGTTTTAAATTATTTCCGTAATGTTTTACTATTACATTCTATTATTGATAGTGAAAAATGCAATTCGTTGATAATTGATACTCTTGAAATATGGGGGTCTGAATTAACTGATCAAATTCCCTCTACTTCCTATTTTAAATTTAGTTGTCAAGAAAAACTAATTAAATATAAAAAGTGGTTACTTAATGGCGAAATTGATAAGTTAAAAAATATAATTTCACAACTTACAATTAAAAGAATAAATAATTTATTTAATTTATTTAATAAAACAATTTCGGAAAAAACTAACCGATTGAGTATGATAGACTCGCTCCTTACTTACATCAATGATTTTCGTCCTGAAAGAGACGATAATGTTACAGTTACGGCAAAAAGATTATTGTTTTTTTTGTTATTAGAGATAAGAAAAAATTTCTACTTAAAAATAGAGACGACTTTCAGATTTCAATGAAATGTCGGAAAAACTGTACTAAGGAAATGAGCTTGATTATTTTCGATCTCATTGAATCTCTTGAAAATTTGATAACTTATGAAGAACATGTTAAATCTGTCGAACTCACCGATAAAATTGATAACTTTAATAAAGGAAGTAGTTCTAACGTAACAAATATCGAAACAAAACTAGTTCTACCTGTTGATATTGACGAAGAAACTGTATCTTCTTTGGAATTAAAAATTACAGAAAAAAAAAATGATGACTAGACAAAATCTAAAAGTGTCAAAGGCAATGTCCAAGTGAAGGTACGTGCCAGCATCAGTCTTAGAATCTGCCACAATCTCTGAAGAGACTGATGCAGAATGCACTAAATTAAAAAATACTAAACTTCGTGATCCAAAAGTGTGGTTTACCGACGATGACATTGACCAATACCTTGAACGGAATATCAGTAATCCTACATTTGCACATTTACCGTGCTTTATTATTAGTATTCTATCTTCAGACATTAAAGAAAATATTATCTCAATTCCAGATGCAGTATTTAAAGCTGAGGTTATTCTTTGTCCGCTAAATATAAACAATGCCCATTGGATTTTATTTGTGTACAGCAAATCGTTGCTTGAGTCATATTTTATTGACCCAATATTTGCAAATAGAAATCTGTTTAAAAATAAACAAGCTACTCTTAAGATTAACATTGCTTTAAATAAGATTTTCAAACTTCAAGTGGCTTCATCTTGTCACCCTTTCCAAAATCTTATATATCAAGAGAACAGTTTTGATTGCGGTCCTTTTATTTGTGCTTATGCAATTCTTATAAGTCAAGGTTTGGACCCTTTTCCTAACAATTTTATAGATGGGATAAGACGAGAGGTGCATGACTTTCAAATTTTTGGCTAAAACAAAGTATCCCAAGTTATCGGTGGGGGCCTTCCTAGAAATAATTTGATGGGAATCAATTTTAAAAAAGCAATTGCGCTTACTCTTGAAAAACAAAAACGAAACATCAATAACAGTATTAATATTAAACCAAAATTTCAAAAGTCATGTGTGTCATTCCTCTTAAGTAAATGGTTTAAAAGCAATACTAATATACTTGTTCTTTCCCCGGATCTAACTATCAATTTAATAGCCCAAAATAATAATTATATCATTGAGAACGTCATCTTTCGGCAGTTCAAAGACGTTCAACATGTCATTAGCATAATTCCCAATGAAAATTATTGGTGCTTACTTCTCTATTCGACCCGTCGTATGACTTGTAATATTTTCGATTTTCGAAAGACTGATATTTCTGATAGACTAACCGAAATAGGAGGAAACTTTACGGATTATTTAAATAGTTTTTCTTGAGTATGAAAATAAAATTTCAAATAAATCATGGTATTCTCCACCGCTGCTTCATTTCAGATGATCCAACTTTTCATGCCACTGCTTTCATTGTGTTTTTGGAAAAATTGATTTTAGATCGGGATTTTTAACATGATAAAATATATAAGCTACTTGATGATATCAACACTAAAGAGTGTGTTGAAATTTCATTAAATTTAAATCTAATAAATGGAAAGATTACCGACAGCATTTTAATAAAATATTTTAATAATTTAAGTTTATCAACAGACTTCGTTCTTTTGGGTTTCACAATGTGTACTGCTATTCTTGACGATTGTACTCATTATTTGAATGAACATTTGAATTATAAGTGCCTCCAAAACGCGAAAGTTGTATTTGCCATTTTTGCTCCACCAAAGTCTCGGGAAACACTAATGGTAATTGATTATAACACTGACGAGCATTACTTTCTGGATCCAACAACACTTGATGTCAGCCTAAACTATACATTTATTTGTAAAGTATTAGTTACTAAAATAAATGAAATAAGAAACTCACGTGGTTGTGCCATTAGAGCAGACAAATGTCCACATGATGTTCGTGGTTCAGGTTTGCTCAGTAAAATTCTAATATGTGCTTTCATCAACAACTATGCGCATGATATGTCCCTTGAAAACATTAATTTGAGAGAAATAGCAAGAATTATCAACTCTGTTCTTCCAATTGTTTCTGAGATCAATAACAAAGATAAAGAGAAAATTTTAACAAAAGCAAAAGAAACAATTAAATTTGACTTACAACAACGTAAAAATAAAGTATTTGAATTAATTATTAGTTTTGAAAATGCTGATGTTAACCAAATAGTTGAAAGCATTATTCGACAAATTCCTCACTTAAATAATTTCACTGAAATTAAATCCCACAAACCATACCTAGGAAGTAAACAAAACTCAAATATAATAAGTAAATATAAAAGTAGATCAGAATTTTTAATTAATATGAAATTAACTTTTTATAAAATTATTAATGACTTACCAGTCACTGTCAGGCCTGAAATTCAGGATATTCTGAACCAATTTAGCCACGAGGACCCAGTATCGAATTCATGGAATAAAATTCTTAAAGATTGTCGAAGCACGACAAATGTTCTCAATCTTGTAGATATTTTACCGTTTGAAGTTATTTACGAATTAAAGAGAGCTGATAACACTTCACCGGGTATTGATGGTATTCAATACAAAGATCTTGCTCTTCTTGACCCTGAAGGTATTTTGTTAAGTTTCCTGTTTAATAAAATCATCAGTAGTAAAATCATTCCGACTAGCTGGAAAACGTTCAAGACTATACTAATTCCGAAACCTGATAAGACAGATAATTATGATAAAGTTTCATCTTGGCGACCAATATCTCTGCTGTCTGTTATTTATAAAGTCTTTGCGTCTATTTTAACTACACGCCTAACATCATGGGTGATTTGTAACGATATTTTGCATATTGGGCAAAAGGGCGGCTCTGTCCATGAAGGTTGTGTCGAGCACAATTCAATACTTTCTTCTGCACTTGAGCATTCGAAATATAGCAAGAATTCCCCATTAGCTATTGCTTGGTTAGATATTAAGGACGCATTTGGAAGTGTTCCTCATCACTACTTGTGGAGTGTTCTGAAAACTATTGGCGTTAGCGAAGAATTTATTACTATTGTCAAATTACTTTACACCGACACTCAATCTTTCTACAGCTGTGGCCCAATTGTAACACCTAATCTTTCAATCAAAAAAGGAGTTAAACAAGGATGTCCTCTTTCAATGATTCTTTTCTCGATTGCCATTAATCCTGTTCTTGAAGCAATAAGTAGATCATGTATTGAACCATTTATGATTGGTGATTTGCCCGTTCAAGTTCTAGCTTATGCAGATGACATTGCACTTGTTGCAAACAATGTCGAGAACCTTCAAAAAATTGTTGATGTTGCTGTTGAAGCTGCTACAGAAATAGGATTTGAATACCGACCGGAGAAGTGTGGCTACATGCAGCTTCCCAGAGTTAACATCAATGGTGAGATCTTGATAAATGAAAAGGAGATCAAAAAGTTGTTATCAAAAGAATTTTATCAATATCTTGGTGTTCCAGTAGGCGAGGACAATGATCAAAGTCCCTATGCAATTCTTGATAAAGTTGTTAGTGACACAAAAAAAATTGCAGATTCCGGTTTATTTGGTTGGCAAAAACTCAAGGCCTACAAGATTTTTATTCATTCTCGACTAACATTTGCATTCCGAACACGTGAAATTAAAACTATGGCTTTATCAGCTTCTCAAGGAAATACTAATTCCTGTGGCAATAACTCAAGTAAATTGCGTGGCCATCTGAGAAGAATATTGAACTTGCCGCACAATTCTGAGACAGTTTATTTATACAACTCAACTGAAAATGGTGGAGCTTCGTGTGTCGATTTGCTTGATGAATATCATACTCAAACAATTGTGCACTTTTTCCGACTCTTTACTTCCAATTGCGATTACTCGAGAAAAGTTAATATTGACTCTCTAAAGTTTGAAACGGGTCCTCGTCTTGGAATCAAAGAGCCTACATTACAACAAAGTTTTGATTGGATAAATGGTGCTGAAACTAAATTGAATCATGGTGGAAGGAAAACGAGATTTCAACGTGCACGTACTTCAATAATTTACTTTAAAAGAGAACACTCAATTTCCGTATCTTTTCATATTGTTAAAGAGCAAGTTTTTTATATCTGATAACAAAGAGTCATGGAACTTTCATACTTACGACTAAGTTTCGAAAAGCAATTTCTAAGATATTTCACTCTGCATTGTTCGACTCATATATGCAAAAGTGGCAACTGAGTAATAAAAGCGACATTATTGCAGCGGCTATAAAATTATCTCCTCAAATAAATAAAGCAATTTTTAAAAGTAAACTTGGCGAATTTGCATGGAACTTTATACATCGAGCGCGAACTAATACACTTAACATCAATGCAAAGCCTAATAGAAAAGGGGATTCTAGACTTTGTAGACGTTGTGAGAAAGAGGATGAAACTATGTCTCATGCCTTACAGTCATGTAAGATTCACCAAATACTGACATTAGAGAGACACAATGACTGTATAAAGATAATAACGAATAATCTAAAAAATCCTAATTTTATTGTCGTGGTTGATCATTCTTGTTCTCTTGTCCTGAATTCTAAACAACGCGTCGATCTTATAATAACTGATACTGAAAGAAAAAGAATATTCATGATTGATATTAAGTGTCCAATGGATTCTGTTTCACATTTTGAGTTGACTGATAAGGCAAATATTGAGAAATATAGCTTGCTTCAGAGTGAATTACAGGTAGCCAAACCTGATTATCAGGTAGAGCTTTACACTTGTATTATTGGTGCATTAGGGTCGATTCCTCCATCAACTTATGATCTGATTTGTAAACTTGGCATTGAACCACTTCAAACAGAAGGTCTGCTAAAAGAATGTGCAATGAGCAATATCCTGCACTCAGCTAAAATATGGTATTACCATGTGCACGGCATTCTACCAGACTTCTGCAATTAATTTAAAATAATGGATATTTAAACTAACTTAAACTTTTTCATTGAGATCAGAATTATTTTATTTGTTTGAAATGATTCAGACTACATTCGTAATTTATGTTTAAATTCAATATTATTAACCTGACTTTTGCCTTTGTAAAAGTCGTAATTGAATTTAGAAAACGTAGAAAATCAAATCAGAGCTTAGTTCGTAGTATTTATTATTGCATAATTTAAATTTGCAATGCCGGATGACGACGCCGATGAATCCTCATATCAGATCAAGCAAAAGAAAATTCAGAAGACGCCAATTGCAGAAGAGACTGATTGATCAAATACTTGATAACTTACATTTGAATTCATCCTTCTCTACTACGATTGCAGTATGAATTGCATGCTTCATGTTGAGCATATTCTTTTCACTGTGAAACAAACTTGTTATATTTAATAAAATTTTGAATAGTACTAGTGAGTGACTTTGTTAAGTCTACGACTTAGTCGTAGACGTAGTTGTAGGCGTGTTGGGCGCTGTTGGGCGCGGATGGGTGTGGATGGGTGTGGATAGGTGTGGATAGGTACGGATGGGTACGGATGAGTACGGATGAGTATGGATGGGTACGGATGGTTCGGATCTGTGCGGATCTGCGGGTGCGGATTGGTGCGGATTGGTGCGGATTGGTGCGGATTGGTGCGGATCGTTGGTTGGTATGTGTGTGTGTGTGAAATGTTTAAGAACCAAAGGTTCTAGAAGGTAGGTATGTGGAAGGTTCTAGAAGATAGGTGTGTGGAAGTTGGTATGTGTGTGGAAGGTTCTAGAAGGTAGGTGTGTGGAAAGTTCTAGAAGGTAGGTGTGTTGGTCTACAACTGCGTGACATAATAACAGTTAGGTAACTAGTCTCCGAGTAGTGATCATTGACATAATAAGTGTGACCAGTGATATAATAAGTGTGACCAGTGATATAATAAGTGTGACCAGTGGTCAAGTGATGTAATCATGAGGTCACCAAAGGTCAATTACTAGGTAGCAACTAGTGGACAAAGGTCAATCTCCAGGTAGCAACAACGCGTGCAGAGGTCAAATGTTACGTAATAATTACGTAAGCTAGTGGGGGGGTTGTATCTGATGGGCTCACATCCTACTACTGTAGTTAAATTATTTCCTAAATGCACTCACGTACAGGTATTAATGGGAACACTTATAACGTGGTTTCTAACCATCTCTCCACATTCGATCATGAATTTTCTTACACATGGGACAGAGCTAAGCGAGCATAGGTCTTCTATCGACAGCTCGTGAACCCGAGGGTTGTCCGGGCAACTATAGTACTAGCGATAATACTCAATTTTTGCGGACAATCCACCACTTGAACACATTACCAACGTTGCCTAGCAACGGGTGCCAAGTGGCAGTTAGCATCATTTTGTATGGCGTTACGGGGCAATCGCGGGCTAATTCAGACAAATTTCGAAACCCTGTAACCCACCAATACCATAACAGTAATATTTTAATAATAGTAATACTAGAAGTATACTGGGCAATTTATGGCAATTAATAACACTATATAGTTTAAGGAATAGTATAACGTATTAATAATATTAATAATAATAATAATAATGATAATATATTAGGGACAATGAGCGTAATAATAATAATAAAAGGAAATTTTGTTAATTATGGTGTTGGTGGTGCCAATAAGAAAATGTTAACGATAAAATTGTTAACCTATAGTGGGGGTATTAGTGGGTACTAGGAATAATAGTACTATATAGTTGGTTATATTATTAGTAATGATATTTAATAATTAGAATAGTAATAAAAATAATAATATTAAGAATAATAATATTCTAGTGATAATAATAATAATAATGATAGTAGTATAGGTGGTAATAACACTAACAATAATAGCAATAACAATAATACTTTAATAATAATGATACTTAACAATACTAGAAGCACACTGAGTAAGTTATTGAATTTAATAATACTACATAGTTTTTTAGTTTTTAATAATATTAATAATAATAATAATAATAATAATAATAATAATAATAATTTAATAATAATAATAATAATAATAATAATAATAATAATAATATTTTGATAATAATAATAATAATAGTAATAATATTAATAATAATAATAATATCAATCTGTATTTAATAATGATTTTAATAATAAAAATGGTAATGAAATAATAATACTAATAATATTATAATTAGCTGATAACTTTAATAATAAAATGGGTGGGTTTAAATATATAACCGAAATAATAAGATCATGTAACCGACAGTAATAACAATGATAAAAAAAATTTTTATTAATAATAACAGTGGGGTCATAAAATAATATTATGGACAGTGATAATAATGATTAAAAATAAATGAAATTAATAACAAAATTTTTTAATAATAATAATAATAAATATGAGAGATACGTTAATAGTTGTTTTGCAGATTATGAGACGTGGATTCGATTTTATGAAATGGACGGCGTTCGATGTCTAAGTAACGAGTAACGTACAGTCTTTGGGTAACATTCAAAATCGACTTTAACACGTAAATTTGATACGAAAATGCTATCTATGGCCGATTTAACTTCCTAATGTGATTAGTCGCGAATTTTAATGAGCTATATAATATTTTTATACAGGAATAAAATTTGTTGATCACACCAAAAAATTCTTTCTGATTCTTCTATATGCTAGTCTGTATATTTTTCATTTGTTGTGATATAAACTTTATATTTAACCTTTCCCAGGACCTCAACACTACTCTTTCGAGGTTGGGGCGATAGGATTTAGGAAGGGAGAATACTGGGCAGGCCTGATTACTACCGGCACCGCGGCTACCCCACTAACGACCGGTTCGATCCGGGGTAACGAAAATAAAATACTTTCATTTTATTAGCTTGTATGCATGTGGTCTATCATTTGTACGTCATAAATCGATTATTGTCGACAAAATTTAATTAGTATACTTCAAGAACAAATCCTTTCATGATGGAGGTTCAACAATACGGAGTCGAATTTCTCGATCACAAAAGAACGTTTCTTTAAAGCTTTTCAAAGCGAAATTTAGAAAAAAAATAAAAAAAATCATCAATAGTTAAGTCATATTAATCCATCAAATACAAAACAAAAATAAAATTACTTCTTCCAAATAAAATGATTTTCGAGAGATTTACAAAAATTACTAAGTGACAAAGATTGTCTGGTAAAAATGAAAAGAATAGCATTGAATTTTGCTTAACCAGCACCGCCTTTTATATCATGATTGTTTGTGTGTGTGTTTTGATGCAGTAAAACAAGGAATTTCTCGAATATTCCAAAATTAATAAAATTTTTATTCTTTTTGATTTAAATTAAAATTTTTACATTTTTATGACTCAAAATTTTTATTAAATTTTTATTTATTTTATTTTTCCTTAAATTTCTGTTTTTACATAATTTTAAATTTTCTGCTCAAAACCACACAGGCGTTATCGTGCTGGCTAAACAAAAATAAAAGAAAAAGGGTTTTTATCAGTTTTTGCCCAACACATGTTACAAGTGCTAAACAATAATGAAAAGGTCAAGAGAGAGGAACTTCAAATAAACGTGAAAAGTAAAGTATTGGAGTCAAAATCTATGCAAACAACAGGAGACATTTTAGAAATCGGAGAGACGTCAATCGAACAAGAGGTAATAGATATTTTAATGGTTAATAAAATTTCAGAGGAAGAATAATCGAAAAGAGAATATGAAAGCAACAAACGAGAAATCTGAATACGCAATACAGATCAAAAACAGTCAGTGAATTGATAATTGAGACAAAAGAAGATGTAATTGACAAACTCAGCAAAACAACCCATGTAGAAAGGAAAATTACAATACGGCATGGATATACTCAACAAAACACAACTAGGAAAATCACAACGAACGAAGAAAGTATTTGAACAATCGATACGGAAGCTAACGAAGTGAATACCAGAGAATAGTGTAAAGCTCGTCAAAAATCGGGACACGCAGAGAACGACTGCTATCGACATCAAATATGCCAACTATGCTGGAAGAGAAGCCACGTAAATAATAGACGCGGAACATGTTCTAACTTTCTAAAATTGGGACATTTGCTCGGAATTGTCCAAATAAAAATACTCAGAACCCATCCGGAGCAGTGGGACTAATGAGAGGAAGCAATAGGAAACCAGATGAGATCAATACCAACACCAGAATAAAGCCAGCGAATGATACGAGTGTCAAAGCAAGCTACGAACCAGGAAAAGACATGAAAACTGCAAGGCAGAAAACCTATTAGTCATGACGAAACAAGTTACTAGAGCCACAAACAGCCAAGAGATAAAATCAAGATATTATAGTAATCAGGCGAAACAGAAACGGGAATATAACGAAATCCACGATGCTAGAATGAATTATCGGAAACAGGTGGAAGAAATCATCAAAATAACTAAGGAAATAATGCCGAAATGGACCAGAAACAAGAATACCACCAAGATATTAGAAGGAGTAACAAAGATGATCTCGAACTACGCGAAAGGCTCAAAATCAACAGCGAAAATCAGCATCCTAATGAAAAGAATGCCAATATTATTCACAATAATTGACATAGCAGGTAATACACTACTACACCATGCCATAGAAAGCAAAAACGAAGAACTAACGATGGAAATTATCGAGGCAATGAACCAATGTGGACAACATACAAATATCAGAAATGAGAAAGGACAAACACCCATGATGATTGCAGTGTCAAGAGATGCGTCAACAAAGATTTTGAGGGAGTTATTAAAAATAGGATCAACTCTAAATGAGAAGGACAATAAAGGAAAAACGATGTTAAATTATATTATGATGTTGCGAGAAGCAAGCGCAATAGAGTTCATTACGATAAATGCAATTCAGGAAGACATCGTAATAATAGGACAAAATTTAAACCCAATCCTTGAAGCAATTGAGAGATGATACGATGAAGCAGCAGCAAAACTGATCAAAGGGAGAAAAAGAAAATCCGATAACGAAATCATAGACGTAAACAAAGTTGAAAGCAATGAAAATATATTACTAAAAAGAGCAATAAATTCCGAGTATGCATTACCAAAGACGATAAAAGCTCTGTTAAAGAAAGGAGAAATAAAATTCACGGACAATAAAAGAGAGCCTGAGAGAATAGGGTCCAGAAGAGAAGAATTAGAAACCTTGGTAGGAGAATGGCACCGGATACAACGAAAATCTAGCGGTAGGAAACAATAAATTGATGACATCAGAAATGGAAGGAAAATGATAATCAAGATATATGAAGATATAATCAAAGAAATAAATGTCGAGGACAACAGGATTGAGAAGGTTCAATGTAATAATGACCAGTACAAAAAGTACGATGAGGGCAAAAAAAGGAAAAAGGAAGATGATAACGAAGAAGAAAGCCGAGATAGTAATAAAAAGCAAAATTCAGTAGCATACAAGGAAATAAGACAACCACCGTCACTAATAGCACCACTCAAGTGGCCAAGCGAGATAGATATATATCAAGTGACTGACGAGAGATGCGGAGGGATACGCACTTTGCGCGTAGACGTTTGGGAGACGACAGAGTAATAAATAGTCGAGAGTGTGTATATAAAATATATAATAGATATGTTTATATAGTAATGTATAAAAGTAGTGTATAAATATTATATGGAACGAGTATGATAATATCCGATAATATATAAAAGTAGTATATAAATATTATAGTCGAGTAGCGAAAACAAATTAAAAATCAGACGATGTGACAAGAAATAAGCAGAATGAGAAAGACAAGTGATGCGATATTACGTTAAAATTGAGAAACGAATCAATTGGAAGCTAATCAAGTATATTAAGCAGTAAAGCTTAGTTAGATAAACGAGTGTAAAACAAGGATCAGATCAGAATCAGAAATTGAAATAAACCGACTAAGAGCTACAAACCCATCAAGGAAATCAGAGACAAAAGTAGACTTGGAGAGCAAATTAAAACTTGGAAAATCCAGTACAATCAGATGAGAGACAAAAATCAGGAACAACGGAAACAAATTCACGATCGGAGCTAGATAAAGCAGCAAAACAGTCAAGGAATTATCAACACGAAACGGAAGCATCGAAGAAATAGATGAAATATCAAGTCAGTTACGAAAAAGACGATGGAAAATAATTTGACAAAAAACTGAATCAAGTAATGAGAAACTGACGAATAACAACAAAGGGTAGATAACTGAGAAACAAAATTTGTGGTCATTTGAGTAAACGAAAAAACGAAAAGGACAAAGAGTTAGAACCAGTGAAGCTCAATATACAAAACTAAATGAATATGAAAAAGGGGAAGAAGAGTCTAAAATTAGAGCAAGGAATAGAGCAAGAAAAATAACCAACTGCAAAGGAAACTAGATGCAGCCAAGTGAGTCAAAAAAGAATATTACGGAATAGTAATTCCAAACAAAACTGAAGTTCAACACCGAATATGAATAAAGAACGGACCAGAGAACAAATTAAAAACAACTCAACAAGAAAGACAAATTGAATCAGTAAAGAGAGATTGCAAAGGACAATGCCAAGAAACGACAAAAGATGATAAGACCAAACTACAAAATGCACTTAATGAAAATGGAGTATCGAAAAAATTTTGCAAATCGTAGAAGGCAAACAAAGAAGATAAGCGATGTCAAAATAAGGTTAATACCAATCACAGAAACGAGAAACCAGACATGATAATAAAAGCAACAGAGATAAAGAAGGGAGAAAAACAGAAAGTCAAACAACTACCCAAAATCAAGAAAAAATAATAACAAGCTCTATTAAAGGAACTTGAAAATTGTTATGAAAACAAGGAAAGCGGAAGCAGCATGATAGTGGCGATGAGAAGGAAGATAGCAGTAATAAGCTCATATGTACAACCTAGCATCCCTTAGAAAGATGTCGAAAAAACCCCACAACCAATCAAACGATGCAAAGAATTACCTGTAAAAAATATGACGAGATATACAGGAACTCAAGGAATACCAATTACCGACGGATCAACTTCTAATATACCCAATGTCCTAAAGCTTAAAACAATATACTAATAAGCAATATACTAACAGATCGTTCAAACCCTCAAATCTGAAAGTCAATAGAAAAAGGGAACACCCATCAAGGAAATCATATTTAAATAATCATGGATGCTCTTTAGAAACCCTACAAAATAACAGAAAAGAACCGAAAATCGAGAACAAATAGCTCTAATCGATAACCAAAAAGAAGTAACCCAAACCAACCTCAAAGAATCATGGAAAATCCCGAACCGATCAATTATCATCAAACAATCGAGACGAGATAATATGATAACGGGTCATCTACCCACTGAACACAATTGAACCTCACCCAGTTTCAACGTACTAAAAATTCAAAAACCAAAAGCAAGAATTTTGTTGGGCCAGTACACAAATAGCCTTGAGAATTGTTTAAATGCATCAGTAATACAGCATAAAAACCCAGCACCAAGATAACTTAAAATACAATATACAACACCAACTAAACATTTATATGAATATAAATAAATATAAAATCAAAAACATAAAAGTAAAATAAAATAAATACAAAATGCATCAAAACCACACGAAATCTACACAAATAAATAACATAATAACAAGAAAATTTGACCGTAAAATGACCATTTATATAAAAGTAAAAATTAATGAATTTAATGAATAAAAATAAAATATTTTTAGCTGAATAAATTTATTTAAAAATATTAAAAATAAATTACTAATTTAAATTAAGAAATTAATAAAAATTTAATTTAGATAACACAAATAATTTCAAGGTCGAATTTTATTTAATCGCAATAAAATTAACACGCAAGGTTAAGGCCAAATTAATACTGATGTGTTTTCACAAATTTTCAGTCTTATTTTTCGGAGAGAAAATTTTCAATTTTAGTGGTAACTTAGTTAGAAAATTAATTGATGTGCGTAACTATCGAGAGCCGTGCATTCAGGCAATTAACACGGGTAAGTGTTTCGTCTGAACACGACCACTCTCGGCTAGTGTATAATTATTGATTAAAATTTTAGATTGGAATTAAATTTATGGAATATACGCAAATTAAATTTATGGAATTTTATGATATGAATGTATAATTTATATGAAGAATATATGATTTTGCCTCGGAACTTTTATCAAATTTAGACGGTAACATTTAATTTTTATTTTGTGACCCACAGCCAAAACAAACTGCAAGTAATTAAAATCACACATAATCTATCGAACCGTGTAAGTGCGTGGTGTATCGCCAATGATTCGTGCTCGTGAAGGCTCCGGCGTGAGAACGCAGGAGTTGGAACGTCAATATTATCCGTAGATAGGGGAAATTGGAGGGTAAATGAGTAGTCTTTTGGCTACTCCTTCATCATCCGTTTCCTGTAAAATTAACATAAATTTTTAACAACAATCGGCTCAAAATATCTAACACCGAGTAGTCCAGTGGGCACTCATTAAATATAATATGAACATAAATAGATCTTAAGGACAAAAAGGGGTAATGGGTAGCGGGTAAAATTGCGAAATCGTTGCCACAGTTAAAATGAATAGCCAACGGAAAAAGATTAATCCGAACGACTAAAATCATGAAAAATAATGTTTTAAAATAATATATAAGGATTTAATAAATTATGTTGAATTGAAACGTAAAATATGGGCAGAACGCTGCGCAAATTTTGGAAATAGTTAAAACATTTATCATAAAAACTGTAAAATAAGGGCGGAACGCTGCTCAAATTTTCCGAAATGATTAAAATACTTATAGGAAATAGTAAAACAAAAGCGAATTGTCGTTCGATTGTTAGTATAATATTCTTATAAACCGTAAAATAAGGGCAGATCGCTGCCAAAATTTTCCGAATCGTTGAAAATACTTTATCGAAAACTGCAGAATAAGGATAAAACCGTAAAATAAGGGCGAACGCTGCCAAAATTTTTCGAATTAACAAAAATACTTTGCCGAAAACCGGAAAAATACAGATGTATTACGGCTAAATTTTTATATAAGAAAAATAATTCTTAAAGCTGAGGAATAAGGACGAATCCCTACACAAAAATTTGTTAATAATATTGATATAATTGTAATAATAATAATAATAATAATAATAATAGTAATAATAATAATAATAATAGTAATAATAATAATAATAATAATAATGGTATTTGTAGTAATGATGATAATAATTATGATAATAATAATAGTAGTAAAAAATAATAGTAGTAATAAAAATAAATATAACAGTAATTAGTTATAAAAATGATAATAAAGGTAATAGTAGTAACTATTAATAAAGGTAATACATATAATAGTAACCATGATAATGCTAATGACAATAATAGGAAGCATAGTAGTTATAAAAGGGATAAGAGTAAGAGAGATAATGTGAGAATATTTAACCTAACAAAGGTGTACATGCCATAGAAAAATCATCAACACGGACAACGATAAGAAGGACCATGGGAATAGACGTAATGATAAATGATGTGAGAGTATAGGTTAACATTTAAATGAGATAGAGAATAATGGGACCTAAAAATCGAAATCGAGCACAGGCCTTCTATTGGCAGCTCGTTGGACCCATGGATCGTTCGGTCAATTGTAGCATTAGCAATAGCGCTCACGTTTTGCGGACGATCTACCTACTCGAACACAGTTCCAACGTTGCTTAGCAACGGGTGCCGAGTGGTAAGCGAAAGAATATTTGTATGGGGTTATCTGGGTAACAACCATATAGTTTCAAAATATCAACACCCAGAAACCCACCAATATTAATTTACAACCCAGATTCCCAGATACACCATCAAAAAAGGAGTCTTGAACGAAACATTTTATCTATTCTTTTTCCAATCTTCAAAACAACTAGCATCTAATCAGTCATATATCAAATAAAGTCAATTCCCTAGACTAAACGAAATGTAAAAGCTAAACCGCACAACAGATATCGAATCATCAAAATCAGAACCTGCTAAAGTAAGTAATCAATCAGAAACCAAAGAAATCCAAGACATTAGCGAGACGAATATCTAAATGACAGAATATTGAACTCAAGATTAACAATGAACTAATGATTCTTAGACTATTAACTATTCTTTATGTGTGATCATAACCGGATTGTATGTCCTCTTTCACTTCATCTTGTAATCCATACATTGATGTATACTCTATGATTATTTTTATGCATGTGGGTTTTGAGGTCACCACCCTGTAGCTCGTAGACCCAATTGAATGGAAAACGTAAACTCTGTATAGTTCATAGCTTAACTCTTGTAGAAATTGCGGGTCGCAATTTTACGGGCCCCGGAGTGTTTTATGTTGGGCCCGAACACAAATTACCTTGAGAATCGTTTAAATGCATCAGTAATACAGCATAAAAACCCAGCACCAAGATAACTTAAAATATAACATACAACACCAACTAAACATTTTAAAATCTGAGAGAATATAAATAAATATAAAATCAAAAACATAAAAGTAAAATAAAATAAATACAAAATGCATCAAGAACCACACGAAATCTACACAAATAAATAACATAATAACAAGGAAATTTAACCATAAAATTACCATTTATATAAAAGTAAAAATTAATGAATTAAATGAATAAAAATAAAATATTTTTAGCTGAATAAATTTATTTAAAAATGTTAAAAATAAATTACCAATTTAAATTAAGAAATTAATAAAAATTTAATTTAGATAACACAAATAATTTCAAGGTCGAATTTTGTTTAATCGTAATAAAATTAACACGCAAGGTTAAGGCCAAATGATAGGTAAATATACTGATGTGTTTTCACAAATTAACTAAACTACTTGCCAGTATTATTTTCAACTTTATTGAAATATTGATTTTCAGTCTCACTTGGAGACTGATCGTAGTAGTGTGCGTTGCAGCTAACTGCATGGATAACTGGCAGATTAGTGTTATAACTGCTATGAATTGTGAATTATGCTACTACGAATTTTAAATACAGGATAAATTATGAATTATGCTACTACGAATTTCCAATATATGATGAATTATGAATTATGCTACTATGAATTTCTATTATATGCTTACAAACTTCCGACGATTATTTCATGCATTCGAAGCTTTTACCCAATGGATCTGGAAATTTTTATTCATTCCTTTTTCGGCCCACAGCCAAAACACAACGCAAGGAAGTAAAATTACACATAACTATCGACTGTGTAAGTGCGGTGTAAGTCCGCCAACAGTCGTGCCCATGAACGTTCCGGCGTGAGAACGCAGGAACCCAAACGTCAAATCACTGAATTAAATAGCGAAAGAGAGTAGCTTGAGAGTGGGTCTTTTGGCCCAACTTTCTTGCACTTAATTTCGATAAAATCGACAAACATTTTAACAACATTAGACTCAAAATCACTAACACCGAGTAGTCCAGTGGGCACTCATTAAATATAATATGAACATAAACAAATCATAAGGACAAAGAGAGGGAAAGGGTAGCGGGGAAAATAGCGAAATCGTTGCAACAGTTAAAATGAATAGCCATCGGAAAAAGATTAATCCGAACGACTAAAATCATGAAAAATAATTTTTTAAATAATATTTGAGAAATAAATAAATTATGTTGAATTGAGACGAAAAATATGGGCAGAACGCTGCGCAAAACTTCGGAAATAGTTAAAACAGTTATTGTAAAACTGTAAAATAAGGGCGGAACGCTGCTCAAATTTTCCGAATCAATTAAAATACTTATCAAAATTACCAAAGTAAAAGTAGAATACGTCTCAAAAATTAATAGAATATCCGGATAAGACTGCAAAATAAGGCGGAACGCTGCTCAAATTTTCCGAATTAATTAAAATACTTATCGAAAATAGTAAAGTAAAAGTGGAATGTTGTTCAATTGTTAGTATAATATCCTTATAAAACTGTAAAAATAGGGCGGTGCGCTGATAAAGTTTTTCGACTCAAGGAAAATACTTTGTCGAAAACCGTAAAATAAGGATGGATTACGGCTAAACGTTTATATAAGCGAAGTATTTTTACAAAGCTGAGGAATAAGGAAGGATTCCTACTAAAAGTTTAATAATAACAATGATAATAATGAGGATAATAATAATAATAATAATAATAATAATAATAATAATAATGTTGAGCCAGAACACAAACGACCTTGGAGATTGTTTAAATGAATCGGTAATACACACGCAAATACAACATGCAGATTTAAAATCAGACCTCTAAAACATCAAATAATCCTGGTAAAAAATGAGAAAGAGAACAATTAAATATAAAATCAAGAAACATAAAAGTAAATTAAAATAATAACAAAGTGCAACAAGATCCGCACGAAATAAACACAAAAATAACACGAAAACCTAACAATTTGACCAAAATTTGACAATTTACCAAAAAATGCAAAAATCCATGAAAATGGAATAAAAATCAAATAATTTGAATTGGAAACAATTCAATTTAAAAGTTAAAAAGAAAATTGTCGAATTAAATTATAAAAATTATAAAATTAAGAATAGAATATGCTAGAAAATCACAAGGTCAAATTTTGTTTTACTAAATCAAAATTAACACGCAAGGTTAGGGTCGTACAATAGGTATATATACCGATTCATTTTCACATAATTTTAAGCGAAAAGCGAATCTAATCGGAAATCGAATTTTGAATCGAAATCATCGTTTGAACCAGTATTAATCGACTTTAATTTTGAAAAGAGTTAGTGAAGGAATGTGGATGACTCTTTCCACGTCGCATCCTTGCAACCTCGAAAGAGCTCTGCTAGGACGCCGGTGTGGGAAGAGAGTTTTGATGTATAACTAATGGCTATGACAAACATGATGTAATATATGGAAAATAAACATTTTTAAAGAAAAATTGAATTCTAATCAAGTCGAAATTTTTCCGGCCAACAACCACTCACACACCGCAAGTCAATAAAATCAACACACAACTCAGGCTGTGTAGGTGCAGTTTATCTTCCAATAGTCTGTGCCCGTGAAGGTTCCGGCGTGAATAACGCAGGGCCTAAACGTCAAATCACAACCGTTATAGGGAAAATTGGGAGGAAGGGAAGTAGTTTTTTCGCGGCTTCTCCATCACTCATTTTCTATATTTTCGACCAAATATCTGTAAACACAACTGTTAAAAATCATAAAAATTGAGTAGTTTGGTGAGCACTCTTAAAAATCATAATATGAACATAATTATCCGAAGGTCAATTCAGAGGGAAGGAAGTGGGGAATACATTCGGAAATAATTGTTATGTCAAAACGATGTTCTAACTCAATTTTAAATAAAATTAACTACGTAAAGTTTCACTAATTAAAATGACAAAATGATAGATCAGGACGCAGACTGCGAACTAACGATATGAACGTAGAGGCCCATTATAAATTAATACTATTTACAAATAATAATGTTTCCAAAAGCCCCAGGAGGAAAATTAATCTGAGTAAATATATTATTCTATGAACCCTTTAATAAGAATTTGTATCATCAGTTTGCCCGCAGTTGATTTTCACCATAGCTACTTCACGCGTTGACTAAATCAATCCGTTCGAAATTTCATAAAATCACTCAAAATGCGGATATATTATTATAATAAATATTACTTTCCACAAATGTGATCGGATCCCCAGTCAGAAATAATAAAGGATAATGGGATAACATAACCCCAAATATCAGCGACAAATTAAATCAAAATCGTGTTAATAGTTTCTGATGTTGTATTTGGACATGACTCTGACCCTAATATGAATAATTCAATAGAAAGTCGAATTAACTTAGAGGTAGACTAATGGGAGATAGGATATGATTATAGATAGTGAAAACATGTTACCAACTTGTAGGCCATTGCCAACTGTGAATTCTCGCAATTAATCGCACTAAAAATCCAAAACAAAAACAAATGAAATAGAGATATGTACACATATAAAACACAATAATAGTATATAGTATCAATCACAATCCACGAACGATGTCCAGACAAATGAGAAGAAGGGGGAGATTGACATCCTTGGAAGGCAGCAGAGGCTGACACGCTCATCAGATTTATAACTCATCCCGTTGGTTTCTGGAAAAGATTTAGTAGTCTAATAAAACGATAAAACGAAAAAACAATCTAACGAAAAAATTTTAGCTGAAAAACTATAATCGCGGAAAATTAAAAGTAAATCATTAATAGATCGTACATTAGATTAGAATGTAGGAAAAATAAAATCAATACGATCACAAGCACATGATCGATGTGGCGAGACGCAGTTAATTCCAACAAGGAGAGTAGAAAACGACCACGTGGAGGAAGACACCTGGCGTAAGTCGATTACCCGTAGTAGCAGGTGAGGTACACAAATTTATAAAATTAATGCACACGCAGGTAGGTAGTGGAGAGAAAGAATTTGACGACACACACACGGCAGAGGTAAGATATATGACATAAATAGACGATTAGTCAGAAAATTCACAGTCATAGGCAACATGAACAATAATCAACAGAACGATCCACGATCCAGGAGTCACCACTCACGCTATCCGGATACGGACGAAATTACAATAGAGTGAAGAACCGACGCTCAAGGAAGTAGGAATTTACTTTTAATTAACTAACTTTGATTTATAAAACATTTATGTACCGCGATTCACCTACTCAGTGAGAAAAACGTTAAATAATCTTACTGATAGAAGGCATCATAAATATCCAGGAAAACAAAAAATTTACATTCCGATTGTTGTTAAATAAATACTAAATGTCAGAATCCTGTTATGATAAATTTTTATGTACACGAAAATGAAAGGCCCACATGAAACTTCACATTAACAAATTGCCAGTCCCGAGATTAACTAGTGGACAATGTTCTAACCACTTTATTACGATTAAACAGTAACCGGCCAAATGCCTATGGCAGAGTCGACAAAATGATGCCACGTCCGAATAGCATGATAGACGCCCAAAACGTTTACCCAGTTAAAGAACCAATTGTTTCGACTAGTAGTTAAATGTACCACACATCCGAGTATCACCGAAGAGTATCGAGGCTCAGCTATACGTTCAAGAGAATTCCTTAGATCAATAAAAACACTCTGTCGAAAATACCACTAAAGGCATAAAGTTTCACCGATGAAATCGAGCAAGCTAACCCATGAACTATGATACTAGTCATTACGCTAAATGATGGTAATAAGATAAACCAGTTATGAACTTTAAACGGACTATGAGCGAGAAATAACCCAGGCTACCATGTCGCAAACTTCCACTAGGTCATTAACTCGATAGGTATCTTAAATTAAGTCTATATTACATATATATTAATTCATATTTTAACAATCCTACTCGATAGATTCCTTATAAATTTAATTAATTCATTTTGCATATATATTAATTCATATTTTAACAATTCTACTCGATAGATTCCTTAAATATTTAATTAATTCAGTTTGCATATGTATTGATTCGTAGTTTAACAACCCTACTCGATAGATTCATTATAAATTTAATTAATTCAGTTTGCATATGTATTGATTCGTAGTTTAACAATCCTACTCGATAGATTCATTATAAATTTAATTAATTCATTTTGCATATATGTTAATTTCTACGTAAACGATTCGACTTATTAGATTATTTATAAATTTAATGTTATCAGTACTGACAGATTCCTGGGTGGACGAATCTCGTATCACGATGAGATTTCCATCCCACTCCGCCGCTAAATGTCGACAGGCGATGTGGGACGCAGGATATTCGATCTCCCGAGTGAGAGAATCAAGATTCGGGATGCAGGGTGAAACGGAGGACGTCGAACTGCCGTATGTAGCCATCAAACGGGAGCCTGGACGAAATCCGGCTCGCGAGCTCCAAAGTCAGGCGGAAGAACTCTTGGCACGCCTGGAAGCCCATCAAAGGAGGACCAACAAGCAAGTAGAGAGAGCCCGTCAACAACTAAACCAAATCAACGAAGATATCGCGGTTGGACTGATTCCGAGCACGGATGGGTATGCCCCTTCATATGGCATCTCATTCGAGCTCAATGATCCTAGAATAAACCGGCCAATTCCGCAATGACTGTGTCGGTGCCGAAGAAGATCCTTCCAGAGCAATGAGAGCAAGAGATGAGGATAGAAGACCGTAGTGGGATCATTCCTATACCCGCTGGTCATCGAAACAGGATCCAAGAGACCGACATTCTACTTCACGCTATAGTTGATTTAAATATAATACTAATTCACGCTATGGTTGATTTAAATATAATAATTCTAGTTTTGTTGTCTTTTTATGTTTATAGTTATCGTAAAAATATTCACCCAAATAGAAAAATCCTTTTACGACTCTAAATTAAAAGTAATGCGTCTTGAAATTTTGTACTTGTAATCATATTCATTGTATATTAGACGAACTGAAACATTCATGACCTAATTTTTTTCTTTTCGCAGAGATGGACGCCGGTACAATCTTAAATAAGGCTCTAAAAAACGCACAAAAGGAGAATACGGATCTCCATGGACAGTTGTTGCAATTGACAAAGGAAATACACCAGTTAAAGTCAACGTGGATAGAACCCGCCAAAGCAAAGACTCTATACCAGCGAGTGACGGCCGCCCAGCGCGGATGGGCCGAAGAGAAGCGATTGGGACAAGCCTTGAAAACCCAAATTCGTGGTCTGGAGGTGGCCCTGGCAGCTTGTCAGGAGGGTCAAGCGGTCACCTACCCTTAGTCTTTGGTCCTGCACAGCTGGCATATCGGACTTCCACAGACGCAACCAAGCCGGCAGTGAAACCACCTCAGCGCCGCCCGGGGAAGATCGAAAGAGCAAAACGGCGGGCGATGAGACGTACGGAGCAAGTAAAGTGAAAAAAATGTAGTAACAAATAAATGTTTTAGTTGATTTTGTTTGCACATTTATGACATTAGTTAACTTGAACGGAAATAATAAAGGTTTCGTCGGGGATGAGAGAGAAACAACAGATTGAATCCTTAAATGAAAGGAACCGGAAATAGAAACCGCACGCATACCTTCTATCGGTGGTGCGTTGAACCCGCTATGGGATCGAACCTTAGCAGTTCCTATATGGCGCTCACCTTTGGCGATCCTATAACCAGTGGTTACATTACCAACGTTGCTTGGCAACGGGTAACCATTGGAGCAAGATGATAATTTTCATATGGGGTCAAGGACACTGACACCACCAAAAACCCCACAATAATAATAATAATAATAATAATAATAATAATAATAATAATAATAATAATAATAATAATAATAATAATAATAATAATAATAATAATAATAATAATAATAATAATAATAATTAATAATAATAATAATAATAATAATAATAATAATAATAATAATAATAATAATAATAATAATAATAATAATAATAATAATAATAATAATAATAATAATAATAATAATAATAATAATAATAATAATAATAATAATAATGATCATGGTACTTATAATAATAATGATAATAATTATGATAGTAATAATAGTAATAATGATAATAATAGTAATAATTATAGATATATTGGTAATTATAGTAATAAGAGTAATAATAAATGTAATAGTAGTAACAATTAATAAAGGTAATACAAATATTAGTAATAATGATGATGCTAATAATAATAATAGAGAACATCGTATTTATAATAGGGATAAGGGTAAGAAAGATACTGTGTGAATATTTAACATAACAAAGGGTGTACATGCCATAGAATAATGAACAACACGGACAGCGATAAGAAGGACTAAGCGAATGGGCATAAAGATAAATGATTTGAGAGTATAGGTTAAAATTTGAAGGAGATAGGAGAACAATGGGACCTAAAAATCGAATTCGAGCACACGCCTTCTATCGGTAGCTCGTTGGACCCATGTATCATTCGGTCAATTATAGCATTAGCAATAGCGCTCACTTTATACGGACGATCTACCCACTCGAACACAGTTCCAACGTTGATTAGCAACGGGTGCCAAGTGGTAAGCGAAAGATAGTTGTATGGGGTTGTCTGGGTAACGACCAAATAGTTTCAAAATATCAACATCCAGAAACCCACCATAGTAAAACAAAATTTGACCTTGTGATTTTCTGGTATATTCTAATCTTAATTTTATTATTTTCGTGATTTAATTTGACAATTTTATTTTTGATTTTTTTAATTGAATTTTTTCCAATTCAAATTATTTAATATTAGTTCCATTTTCATGGACTTTCGCTTTTTTTTGTAAATTGTCAATTTTCCGGTCAAACTTTCGTGTTTTCATGTTATTTTTATGTTTATTTCGTGCGGATCTTTTTGCACTTTGTTATTATTTTAATTTACTTTTGTGTTTCTTGATTTTATATTTAATTGTTTCTCGCTCAAATTTTAGCATGGTTAGTTGATGTTTTATGGGCCTGATTTTAAATATGCATGCTGTATTTGCGTGTGTATTACCGATTCCTTTAAACAAAATCGTGTCTTTGCCCAACATGTGGTTATTTGATGTTTTATGGGTCTGATTTTAAATCTGCGTGTTATGTTTGTGTGCTATTACCGATTCACTTAAACAAAACCTTGTTCTGGCCAAACACTATTGATGGGTTTCTGGGTGTTGATATTTTGAAACTATATGATTGTTACCCAGATAACCCCATACAAATATTCTTTCGCTTACCACTTGGCACCCGTTGCTAATCAACGTTGGAACTGTGTTCGAGTGGGTAGATCGTCCGTATAAAGTGAGCGCTATTGCTAATGCTACAATTGACCGAACGATCTATGGGTCCAACTAGCTGCCGATAGAAGACCTGTGCTCGATTTCGATTTTTAGGTCCCATTGTTCTCCTATCTCCTTCAAATGTTAACCTATACTCTCAAATAATTTATCATTACGTCTATTCCAATGGTCCTTCTTATCGTTGTCCGTGTTTTTGATTATTCTAAGGCATATACACCTTTTGTTATGTTAAATATTCACACAGTATCTTTCTTACCCTTATCCCTATTATAACTACAATGTTCCCTACAATTATTACTAGCATTATGATTGTTACTATTATATGTATTACCTTTATTAATTGTTGCTACTATTATATTTATTATTATTCTTGTTATATAATTACCATTATATTTATTAATATTACCACTATTATTATTATTATTATTTATTATTATTATCATAATTATTATCATTATCATTATAAATACCATGATCATTATTATTATTATTATTATTATTATTATTATTATTATTATTATTATTATTATTATTATTATTATTATTATTATTATTATTATTATTATTATTATTATCATTATAATTACTATTATCCTTACCATTATCATTATTATTATCAAATTTTTGTGTAGGGATTCGTCCTTATTCCTCAGCTTTATAAAAATATTTTACTTATATAAAAATTCAGCCTTACTCCATCCTTATTCTACAGTTTCCGACAGAGTATTTTTATTGATTCGGAAAATTTGAGCAGCGATCCGCCCTTATTTTGTGGTTTCAAGAGAATATTATACTAATAATCGAACAACATTTCACTTTTACTTTAATATTTTCTATAAGTATTTTAACTAATTCGGAAAATTTGAGCAGCGTTCCGCCCTTATTTTACAGTTTTACGATAACTGTTTTAACTATTTCCGAAGTTTTGCGCAGCGTTCTGCCCATATTTTTCGTCTCAATTCAACATAATTTATTTAATTCTTATATATTATTTAAAACTTTTTTTTCCGTAATTTCGGTCGTTCGGATTAATCGTTTTTCAATGGCTATTCATTTTAACTGTGGCAACGATTTTGCTATTTTCCCCGCTACACTTTCCCTCTCTTTGTCCTTAAGATCTATGTATGTTCATATTATATTTAATGAGTGCCCACTGAACTACTCGGTGTAAGTGATTTTGAGCCGATTGTTGTTAAAGATTTTATGTTGATTTTATCAGAAATTGGGTGCAAGAAAGTTGAGCCAAAAGACACACTCTCAAGCTACTCTCTTTCGCTATTTAGGTTCAATGATTTGACGTTCGGGTCCGTCGTTGCGCACGACGGAACCCTCATGGGCACAAGCTATAGGCGGAGAAACCGCACTTACACAGCTTGGTAGTTATGTGTAATTTTACTTCCTTGCGTTGTGTTTTGGCTGTGGACCGAAAAAGAAATAAATAAATGTTACCGTACCAATCGGGTAAAAGTCTCGAATGCATAAAACCATTTATTCATATAATTGTTGGAAGTTCATAATTGGCATTGTCAGTTCACAGCATCATAATTCATAAATCATAAATAACATTTTCAATTTGCTGCGTCAAATTTGGTTTTTAATCAATACATTTATAGTCAAGTCAACCATGCGATTGAAATTAACCGTCACGCATACTAACCAAAATGAAATTACTCAAGTTAAATCTCAAAGTGAGATTGAAAATCAATACTGAAAAAATAAGATTAAAATCTGTCAAAACATATCAGTATATATACCTATAATTTGACCTTAACCTTGTGTGTTATTTTTATTGCGATTAAACAAATTTGACCTTGAAATTATTTGTGTTATCTAAATTAAATTTGTATTAATTTCTTAATTTAAATTGGTAATTTATTTTTAAAATTTTTAATAAAATTTATTCAACCAAAAATATTTTATTTTCACTCATTTAATATATTAAATTTTTTACTTTTACATAAATGGTCATTTTACGATCAAATTTTCTTGTTATTATGTTATTTTTTATGTAAATTTCGTGCTGTTCTTGATGCCTTTTGTATTTTACTTTTATGATTTTTGATTTTATATTTATTTATATTCTCTCAGATTTTAAAGGGTTTAGTTGATGTTGTATATTGTATTTTAAGTTATCTTGGTGCTGGGTTTTTGTGCTGTATTACTGATGCATTTAAACAATTTTCAAGGCTATTTGTGTTCTGGCCCAACACTATGTAGAAATAAATTTGAAGGAACTGAAATGATAAAACGAGCAAGAAACCTTCTATAGTATCTCTTGGACTCAATGGTGCGTTAAGATATCAATATTCATGGAAATTTGGCTTACTTTTTACTGACTGCCGTCAATAAGCCATTTTCCAACGTCATTTTTGACAGGTGCCTTATGATAACATTTTTGATGCGCGTACCTAATGAGAATCCTCTTGAAAATTGTCGCATATAAAATCTATTTACCTATCAGGTACCCAGCAACACAAATTTTGTCTAAAATGACTAAAATCTAAAAATATGCTAATTAATTTAAAATTTGAGAAAAACTCTGAGTTTGCTAAATCACGAAAGAAGTCAGCAAATGCCCGAAAAGTATAAGCTACACGAAAAACCTAAGAATGTATAAAATAATTTATTTTAAAATGATGTTGATGTTATTTATATTTTCAACCTGAAATTTTATCCATTTTCATTAATAATATTTTAAATAATATTAAACATTTAGTAATATTTAATTAATTTTATGCAACTATTAATTGCTTGTTTGAATATAGTAAATATTTTGATTACTATTTGAAAGAAATTTATTTTTTGAAAATTTAATTTAATTATTACATTTTGAAAGATTTTGAGTAAGAATTGAACAATTTTTTCACATTATCAACATTTTTGATTAATTTTTTTTCACCATAGATGGAAATTCCAATTACTCAAATAGGGATTGTAGCTGATAAAACTAAACTTCCTTATAGTTTTGTTGCAGTTAGTAACACATTTTTTCATCTACCTTTTTTAAATTAATGTAATCTTCAAATTACAGATTGACAAATCTTATGACGCTGCAGACGACACTGACCTATGGAAAGATGGTTTTTTGAGACGATCATATCGTTATCTTTGTTATTCTAAAGATCAAAACATTCAAGTTAATATTATTATTATTATTATTTGTTTTATTTCAACTAAATATTTATTAAGAATGCTTTAGTTGGATTACAAATTATTAACGAAAGAGAAGAAGTCCCAGCCGGATTTGCAACATTAGAAACTACTTTAGATTCGAGTATGATAATTATTTTATTGGCATTAATTTGTTGAAGCATAATTTTTAATGTTACTCTGATTATTCTTATCATTTGTATAAAAACTAACTATTCACCGGTATCGATTTAGTAGCTGTAACTTGGCTCTATTATTTTCCTTATATAATAATATAAACTAAACTTGGTGATATATAAATAGTTAGTTGGGTGTACCTATTTGTTATAGTATAAATTTACTAGTTAACCAAACTGCACATCATTAATTCACCAGAGTGGTATCAAGCTGCACTGTTGAAGTCCAGGGTAAGGAGAAACGCTTGACGTGAATTACTAAACCATATTACTCTCGGGCTTATTGCTGTCCTTAAAAGGCTTTATATATATAAATTCGTCATAATTCTATTCCTTAATGTAAACTAAGCGATACATTTGAATATAGGCGTAAGATGATTTAACGGCCGTAATAAATCCGCGACAGATCAGGTTTACCTGTCACTTTCCCACTCATTCCCCTGCAGTCATTGCTCAGCATTACTTTACTAGTGTGTTGTTAGCTATTGGTTTGTTTTTGGTTACTAGAATCGCAATTAATAGCTAAATGCTGTTGAATGTTTGGTACAATTAACGAATGATCATTTATTAGCTTGCTATATGTATTTGACAGTTAATCATAGTTTAAAATTGATTGGCGGAAGCACAAGTGTGAACATGCAAAACATTGAGTTAACTTGGTAAAATGAGAAAATGAATAACTAAAGATTTCATCCTCATGTTAGCTCAACTGAAAATATCGTTTCAAAGATTGTATTTGCCTCACATAAAGTTCTGTCATTATTATACTCACATTTAGCAGTGAAATCAATAATTTGATACATTTTATAAACTATAAAACTTTTACACGTTCATATATGTATGTAAAATATTTTACTAATATTTTGATAAAAATAACTTTATATTTGCTACAAATCATAAAAGTCACACTGGGAACATATTTACAATATTTGATTTTTCATTCGCCGTGACATGGTTAAGTTAGACAATTTGAAATATTCACATTTGCGCGCTTGTAATGCAATTGTGATGTGAATGAAGTTAAAAGGTTTATACATCTAAACAAACAATAGCTAGTTTTAAAAAGTTGGTTTTTAGAGCATTTTTCATTGGAAATTCCTTTTAAACAGTAATTTATAACTAATTTTCTCCCAATACTCCAAAAAATTGTTTTCTGTGTTGTAGTCTCTGGGCCTTAAATTGACTCTTTTATATTCACGATTGGTGAGAGTAAGATATTTGCTCGTTTAATCTCTTCAGTTATTCCAATAATTACTATGTCTGATTATATTCAAAGATATCCAGTGATATCCAGTATACAAGAGAAATCTGAGCGCCTCTCGCATAGTACTGATGAGAGCCATTAGCTCGAAACTAGTATACTATTTAGAATTGTACTGGATATCACTTAATGTATTATTTATTCTTTGATTAGAATCAGAGATAGTGATCAATGGAATTAAGTTTTTCAAGTAGTTTTGGTAGTCTGATAGCTTGTTACCAGTTTCTGTATTGAACTTTTAGCCCACAGAGGTTTAATTGTATCTACCATGGTTTCAAGTGAAAGGAGGTTCAAAATAAACATTCGTCTTATTTTCTTGCCTTAAACCAAACTTTGCAAACTTATTTGATGTCCAGTGCACCAGGATAAGTGTATAACAGTGCTAATTTGATACTGATTTTACACTTACCTGGCTCTCAGAGAAATATGAGTGCCTCCCGCATAGTACTGATGAGAGCCATTAGCTCGAAACTAGTATACTATTGAGAAATGTACTGTATATCACTTAATGTATCATAACTTCAGTTATTATCAGTAATGCCAGTGTTAATGATTTTACCGGATTTGGCCAATTCACAATGAACTATTTTCTTCATCCCCATCAAACGCGTGAAAGTACTTTTTTACATTTATATTTGGTTATATATACTAATTGGTAATTAACTCTATGAAAACAATTGAATTTGCGCATCGTATTCTGGTAGAATATCTATTTCTCATCACCGGTAATTGTGACGTCTCACTTTTTTTGCTTTGAATAGAGATGAACATATTTAAATTTTCTAATTTTCGTTATCTGACGGTACCAGGATTATTTGCTTATTTTTTACATTATTGCTTGACGGTAACTGAAAAGAGTTTTCCAGAGTTTGTATTAGATCTTCCTCAATTGTTGTCTGTATTATGTCGTTGTCTACAGTATATAAGTCAATTTACATGGAAAATTGCATTTTCATTTTTCCATTGTTAAACCTTGCGATATTTTCATTTTTTAATTTTCTTCATATTCAGGATTTCAGTATAAATAAATTTGTGTTTTCTGCTAAATTCATAAAGCAAACAATTCCACAATTGATTTTTGTTAGTGTAAATCACTCAAAAATCATTGAAAAAACCAAATTAAGAGCTTAAAATATTCGAAAAGAGAAATTTTTTTGTTTTATTATTTTATATTTATGTTAATTATAAAATATTCGAAAAAGAGAAATTTATTACATATAATTCAGGAGTATTTATTAATTAAATTGGATAATTAACAAATGACAATAAATTTTAAAACAACCTAGTAATATGTTTATTCAAGTCAGATTATTAATTTGGTTAAATACATTCCATTGAGCTTGAAAGATTAAATGGAATTTTCAAAAAATGCAAAATAATTAAATGAATTTCAAAATCTAGATTAAGTAAATGAATATATTAAATGGGAAAATTCATGTTATTAGTCACCAGCACTGGAAATGCACTCTTTTTGAACAAAAATCAATAAAAATGATATTGGTAAATTCATTTATTTAATCTCAAATTTTAGGCAAAAATAATCGAAGGTTTTTAAAGTGAAATTTAGTACTTATACTTGATTAATTACTAGAGCGCATGCACAATTGCCAAAAAGAAGTGCTTATGTTGGTTACGGACACGTACACCAAGTGGTTAATGGAAACAAACCGGTTCTATATTATAGAAGAATAAAATAAATAATAATTAATACAAATTCAAAATAGTTATTACATAATCACTGTTTAAAACAAAAAAAAATAAAATCTATGCCATTTGGAACACAGGTAGTTAGGAAAATACCACAAAACATGAGTCCATGTTTTTCTTAGTTGCTGAATATTGTTATATGTCTCTCATCATTCAATGATTGGAAATTAATTTTGATAATTTAAATTCTTTATTAATATTAAGCTAATAGAAAACCTGATACTTTTGCCTCAAGGTAAGTAATCACGCGTTAATGATTTTACAAATTACTGCAATACAATTACAATACACGGAATATTAGCTCTATATACTAAAGCGATTCTCAACCTTGGATTACATTACAAGTTACACGTTAGAAATGTGCATTTTTAAAATAATATCTAATTCAATTATTAAATGTATTAAACGTTATTCAAAAATTTATTAATAACATGTATCATAATTTGGAATAAGTTTTATAAAATATTTTAATCCTTCGTCCTATAAAGGTTGAGTACCACTGACCTCATTTACTAAATCGCTATTGTGCTAATACTATTGATTGCATTTTTGCTATTATACCATTTCTGCACATTCTAATCTTTCAATTTTTATTGGTTCTTTTTATGATTCCTACTATGAGAAATTTGGTCCAAATTAACTTGTATCTTTTGCTTCTTTAATGTATCTCACGCGAAAAATTCTTTATCGGCGAATGAAGTAAAAATTTAGAAATATGTTCCTTGACAAATAATCTCTCATATGTCACAGCAATGTGATAGAAAAAATATGTCAATCGCAATCTTTTAAAACATAAAAAATACATTTTTTATGGTGTTCTTATACTCTTTACTTATTTTTTTCATTAAAACGTAATTCTACATTTTATGGCAAATACTTCATTACACATTTTAAAGGTTTAACAACGCTATTGAAATTACAAATGATGTTTTTGATGACTTGAAAATTAAAATACCTGTGATTATCTAAATAGATGTGATAAACAAAAATCTGTAAAAAGGAAAAGAAGAAACACTTTAAATTTTTCCTTTTCTTTTTAATTTTCAGCATGTTCAATGCAACCAAACACATAAGCTATCCTATCTTCAAAAAAATACTAAATAACAATTCTAAAGATCAAAATTCAAACCGTGTTTTTTGATACACTGACAATATATTGTTAGAGATCTTCTAATATCAAAACGTTAGGCATTTTGGATGAGATTAAAGAATTTGAAAATTTATGAAAAGTTAATTTATAGCGTTTATATAAATTCTATATGAAAAAGCAATAAAAAATGATGTTGTTATAACCAGTGAAACATAGTATTACATACTTACAAAGTCGATTATTTTAATTGCACACGAACTTCATGAGTACCCTATATTAATATTAATTTGACATTATACTTTTATCCATTTAATCTATATTTTGTTTTACACCTACTTAAAAAATTATATATATATATATATATATATATATATATCATTTCCAAATCAAAAAACCAAATAGTATTAAAATACTATCACTAAAAATTATTGAAAAAAATGATTCTATTAAGAATAGTTATACTATTAGGAGTTATCCTTTGTTTTAGGAAACTTTTTTCAGTATAATTGTTACTTTGCAGCAAGAGATTATTTTATTATTCACTTATCTGATATCTTAATTTATGCTGCTACCAAGGAATCACCGGTTTATACTTTATTTTAAAAAGTATAAAATAAAACAAATAAAACCTTATTTTTAATAATAAATTTTAAAATAGAAAAATATTCAATAATATACAGTAGACTCTCGATTATTTGGACATTTCAGCACTGGGCTTTTTATTTTACTTTCCAGATAGAATTTTTTCCTGATAATTGAGAGTATGAGTATAATCAATACAAAAAGGTATATTTCTTGAAAAAAATAGATAATAGCAAAACTCAAGATTTTTATTACATAAAATATTACATATTATTATTTATTATAACCTCAAAATAATAACTTGGATTCGTTTTAAAATTATAAAGACATAACTTCTATTACAGTCTAACCTGTATCGATCGCTTTGCAAAAATTTGGGCTTATTTATGGCGGTCGATAGAGGTTTGACTGTAATTTTAAATCTTCAAAATTTCCGTATAATCGAGCATCCGGATAAGTGAGAGTTTACTGTAAACTAAAATATTTTTAAAAATAAAATGTCTGAAATAATTTCAAACAAAATAATAAAAATCAAAATGTCTTTGAAATAAATTGTAAATTTTTCTTCATAAATTTTTAAACAATAAAGAAAACTGGATAAAAATTAATTTCATAACAAGAATCGTCACATTATAAGAGGTTGTTTTTGATTTGGAAATGGTATATATATATATATATATATATATATAAACATCAAAAAACAAAGTAAAATTTAACAAAAAATAGTTTTATTGTAGCAGTATATTTCAAGGAGTGCACACGTTCGTCAGAGTGATTTATTATTTATATGACCAACTATTATACACTGTTGGAATATAATATATATATATATATATATATATATATATATATATATATATATTTGTTAAATCTGACTTGTTTTTCGATGTTTATAAGTATGAAAATCTCAAATCGCAATGTACATTTAAGTGGTGATTTGGCTTTGTGTATATCGAATATTTCACCAGGCAATATATGCTCATACTATATTGAAAGGGTTAATATACATAATGTATCATTACTTTTTCAATTATCCTATTAAATGTTGATTGCTTTTTCAACAGTTTCATATTAAGTTTTGCTCATGTAATTTTTGGAAGAAAATATAGAAAAAATGAACTCATAAATACTTGACTATTCTGTTTATTTAAAAAAGGAAATTAGTGCAATTTGTTAATTTTAATAGATGAAAAAGCTATGAAGAAAAAAGTTTTGTGTGTAAAATTTGTTCCAAAAAACGTTGCAAAAACCTTTATCACAGAAATAGCTATATTCAGTCGCCAAAAACGTCCATCCGTTGGATTCACAATAGTCAGGTAATTTTATTTGTTTTCAATCGATTTATTGCTTAATTTTGTAATAATTTTTTTAAAATAATTTTTTGAAAAATTGTTTTATTTAATATGAATTTTTAAATATTTTTTGAATCATGAAAGCAAATTTGAATATCGATCGTTAGAATTAATTTCGGCAAAAATATTCAATATATTCAGTTTTACCGAACAACCTTTTCTATAATTAAAAAAATCAGTAAATTTTATAATATAGATTAAATTGAAATACATAAAAATTATTCATAGTCTATCAAAATTATTTAAGTAAAATAGCAAAATTGCAAATTAAATTCTTTTGGCTTATAGTCTGACAATTCAACATGTACTACAAAATTGCCTGAAATTCACCTGAAATTTTTTTGCATCCTATAAATAGTGATTTTGGTAAGTATCGACATAATTTATTTTATTTTGTAATTTATGAATTTATAATCAAATAATTTTTTAGTAATTCAAAATTTTAATTTTATAAAATAAATTAAAATTTTTTTTTAGAAAATATCATGGAATTTTTACAATAAAAATAAGATATTTATTTGTATAAGAATGTAAAACTCAATTTAATACGTTAGTTGTACTTAAAAAGCGTAACAAGCATTATTTTTATGCAAAAACCTACACTAAAATTTAAATATAAAGTTTTGATGATGTTTTTATATTGAAAAGTTGACGATGGGAAAATATCATAAATATTAATAATTTCCCTCTAAAATTCAGAAATTTTGGAACCGGATATATTCAGTGTAGGTATTTATTTTTAAAATTCTTCAATGTCAATATCAATTTTATAATGAGTTGATTATTTGATTTATTAAAGTCTTTTGTTAGATTATCTTGAAAAACATTTGGATTAATAGAACTCATTCCAAAAATTTATTTATAATTCAATATTGTTTAATATTTATACAAACTTGCAATCAATCTCTAAATAATCTATCAGAGAAATTCAATATTTAAAATTTTAATAAAAGTTAATTAAGGTTTTTAAAATTCCTTACTAAATTTAATATCTCGTAAATAATAAATATTAAAAAATACTTATATAAAATTTATTTTAATTTATTTAATAAATCGCTTAAATCAAAAAGAATTACATATTTAAAATTTTAATAAAAGTTAATTAATTATGCATAACTATTTTTAAAAGGGAATATTCACTAAATACCCATTTTGAAATTATTTTTACACCTTCTACCCAAATAAAAATTTTTATTCACTTTCGATAGAAGTCAGAACAGTCGAATATGAAAGTCGAAAAAACAGTCAACAGATCTTGAAAAACTAGCCAATTGCAAACCCAAAAAAATAACCGACATCCAAAAAATGCCAAAAAATTAGTCGAATATTTATTTCAAATAATTTTTGGGGAAAAGTTAATAAAATAACTAACTTCATTAATTGTAAAATCTAATAGAAGTTAGTTATGATGAACATTAATGTATTTCGTTTAATTAAAAAACAGTCACAATGTTTTAACTATTTTTTTAGGATTTAATATTGTCGGCTACTTTTTTGTTTCAACATTGGCGACGATTTTAACCAATTAAAGCTTTTTTTCTTTGGCGACCATTTTTTTGGCTTCCATATTCGAGTATTCTAACCCTCATCGCACTTTCCACACAAATAAAAGTTTTTATTCACTTTTCACTTAAATTTTGAAGTTTTATTTACCAAATAACAAACAAATGTTCATTTTTATCAATGTATCAATAATTCAATAAATAAAAAATGTCAAATTGATAAAATTTAATCGATAAATTTATTCAAATCTATCATTGTATTGTAACAATCTTTATATGCACATATAGTGGAATAGTTTGATACATAGTTGGTTAATTTGGCATTTACTTCATTAGTAGCCCGACAAAAAAGGATGCAGGTTCTATTCTCTAAATTCACAATTCACAATGTATTCACCATGAATAAGATACATATCACTAATCGATTTAACTCATAAAAGCTTGTTATAATATTTTAATTTTGGTAGATGAAAATTTTATTTGGGTAGATGTAATGCCCCTTTAAAAATTCATTAATAAATTTAAAAAATTATTAATTATAATATTAAAAACCAATAGAAAACCGATTTCATTTTTTTATTTATTTAAATTCATTTTAAATCACTGTGATAAATCATCCGAAATATTTTATTCTCTGCTGAAAAGACCTCAAACTGTTTATGTACTAAGATTTGCATTTTGGTTTAGAATGAAACCGAGCGTATTAATTAAATTTATATTTTAATAATTTTTTATCGAGAGTTTTAATTAAAACTAAATATCATTTAATTTTAACATAACTCAAACATTCAAATTCGTCTTTTTCTTGATTTTAAAGAAATCTCATTTTTGAAATATAAAAATATTCTTTTAGTCATTCTACATTTCTTGTTTTTAATTTAGCTTTTGGAATTTTTATCAGTTAGCTTTGATTATATCATTACTTTGTTATTTTTACAGACCCATCATACCTATTATCGACCTTTGCAAATCATGAACTCGACAAAAATGAATAAATATTTTATCAAATCAATGCTTAATTTAACATTTACATCAATTTTTCAGTGAATTAAACAATCTTATCATTGCATTCAAAACAGCGACGCCCGCCGTCAGTTACCTGCCTGCCAATAGCACTCCTGCAGTTGCTAATAATTTTGGATTTACTCCCAAACAAGACGAATATTCCAAGGGAACTTTAGGTCGAACGGTTACTCGTGAGTAATCGGTTCTCTTTAAAGAATTTTCTAAATTGATTTTCCAGCTCTCTCTGGAGTTCCATTTATTTTGTCTAAGAAGTTTGCAAATCAAACAAATAAAAGCGTTCAATCATATAACACGGTTGATTATAAGAACGCTTCTCAAATTGACAAGCAGGTTTTGGAATTTTATCGATATTTATATATGTTTTACAATTATTTTCAGTACACCTATAATTTCAGTGTCGAGAATTCGGTTTTGAGAGATCATTGATTAGATTTATTCGTTACCAACTCTTGATATTTAATGTTATTAAATGACTTTTTATTTTCTAATTCAATATTTATGAAATCAGAGTGATTCCTGTGGTGTTTTATTAGGTTTCTGGAGGATATGGATTTTTGGGTGAAATCGATTGTAATGTGATATGTGATTACAACCTATCGATTTCTGGTGAGTAAGTATAGATATTAGCGCAGCACTTGTGTCTAATTGGGTCCAATGGATGACTTTCTGCACATTTATGGGGTTATTGATTTTTATGTGAATTAGGTTGTGATTGCAATCTATCTATTTCCGGTGAGTAAGTTTAGGTATCAGGACAGCACTTGTGTCTAGTTGGGTTCAACGGATGGGTTTCCACACACTTTGGGTTATTGATTTTTGGGTGAAATCGATTGTAATACAATCTATTGATTTTTTATAGTTGTGCTTAAAATAGATATTAAAAACCAGTGTTGGATCCACTATGGTGGGGGTTAAGTTCTAAATTATTAAAACATTTTTTGCTAATGTTGATTGTGCTAAACGTAGTTTTCAACACCGAATGACAATATGAATGACAGAATACAGATTAGTCCGGTATGCGTTACTTTATGTACACAAAGATATTCATGGCAATGTTAAAAATGTAATTTAGTTTCTTGTGAAGTTGGAAAATCGCAAACTAAATTTTATCGCCTTATTGATCTGATATCAATATTTAAAATGTTATATTAAGTAACAAATATATATTCGTTAACTAATTTCACTTGTTAAGTGCTTAGGACAGTGGTTCTCAACCTTTTTCAGATAGCGGCACCCTGACGGAAAATTTGAGGGCACCCTAACCATTTTATAATAATATTTCAGCTATAAAAATAACAACAAGTTTTGTGAGTTCTATATTTAATAAACTAAATCTTTTATAACATATATTAATTTGAACTTGATGCTTGTAGCATATCTCATTATTAAGTCGCGTATTTGACAAGCATACTCTTAACTTATTGTCAATTAAGTTCAGTTTTGCCTTTTCTTGTTCTTAATATTTACAAAAAATAATTAATATATGTACCGCTATCTTAAGTAATTCAAAATCTAAGATGTTATGAGAATAATAAATTTTCAATAATAAAATAAACAGAGCTCGCGGCACACTTTTCATATCCCTACAGCACTCCGGTTAAGATACACTGGCCTAGGTAGTATCTATTAAGAATGTCTACTATGTAACGGAGGTAGCCTTAGTAAAAGGGATGATACGCAGGGAGTCCAAGGGCTTAGGACATTTCCAGCAGCTTAAGTTACAACAATATATACTTTCATTACAATTGTTGGGCTCAGAGCCAAAATTAAAACAAAAATTACAAAACCAATTTAAACAAAAAGGTTAAAATGATATAAATTAAAACAAAATAATCAATGTCGCTTGGAAATTGTCAATATGGCTGCTGTAACATAAGCACGCATCGCAAGAAGATACCAAAAATAAAATAAAACATTAATTAAAACAATAAAAATATAACAAAATTAAATAAAAACAAATAATTAATTAAAATTCGTAAAAGCCCACAGCTGCATACAGAAACATACGAAAAGAAATAAACTGCCAAAACCTTGCAAAATAAGGTTTAGAAAAAACACAGGCAGAAGAGGCGACCAGAAAACAAACTATTGGGGTTTAAAAATAATATTGTAAGAAAATAATAGTAAAAATAAAATCCAACAATAAAATATTAATATATCAAAAAATAAAGAAAAATATATAAAAAAATTACAACAATATTTCGAAATAATTAAAAACCCCAAAAATCGCGAAAAATCGCCCATTGGTCGCAAACAGGCACAAAAATACTATATATACGGCAGTCATTTTCATAATTTTCAGACATTTTTTCAGTCAGGTGACTACTAGAAAATTTTTTAGACTTTCTTAGACGAACCGTGAGTCATTTTTAGACAAAGTGGTTATGCCAATTTATGCCAATTTGATTGCATGACTGTGGATTGTAAGTATTGTTTTCTTGTATAAATATATATTTCGAAGTCTTGTTACTTTGATTTTATTCTGGATGGTCGTGGAATCTTTTGGTGCCACTGACAAGTCCCCCTAAAATCTTATTTATAATAAGTATTTCAATAGTAGTCCATGGGACAGATCTCGTGTCGGCTGGTGGGTTAAGTCCCCTAGTTGAGCTCGCGGGTCATTCCTCGTGGACACTTTGGTAGTCCGCAGTAGGGTCTGGCAATATGCACAGGACCTCCACGCAGGGCATCGTTGTATAACTCGTAGCGACTGCTGAAAAGTGGCCGGGGCGAGTAGAAAATAAAATTCGGGAAGTGCGACTTTAGTTAAGCGGGAATAAAGTTTTGTAGTGGTAATTTAAAACATCGTCAGTAAATTAATTGAAAAATCAAGTAGGAAAGGATAGGATAGTGTAGGAATGTAAATTTGAAAGTATTTTTCCAATAGTTGAATGATATAATCTGACAGAAGAGAGAAATGTTTATTGAGGTGATCACAGAGAGTTGTAACTACTTAAAATTATGGGAAACGTACCGGGAATTAAGGAATTGTTGATCAAATTTTTAATATAGGGAAAGATAAAGGTAAACTAGGACAAATGTAGTCGATACCGTGATGAAATAAATGAAACAGGAAATTTACCAAAAAATAAGGGAGGAACGCTGTCCAAATTTTTGAAGGATACATTTATAAATATCGGGTAAAGATGACAAATAAGAATGGAAATTGTAGGAATAGACGCGTAAGAACCAGGATATAGAAAGAAAGACGTAAGACCTTCCATCGGCAGTCCAGAACCCGAAAGTGAAAATATCATGAGGAGTAGCTCTAGAAATGGAGCTCACTGCTCATGAATTTTCAACCTCTATGTACAGTACCAACATGGTACTCACCATGGGTACATAGGAGGGATAGAATAATAATCTTGCTGGTGTTTAGGGGGTAGTCACACAAAAAACCCTAGAAAAAATAAATAAAAACCAACCCTATTCGCCAACACAATAAACAAATGTTTCAATATTATTTATAGGTTTTTGGCTTCAGCCATTTCTGTAGTATAAAATTATTGTTTTAATTATTGGTATAAATACACATTACTGACTATCAAACATTTTACAAATTTTACTGTTCTGCATACCGATGCATCAACAAAGTAAAACACCAACGAGATACAAATGGAGCATGGAAAAAATTAAAAGCAATTCAGATGCATATAAAACGAAACTGTGAGAATTGCAAGATTTGACAAAAAAGTATCTCTATCTTATATTTTCTGGACATGGTTTTCAAAAAAAGAAAAACGATGCACCAAGCCATGTTGAAATCCATACGAATAATCAAGCCGTACAGATAGACCCTAATGCAAAATAAGCTAACGAAGAAAATAGAGAGACAATTAAACATGCTCACTACAATTTGAATTCGAAAGTTGAGAAACGAAAAGACTAATTGTAAAATCACATGATCTGAAAAAATCTGGATTGGCAACAACGGATATTCTCGTTCAACTAAAGAAAGCAAAAGAATTGTTGAGGATACCTAAATAATAGAGTAAAATAATTAATAAACATGTAAAATGATTGAGGGAAACAGGGATAAGTGATTAAGATGTGGTTCTGGAGCTTATTAAAAAGGGAATGAAAAAAGAAATGTCGAATAACGAGAAGGGAATAAGAGAAAATCAATAAAAACAGCCAATTAAATAAAAGGTTATTTTTAATTAACAAGTGCAAATTTAGGAAAACAACAGCAAAATTTGCACGTTATTTCGAAAGCCCTTTCAATATAAAGGAAGGAATGTTATTTGGAAATCCGGGAAAGGGCATCTCTAAAAATTATTTATCTGGACAGCTGTCAGTAATTATAGAGGTCCAAATGGAATTAGCGGTAAAATATATTGGAAATTCTATTTGACATCAGTAAGTATTATTGGAAGCGCAATTGGAATCAAAGAGAGAAAAAGAGATCATTAGAGAAAAATTGGACTAAGAATTAATAGGAGAAATTACAGAAATTTATTGAAGAAAAGTATTAAAGAGAAATTTGGAGAAAACTAGAAGTTGAAATCAAGAGAAAGAGAAATTTGAAACAGGAATTAAGCGAAGTCAAAGCAAAGCAACAAAACAGATTTACCGATCTCAGAAATCCGTAACAGTAGTCAAGTGATCGTGAAATTCAATTGGTCCGTAAAGTGCTATTCTTTCTGAAGGGTCTTAATAAGCACCAAATTGTAATCAATAGATAAAGTATGTTAATCAATAAAGTCTATATCGTTTGGAGTTCATTACTGTTGTTTAATAGCACGCTTGGAGTCAGATTGACAATATATCCTATTTAAATTCACCGACAACCCCAACAGAATGCTTGAGCAAAGATGAAAGGCAATTGAATATATTTTAAATAAAAAGCCAAGAAAAAGAAAACGACGAGCTGAGCTAAGAGCAATTATGAAAGATATGTCAGATGCAAACCCACAACTAAAGAAATCTGCACACGCTAAAACTTGCCTTCCATCACTCGAAGAAATGCAATCTGATTTACATGATTCCATAATCGCTTCTGTAACTCATGGTATTGAAGTTGATAGAAAGTAATGTATTGAAATTCTAGTTTCTGAACTTAGGAAAATGGATTATACACTCAGCAGATCGTCTAATATTTACGTCCAATCCCTCGCAAGATTGACTCAGATGAAGGAAGAAAACACGTGTGTGTCGTTCCAGTGAAATAAAGACGCCCTGAAAGCAGATTTTACGTTTGCAACAAAGCAATATTTGTTTCCTTGTTTGGGCCATCGTTCGTCTTTGTATTATTAATAGACGACAAAGCCAGGGTTCCACTTGGCTCTGCAGCAGCAAGTAAACATGCACCAATTCTCATATATCTGAAATACGAAGTCCGCCTTCCTGATCACAATTTTGTTATTTTAGAGAGGCATAAGCTTACTTCATTAGTGTATGCCTCCTGCATCATCAAAGCACTCGTTTGAAATTTCTTATTCTGGGCTATTATACATAGGTATCAGAAGTTCGAGACATGATGGCTGTACTTCTTTCACTAATGAAAGAGATGTTGAACAACTTCTTGAACTGGAATCCTTCAAAGAAGTAGCAAAGCACAATGGTATTGTTAAACCGATTTTTATAGCTTTTGTAGATGGATGACCAAATGAAAATCAGAGATATTCAAAAACTTTGGCAATGGCTGTTAACAGATTCAAAAAATACAATTTTGATGTCTATATAACAATGACACATACTCCCAATTTATCGGCATTCGATTACGTTGAAAGACGAATCGCACCTCTCAATAAAGAATTTCCTGACATAAAAGATCTATATTTGGAGGGATGCTCATGAAAAAGGGCAGAAAGGACAAAGGGTAGGGGGATCAAAAATGCTTATTTTTTGGGGCGTTCCTAATGAATGCTTCCCTATCTGAAAATTTGTGTTTCTTAAATTAAAAATTTTGAAGACTTCACATTGTTCACGGGTAATTGTATCAACGAATATTTCATCGAATATTTCTGTACAAAGCCATCGGTATGAGCAATCTGTAGGTGACATTTTAAATTAGTTCACTTTAAAATTTACCACAAAATGAAGAATGAGGTAAAAATAAGAATAATTCAAATTTATTTTAAACTAACAGATGAATAAAAATTGATGTTTTATTTGTATTATTGGAAATTTAATAGACCATTTTATTAGTTTTTTCAGTGTGATGTTTGTTTAACATAAATATTAATAATCATTTTTATAAAATTCAAAGACATGCTAATTAAATTAAATGGTGTATTTAATATAAAGTATTCAGGTCCGTGGATAAATATTGAATTTATTGTGTCTCGAAGTGTGTTTACATATAGGTTCAAATAACCATGATATTCAAAACCAATTTTCCCATAAGATTGAAGGTCTACATGTCCTTGTGTCGTTACTACTTTGACATAGAATGAGGTGAAAGTTTATCCGATAAACTTTAACTTACGACCATGAGCAACAACATCGACACAATTTCTTACATGAAATCATTATTTTGTGAATATTTACTGTAGAAAACAATATCACAGTATTATGATATAATTATAGCATAATTTGAGGGACGGTGACAGAGAGATTTTATATTATATTATCTTCAATACTCACCGGAATCCACCTTATGCTACTTTACACATCATATACCCATCTTAGCATATTATACCAATTTACGCATACAATACCAGTTTACCTATAATTTTGACACTCGAACTTTCGTTCATTCCCAAGTACACTTTTACTCACCCGTAATAATTTTCCCTTATTGTACCCTTTACCTTTTATTATTATACTTTTTTATTAAACCCTTAACTCAACTTGTACCAAATTACTCACTCAAATTATGTTCCCTATCCATTTAGATCTCATTCACTCATCTGGCACCCACCTTGAACCAATTTATCCATAAACTTTTACACATTATACAAATTTATTCACAAAACCAATTGTAAATTTATCAAAATTAACTTTAAAATTAATTTTAGATGAAAATTTAGTATATACGTTAAATTCTACGAACTTAGCCTTAAATTAAAAATTACTTAAATAACTCATTTTTGATGAGGATAATGATGTATTTGTTGGGCCAGTACAAGATTTTGTTTAAATGGATTGGAAACAGCACGCAAACATAACACGCAAAATTCAAAATCGGACCCATGAACATCAAGTAACCACCTAAAAATGCGAGAAAAACATATAATTAACATATAAAATAGAAAAACATAAAATTAAATTAAAATATTAACAAAGGCACCAAGATATGCACGAATTGACATAGAAATAACACAATAACAAAAAGATTTGACCGAAAAAGTGACAATTTACAAAAAATTAAAAGAGTTCATGAATAAATCGAACAAAAATAAAATAATTTTAATCAGAAATGATAAAAATTAAAAATAAATGATTAAATTGTCAAATAAATCGAAAAAATAATAAAAAATTGGAAATAAATTAGACACATAATAGCAAGTCAAATTTTGTTTTAACGCATAAAAATTAACACGCAAGGTTAGGTTCACAGAACAGGTATAAATACCAATCCATTTTCACAAAGTTTTAATCACTTTTTCACTCAGTGAATAATTACTATTCAGGAGAACATTTTCAGCAGTAGAAACAACTCTCGGCATCTATTTCCACATCACGAACCCAGTATCTTACAGGTAGGCTCTACTGACTCGTGCATGTGGGTATTATTTGCCACCTGATTGTGTATGAATGAGATGAATCAATGGTCAACTATGTTTTTACTGAAATGCACCAATATATGTATTCGAAAACGAAATATTTTTAATGAGTCGAAATTTTTCTGGCCCACAGCCACAGATCACACAAGAAAGTAAAATCAAAACACAACTAGTCACACTGTGTAAGTGCGGTTTCTCCGCCTACAGTGTGTGCCCGTGAGAGCTCTGTCGTGCGTAACGACGGATATCAAACGTAAATATTCTATCCATTATAGGGACGGTGGGAAGATTGAGAACTAGTCTTTTGGCTGGCTCTCTTTCACCCATCTCCCGAAAAATCGACCTAAAATATCTAATTACAAATCGGCTAAAATGATAACACCGAGTAGTCCAGTGGACACTCGTAAAATCTAATATGAACACAAGAATCTTAGGACTAAATTGAGGCTCGGGAAGTGGGGACTTGAATTCGAGACGACGTAAATAAATTAATTTAAATAAAATAAAAAGATCGTAACTAAATTTATGACTAAAATATACAACGAAAAAGAATAATTTTCGTAAAGTAATCAAGATGTAGTTAATGAGTAAATAAAATCAATCCATAATTAAACTACTCGTGTAACAAAAAGAAAGTAAAATTTTTAAATGTTCAATGATTGAATTATCCTCCGATGAATCTAAATTAATAAAGTTCATGAATATGCAGCCAGGGAAATGGCGTAAGGAAACTGAACCTTACTAAATTGATAGACAAAAAATGGCAAATGATGGAGCAGAGGTAACTAATAGATCAGCTAACCTTTCGTAAAATGATCAAGAAATTAAAGGAGTCATCATAGTTAAATAGTAAACCAGACTAACGATCGGATTTGATTTCTTTAACCAATTAAGGGATAAAGATACAATTCATACATCAACGGATAATTCAATGATTTTAAATGATACAATTGCACTATAGATAACAAATATAAGGCCACAAAAAATAATATTAAACCGAACCTGGCGTAAACAGATAACCTAATAGTAACGATTCGAAAAAATGTAGTAAATATCATAATAATCCTAACCGTTAAAATGCGATAAATTAATAATAGTAAACATCAGGACCCAATCCATAATTAAACGATGTACAGGATCAATTGCCACAAATCAGTAATAAATAATTGTATATAGAAGTGAATACTGTAAATTGATAACAATTAAGTATATAAAGAGTAATGGTAAAAAACTAACTCCCGATTAAATTGGCGATAGTAATTAAATCATAAAATGGAAAATATAGACCCTTACATCATGAGACAAAAAAACGAACTATGAACAATATCACGAGCATTCAATAACGAAAAATAACAAAGTTAAATTAAATTGCAACATTTGAATATCACAACAGCATCCAAGAGTACAACCGAGAGTAGACATCGATTAACGCAATATAATGATCTTCGTCGTGGCGAGTAATTGAAATTAGATACCCTGATCGGTTACACCATTGGAGGTCGCCCTGTTGGCATGCCAGGAGGGAAGGGCAGTGACTTACCCTCTGGTATTCGCTCCGGCACAATTGGCCTATGGCGACCAAGAAAAATCCCAATCGACCAACAAGAAACCTCGATCGCATGCTAGACCAGGTCAAACCAAACGGTTGCGACGACGCGCCCAAGGAGTGGCCAAATGAAATAACAAACCCATGTCTGTTGATAATTAAATTCATTTGATAATACATAAAATCGTTTAGTCTATTATGTTATTATTTATAAGTAAATATAGAGAAGATATATAATAAAGAGAAAGTAATAAAGGGACCTAAAACAGAAGACGGACGTAGGCCTTCTAACGGCAGTCCGCTAAACCCGACATAGGACTAGCCCTTAGCAGTTCTGATATCGGAACTCACCTTTGGAGGTCCTGTGACCAGTGGTTGCAGTACCAACGTTGCCTAGCAACGGGTAATCATTGGCGGGAGCAAAACTATTTTGTATGTAATGGGGTGAAGGTCATCCACCACTAACCCCACATATTTATGAAACTGTAGATGAATAATTTTTGATGGTGAAGAATAAAATACTGAAAAATAAAAATATTTTGATGAAATTACTTATAAAATACAAATGATGAATAAATTAAATGAAAACGAAGATGATGAATTAAATGATAAGTACACTTACTTTAATTCACAAGAGTTGACTTTTAAAACCAGCTGCAGCCTCACCCAAGTCCAATAGACACTATAATCGAGTTTTTAAAGAAACTTTTATTTATATTTAACACGAATTCTCAACAGTATTCTTTGAAAAACAAATAACAAGCGATAGTTTAAAAATAAATGAATTTTTTGTAAAACAAAATAATATTTTTTCGTTTAAAAATAAAGTGCAGAAAATTTATGTAAAATAAGCAAGATAGAGAAGCAAATGTATTGTCAGACATTATATCTAATAGAATAGGACTCGTAGAAATGATAGAATGTGTTCAAAATAAAAGATATTCACAATGATCCATAGTCAAAATAAAGATAAATTTGCTGATGTTATTCAAAATAGGATAAAGTTGTATTTTAGATACAAAATGTCTCTAAATTAACATTTTGCTCTTTGTCATTGACTTAAAAAATAACTTAATTTGCAACACAAAAAATCAATTTAAACAGAAAAATTTGAGTATTAAGCGATTTAAAATCAATAGAAAAAACTATTTGGAATATATTTCTTTCAGAAACAAATAACTGCTATTATTGAATATAAATATCAGTAACAGACAATAATTTCCATACTAACGCCGCTCCGATAACGGATCGACACCGATACTAATATTACTGACTAATTGTCAGCAACGGTATTTCATAGGAGAATAAAATTTGCAATAATAACATCGCCTAACGTTAAATGGATGATAATAATAATAATAATATTATTTATCTCCTCCAATCAGAATGAACATAGAAACATAAAATAGAAACAAGCACAACAACAATAAAAAAACAAATAAATCGAACACCAAACACATTAATGATAAACCGACGGAAGAAATCAATAACAAACAAATCAATCGATCGATCAGATGCATGCAAGACAAATAAATCAATAATAATAATGATCACTATCAATCCCAGTCTGTCAATTGCAATATTGATATATCGATTAATAGAAGTCTCAAGACATTGGCTAATGAAAGAAATAGTATCTGTCACAACAAATAATAATTCGTTTTCACAATTTTTTACAAACAAAAATCAATATATATATATATATATACTCGTTTGCTATTCATGAAAATAAATAGGCAGAAACAAACATAAAAATAAAAGAAATATTGAATATAGTTATCATAAAAATAAAAAATATGTGTATCTTGTGTCGATTCGCAGTTCAAGATGAAGATACACAAATCCATCATGAGTAACACCAACAATGACACTGGAAACAATGTGATTGATGTCCGAGAGTGATATATATATGAGACGGATTGCAATGGATATATTATTATATGATGGTGATAATAATAATAATAATAATTATATAATAATCACAAAAATCATAATGATGATAGAAAATAATTTATTATAAAAAACAAGGACGATGAAGAGGTGCTGGTCGTGGTCATGGATCATTTTTATCACCACCAGTTAATCTGAGACGAGCAAAATCCTCAAAAATTAAATCATCATCAGCTGATAAAATGTTTTCTTTATTTGTATGGTTTCGATTATCACTGAATGAGAATGTTTACATAAAAATACTTGTAAAAAAATAAAAATAATAATTAAGAAAATAATTAAATAAATTTTTCAACGACTTAATTAAATGAAAACACCAATAAAAGACTCCTCTCGTATGATATATTTCGACAGTATAACGGTCATCCTTAGGCACAAAAACCAACTAAAAATGTTATATTTTTAGTTGGATTTTTGTGCTTAAAGATGAGAATGTTATGCTGTCGAAATATATCGCACGAAGAGTCTTTTATTGCTGTTTTCTTTTAATTAAAGAAATATTTGACAAATAAATAAACACGGCAAACGATAAAATTGTTTGATATTTTATTTCAGTATATCTGTAACGCGCAGATAATGAATTGTAAAACGTTTTGTTTATTTCACGAAGAATTGTTTCAAGATTTATAAAACAGTATTTATGCTATATATTATTTGTAAATTCAATCTTTTTAATTATATGACAATATTAAAACAACAGGATTATTTTAAAGTACATATTTATATTTACATTATTCATAAATTATTTAAAACTATACTTTAATTTGCATATAATACTAATTACATGCTAAATGAATGAAAAAGTAATTTTTGAATTGTTTAATTAATAAACTTAAATTTATAATAAACTAATTTATCATGATCCTAACAACAAGAATCAAATGGTTCAATCAGATCTTGTCAATTTCAAATTTATTATGCAATATCAAATTTTATTATCTTCCAGAACCGCCTCTAAAAAGAGCAAAGGAAATGAGTATAATGTTCTTAATCTTTTACAATCCGATAACAAAATGGAATACTAACTGTATAATTCCGTTCCGTTTAATACATTGGATACTTCCCCCGTCATCTTCACACACGGGAACATAGCCGATTGAGACAAGTGAGTAACATTATTAAGCATAGAAAAATGTGTAAAGAACAACTCGTTTAAAAGATTTTATATAAATTATTTAATAATAATTTGAAAATAATTGTATGTGTGGCATTGGTGATTAAATCACAATCCCCAATAATTATCATTAAAGCAGCAACGAATTTATTGAGGTTATTTGATTAAATAATTAAATCATAACCATATAAGTGTGTTTTATATGGTTCATTGTGCATTTGAACATTATAGCAATTCATCATTATAGTATTTCATCACCATAACATTTCATCACTAAGATGCCTATGATCTTAAGATCACAGAAAAACTGGCCTTGCATAGAAATAACAGTTCATAATGTTCAAATGTGCAATGATGAATTGCTATAATGATGAAATGTCTCGTATGATGAGGTGTCTGGTCACCGTTTTATATTTCGCAAATATTTAACTTAAGTCTAAAAAGCAAATGAAAATAGAAAAGATATACTATATTCAAATACAGCATATCAAGCCAATACCTCATTTATTGACAAAAAGTAACTATTGTAAAGTCCAAAATGAATTCAGGCTTTAATTTTGCAATGTAAATTTCTAAATGAAGTTCATTGTAATGAACTAATATAACTTATATATAGATATTAGAAATTATTTTTAAAATATATTAAAACATTTAAGTGTCACATAAAAAGTAGGAGATTAATTCAATAATAGATACAACTCTCAATTGTCAACGTTAAAACGTTGAACTCTTCAACTATCAATGTTTTTGCAAAATATGAGGATTTCTAATAAATTGTTAAAATAGAATAAATCCAACAAAAAATAATACATCATCTATAGTCCTCAGATTACTTTCCCCACGAAATAAGAAACCTTTTTAAACTCTTAAATAACTCTAAATCGCCCATTTCGTTAAAATATGACGTTAAACCTGTTTAGTTACATACGCAACACAATTTTCCAAAATTTAATAAAATATTAAACATTGATTTTAACATTAATTTTCAACACAAAAACTTAGAAAGTTTCATGTAATTCGTATTGCCTGAGTTCGAAATAAATTATTTATAAAAATTAAACACCTTAATTAATGGAATGTTAATGAAAATTGACAAATAAATATCCACATTTATTATTAAAAAAATCCAATATTATCAAAACAGAAAATATATCTAGATAACATAAATCTATTAAAAATAAATTATAAAATTTTTTAATGTATCGACAATATCAAAAATAATTAAATAAAATGATAGAGTAATATGAAAATTAATTGAAGGAAATGATTTTTTTAATTGAGATGAAAGATAATAATGCACACTAGAGTCTCAATAATGTGAATACGGTGGCGGAAACTTATCGTGAAAAGCGATTATTTTATATACAAAATACAATTTTTTAGGAAATGTATTATGCGATTATTTCAAAAATAATACATTTTTAAAATACAATCTATCGATGATTTTGCGATTTGCAAATCAAAAATTTGTTAGCTAAGATCGACTTACTTATCTCTTAGTCATTATATAATCTTCGATTCCACATAATAAAGAAATATAAAAAAACTTGAGATTCATAATTTCAAAAATAATTATTTGATTTATTGATAATTAATGGCTCAGTTTTTCTAACATACTTGAGCACCTTAAAATCGTAATTCTTTCTTTTTAAGGGTATTTCATTTACTTTATGTTCATGTAACGAAAAAAGGATTTTAAATTAGTCAGCTCAAAAAAGGCAGTTCCATATAATTATAATTAAAATGACTCAATAGGATTTAATTATTTATAAGGTAGCAATTCGACTGTATTGAATATAAAGCCATTGAAATTGTACGTCTTACTTCAGGAGAATTATTAAGATTTTTGCAATCAGTGATATGTAAATATTATTTATGCGTGAGTATATGCATGGTGCGCTTAATAAAAGAAACCAACGAGAACGGCATATTTATCATAAGAACAACAAAGGCATTATGTTTCAATACAAGGCACTTCAAGCAATGCAAGAGATCCAAAAAGACATTTGTGAAAGGTAAAAGGGCTTTGATTTTTCAAGAAGTATCTTTTTTATCAAATTCTTCTTCATATGCCGCTGGAAACAAGATCAGGACTCTAAGGATAGTGATCTAAGATAGAAATCCATTTTTTCAATCACTGACATTGTTTCCAGACTTTTATAAATTGGGCGTTGCCTTAGAATCATAGAACCAATTATTATGAATTCCCTAGAATATTGTTAAAGTATTATTATTTCTATGAGGTGTTCCCGGGTACATACTATTAAAACCAAGAGAAAGATCATTGGAATTCCTAATTAATGAGACATGGATCTTAAATTGATCCATTGTGTATAATGAAAATGATTAATTTAAATTCAAATTTTGTCAGTAAAAATTTCTTTTCTTCTTGAAACGATTCTTTTGCCTCTTTCAATATTATCTTACCGGTAGGTTGTGAGCATTTAAATAAATCATCAGTTTGTGAAGCAAATCCTTAATTTAGTCGTAGATTATATTGAAACGGTGGAAGTACATTTTATCTATATTAAACCTTTGATAATTTTTAAAATATTTCTATAAAAAATATTTAAATAAAAAGCAATAATAATTGGAAAATTTTAAACGAAACTTATTTGATAAAACATTTACAATGATAAAATTATAAAAAATAACACCAACCAAGAAGTATCAAGCTGTATCAAATCTGGGTCAATAATTCTGGAATCTGACTCTAATAATTTGTCATTGGGCACATTTGATTCGGTATTAACATCAGTTTTTGAAATAATCTCAGGTGATTGGATTTTGGACTTATTGCTATGAAGGTCTTCAAATGTGAAATTGCTCATGTTTGGTTCTTCATCAGCCGGTTTCGGGTGACTCAATGTGAAAGGTAACTCTAGTGATATATCACTAGAGGAAATCGAATATTAAATTATAATTAAAACTTAATTATGTAGTAATGAATGGTTAGTATGGAAGAAAGTATATAAAGAATAATGCATTATACAGACCTATTCATTGAAAAAAATGTAAATTTTTTCACGTGAGACTATTCGAGCAAATTTTGCAAAATTACATTTACACCAGTTATTCGATGAAGTTATAATAATAACATAAAACATGAGATTAATTGATAAAAATTATTTTGAGAAAATAAAGACTCGATTACTATTGCTTTTATTAGGTTTATTATTAAAATGGATATATTTCTTTAACGAAGTAGCATTTTATTTTAATTGCAAGATACCGAGAACCTATAAAATAGAGTATAATAATATACAAGACAAAACATCAAGTGTTGTTAAAGGCAGTGTTGAAAATTCGTGTTTAAATCTAGTCATTATGAAAAAAGTATATCAAAAGACAGATCAAAGGTAAACAAAAATAAAGAGTAAACATTGATTTTTCTCTAAAAAAAAATTCTTTATTTTTTAGAGAATATTAGCTCTGCTGAATAAATATTTTAACAAATTCTTAGTTATATCAAATGAAATTTTAAAAGATTAAAGAATGTGAAATCAAAGCAAGAGCCAGCAAAACATAGCATTAGTAAATGCAACATCAAATTGTATAATATTAATTAAGTTTCATTTTCCCATCAACGAACTCCCATGGTAAATAAAATGCGTATGATACATTCGGGACAACTCTTTTTAATTTTCTTAATTTAATGTTCTCCATTTTCAATTTTTTTTGGTTTACACCTTTCTTATTTTTTGAATTTTGTTTAAATGAATAAAAAAAGTATTTATTTGTTTGAATGAGAAAAAAAATTGTTAATATTTTAAAGCTATGTCAATGTGAGACAAAAACATACGTGATATTTTTAATTACAAAAACTCAATATTTTATTCATTTATCAATCTTTAATTTGATTGATAATCAAATATCACTTGAGCAACAATGCAGTGAGATACATAATGGAAAAATATATCGGAACTAAAACAGTTGATTTAAACTAACTATTAAGTAGAACTATTCTATTTGATACTAATTATAAGTTATAATAGCGCATCAAAACTAATATCACTATTATTACATGATCATCTATACTAATTTAATTGTGAAGCTAAAATTACAAAATACATTTCAAAACAATTGTTTTAAGTCACTTGAATTTTACTGAAAATTAAAAGATACTTTATTAAATATTTAACCCTTTTAACTACACGATAAAATAATTAAGCAAATATTCTATAGACATGGCAAATCTTTATCTATTTTGATAGTTTATAATATTTTTACTCGATTAATAAACATAAAAATTCGCCCATAAAAATAAATCCTATCCAATATTCAGCTTATTTTTTCTGCAAATTCAATAAAAATGTACCAATTTGACTCTAGTCAACAACGCAATTTAGGATAGATCAAGCAAAACTTTCGATTAGCATATTCTTTTTTTTCCCAATGATACAAAACATTATTTTTAATATACAACAAAATTCTAGGAATTCCAAGTAAATAATAAGCCGGCAATTAGCCAGTAAACCAAATAAAAAAACGATAAACAAAGAGAAAAAAGATAAACAAATATATATGACATATAGAACCAATGAGTGAAATTATAATTTATAAAAGTCATGACGACAAATTAGAGATATCAATAGTAAAGAACTAATAACAGAAAAAGAGGAAAGAGGAATAAAAGGCAAGAGTAATATTTCAAAAAACCAAAATTTATTTATATGGGGTTAGAGTGTGGAAATAAATTTTTCTAATAACCGATTTTGTTGGACCATGAAAAACATTAACCAGAGCTACCATAGTTTTTCAAAAATGTATCATGAACAAAGAAGTAATGTAGCAGAATTTATAGGAAAAAATTGATATTGATGCTTCCATACCAGTTTTAAACGTAAGTAGTACTTGATAATGTAAAAAATGCAGTGTTAAAGAATTGTGTTAAATATGAAGTAACATTGAAATCCAAAGATAAAAAAATTAAATGGAAAAAAAAAATCAAATAATTTTTAACAATAAATCTAAATCGTTTATCACGCAATTAGAATAGTTTTCTCGTAAAAAATACTTTCATTTCAATATAATTTGGTGGAGTCGTCCTGTCCTCCCATATGATCACAATATCACTGTGTTCAATCCAGAGTCAATCAAGTTCCGGCGACAGTAAAAATGACTCGAAACTAGAATACCATTGGAAATTACTTCAAATAACAAAATACAAGCATTTACAACTGTCTCATGGTAATATTTGAAATCAACTATAAATTTTAAAAATTGTAAAATAATATGTGGAAAATGAGAAGCAATATCAATAGATAAAAAATTATAATTTATTGATCATAAATGAACAAAATTGGTATTAAAAAAAATCTAGTGTACAAATTTATTGTATACAAACCAAATTTTTTGACATAAATACGTGTATATATGAATTTAGTACAACATCAATAAAATATACAAGTATGATTTAAAAATTATAAATTCCTATGAAAATAGAAGCATTTGATTACACTAAAATATCAGAAAAATTTTAAATTTAAATTTTTATGTTCGTCATTGATTGAAAATAACATTTTTTTTACATATTCTTGATCATAATTTAATTTAAAATCAAAAAAATATATTTTCCAATAATTTTAAAAGCGGATTTTCAATATACTGATTATGTAGGGGGGGGGGTCTGTCTAATTAGTTATCGTATTTAAGTTTTCTTATACTAAAATTTATTTAATGAGATAATGTTTCCCAATGGTATATTTATGCAGATATACTAAGGATTCATCGGTGTTCAAACTGTTTCAACTCGATTCCATAATACAAATAATACAGGAACTTGAAATTCTTTTAACGATATTTGTTAATGTATATAATTAAAATGCACTGAATTACCAGATTTTGAATTAGTTTATATTTTGTTTTTAGAAACTTTTTATTAACAAAATATTAATTTCATTAAATTAATATGAATCTATTAACTATGCGATATTAAAACTGATCTGGCCGAGTGTCCAATATCTTCAAAAAAGCTGTTTAAATGTAGACGTTTTTATTGCTTTGGGGCAGTATGAAAATAAATCACGAACTCTACGGTTGTTTGTCTGAAAGTACTTGTCTAAAACGTATTTATGTCTAATTGTAAAAAAAATTCTACTACAAATAGCCTGCAAATGTCAGAGTCAGAATATTTTTAAATTTAAAACAAATGTAATGAAGATATTATTTTAATCACTAAATTGATCGTGTATAAACGCCTTTTTTGTCTGATGTAATTTAAATTTTAAAGATGATGACAGAAATACTGGAGTCATCCAATTCTGCTGCCTGACTGGGTTCAATAGATGTGGAATCGGGCCAAAAAGTGTTCAACGTATATAACTTGCAAGTTTTGAAAGAACCAAATTAGAAGTTTCCAGTCAAATAAAAAGAACACTATAAATATGTATTGCTTCCAGTCAGTATGAGAATAAATTACAAACTCTACGGTCGTTTGTCTGAAAGTATTTGTCTTAGATTATGGTTATCATCTTACAAAATAATAGCTAAGAAATCTTGAGAATTCCACTAATGAACAAATTGACATTCGGTAACAATAAATTAAATACTTACCACTATCAGTTTAAAACAAATAAATAAACCGATAGGAATGTAATTAATGATTTAGACTAGATTAGTTCATAGAAAAATATTAGTTTAAGTGTTTACGAATTTGAATAGTCTGGCAATAGACATTAATATTAAATTCCAACGGGAAATGTAATAAAATCGTAAATTTCAGTAGTAAAAATCAGGAAAAATAATATAGCATTGACGCTTTCTGGTTTTAAATTTGTACTTGTCCGGCTACACTAAAATTTCTTTCAGAAGGAGCGAATTTCACTAAATATTTATATTTTCCTTTTTGTTCTTACCACCAATTCAATATATTAATGGATTCTATGTCGGTGGTTTCATCGGAGTTAACATACATGCTTACTTCGTCGTTGCCATTTATTATAGTTTCATATAGCTCAATCATAAAGACCGTATTAGACGAAATCATATTTATCAAGAATTTTGTAAAGATTTTCAAGTCTTTGATATCGAAATGCCGTCTTTTCGGCTAATTAAAATTAAGCAAGGAAATTTACTCACGTAAATTTTATTTTAATTCATTCATCATTGGAGCAAATAAAATTATATTAAAAATTCATAAAAAGCTTTTAGCTAAATTTTAAAATTAAGCCCGATCCCGAGCCGAACCCGAATTAAATAACAAAATATCGGTTCTCGCAGGTCTCTAGTACACAAATGTTTCTTTTGAAAATTATATATTTCTAAATAGTTAACATGCGACACAAGCTACGGAACCAGGAACTTTATTATTTCTAATCTACACATCTTACCAAACACAGGAAGCAATGGCAAAATATAATACAAAATATATATAATACATAATATATAATATAACTAAATAATTCACCTTGTTCCGAATCCTAGTACAAGTCGAACTTTGACTTTATATTGAACAATAATGCCAAGATTTTCTTTGTTGGTATTTTCATTTATTCTAGCAAAATAAAAACAATTTTATTAAGGTAATTAAATTAGTTCCCTACTAATTAGTTAATTAGTTTAATATATACGCCAGTAGTATCGGATTTTTTTTATTGTAATCTAAAATTTTCCACACATTTTTTTCAACACAAAAGCAAGATGCAGTAAGATGAAAAATTCGTCAAATAGTCTCTTTAGATAAATATGTGTCGTTTTAGCATCACAAAATTATTCGTCATGGGTCTATGAATTTTATTAAATCAAGGTGTAAGCTGATATTTCTTTTTAAATTTTTCATCAAGATAGGTGCGAAAAACTACAAGAATCCTGAATGTCTTAAAACATTTTTAAATTAGAAGGACGTATTAACATACAAAATGTTCGAAACTATAATCCTATTTTATTTTGATTGCTACCTAACATAATCCTGAATACTGAAAGGAAAAATGACAAACTGATCTTGATTGTAAGCCTTCAAAGATTGATGAAATGAAAATACTAATTTAGCGTCATATTGGATACAAATCAGAATAATTCTCTATTTGCAATTCAACATATTAATGAATAACAAACTTAAATACTTAACAATTATTAATATTTGCTACAATATAGTATACTTGGCATATCATTACGGAAAGGCATTTTGGAATATTCCATCAATAAGTCTTAAAAATTATGCACTAATGAGCGCATGCTATGGGCAAACGTTTATAATGAATAATTCGAAAATAATTCTATATGCTAAATTAGTATGAACATTTTCAAAAATTTATAAAAAAATATTTTTCGATTAACAAATTCATTTATATTTAATTAACTATTTTTTAGGAATAAATAAGTTATTTTGATTCCAAGATTTATCACAAAATTAGTTTAAACAATTAAAACAAAAATGATCTATTCTTATTGAAAGACTAATCACAAAGTTAGTTTAAACAACTGAAACAAAAATATCTAGACTAAATCATTATCAATAGCATACAAATAATTTTCATTTTTATTGAGATATTTACTATTCTTATTCATTTCCGATATATTTACGATTCTCTATTGTTAAAAAATTAGCTATGAAAATACGTTGCCGTGGTGACAGTTTATAAAAGTTAAATTTTTGAAAACAATTTATTTATCATGAGCACTGAGTTTATCAATTTAGATTAATTAAAAAGAAATGCAAATTAGGATTTCGTAAAAGAAAACTTTATAATTTAAATTGTTTCACGAATATAAAATTCTGAAAATATGACTAAATCTTACAATGAATTTGGAACAGTTTTTATTAGTAACCTAGGAGAACTTTGAAGTAGAATTGTTGAACCCGTCCATCAATATTTCCCACAATAGATAGTGTACCATGATAAAATGTGAATTTATTTTCTCATCTTAAAATAGCTCTAATTAGAGCCTGCCCTTTAAAAAATGTTGATTAAAAAAAGTATTAATTAAACGGCAGTTTTTCACGTAATGATGAAAAATCCATCTCAATAATATATCTTTCCTTGAATCTTATCTGATATTTTATTAATTTATTTGGATTTAAATTCCAGTTTTGAGAATACTATTGGTTAATATATGCAGAAACTTTGACGATTATCAAGTAATTCGGTTCTCTTATTGTTGATGACGTATCTTAATATAGCAGTGAATCAGACTGAGTTTTGCAGGTAACCACAAAGCAATTAAAGTAAAATTATATTTTCATATATGCTTGCACTTTCGAGATTAAAAATGTTATTTCTGTACTTGTTTCAAACAAAATGTACTCATAGTTCAACAAATATTATTGAAATACATTATCAAGAATGAATATTCTTTGACAGAATGAAATGGCATTCAAAAATTACAGCACCTTTATCAATTTGGAATGCAGTAAAATCTCTTTCATATTTTACCATCTCTGAAGAGTAAAACATGAACAACTATGAAATAGGTCCTATTGAATAGGATAAGCAATAATTATCACAATAATCATCACCAGTATGAAAGCTTAATGATTGTGATTAATGCTTATTGAGTAGAGAAGACCCAACGGCTGTGATAATATCAACTCTTTAAAGAGTAAATGGTGTTCGTGGGAATCTTAATGTACACTGTTGGAAATTAATTGTCGAAATTTGTGGTTTTAATCATCTTTCAATTAATCCTAACTCTAGAATCCAAATAATTATCTTCAAGTCTCTTTGCATCTCTGATACTTTTGGATATCACTTTGAGTAGTGATGCTTCCTTCGTCCGAATATATAAGGCCTCTGGGAAAAAACAAATATCTGTTTCCAAAAGTGTAAATAGTCCTATGTGCGTGTGTGTGAGTGGGCCATTAAGAAAAGAAAACTATTTATATTTTAACTAAATCTAATTTGTTTGCCATCAATCAAATTTCGATAGAGAAAATGATCAATCTCAACTCACAAATGCCGATTGGATTAGCCCTTTCTCCAGTCAGCCTGGTCTAATTGAAATAATTATTTCATTTCTCCTTTTGCTTTAATATAAATGGCCTATAAGTTACTTCTTATTTTTGTTGCAGTTGTTTGGTGGTGAAAACTTAATTGAATTGTTATTTTGATTAAAGTCCCATTGTAAAATGGTTGTTAATTAAATACTTTTAATTGGAACTGTGAATTTTACTGTTGTAGAATTTATTAATTTGAAAAAAAAGGAAAATTCAGTTATATGAATTTTATAGATTTCAGGATGATTGATGAATTGTAAACGAAATAATTATGCGAAGTATGTCAAGATTTTCGTCACCACTAAACTTAAAATTTCTGACAATATTTATTACACAGAAAGTCAATCACGTTACAATATTGAGAAGATATGCGAATTGGGCGTAACGAGTGATTTCACCCGGACAAAATAAACTCATGGGTGTTATATAAAGAAGCAACTAGGGGAGGAGCAATTTCAGGGTTGGAATTATTATTTCAATTAGATGAAGAACTTGTCAATGGTTTTCAACATGAGGAACAGAGTAGAAGAACATTAAACGTCAACTAAAATAAAACTACAAAAGACTGTTGCAAATGTAAAAAACATGTTTTGGAAATGTGCCTTTCAAGACCCAATAACTTACAAAAATGCGTTAGAGTTGAATAAGGACTTAATATCGTTTCTTTGTAAATTCAGTAATAAATGGGGAAATTTATTTCAATGTTTTAATGAATAAATAAATAGACTGGAACTGTTATTTGGAAAAAAATATTTTATTCACATACCAAATTGTAATAAATGCTATATTTTTTGCTATAGATTGTAAATTATGACTTTTAACAACAGCAATTTTTTATAGAAATAGAAATACATAAAGTATCGGTAGGTTTAGTGTTGATATAGGTTGTAAAGCTTTATTTACTGTCATTAAATTATGTAATTATATTAATATCTTCTATTTAAAATAATAATTATTTAATAAATAACAAAAAATTCAGATTCTGATATTTTTACATAAATTTTAAAAACAGTCAAAGCATTCATAATTTTAGCATTTATGCAATTATCGATCATAAATATTTTTAATTGATATTCAATATTCATTAAAAATTTTTAATTAATTGATCATAATTTAGATATTTAATTATTTTAATTTAAAATGAGTTTTAGCACTATATATTCAATATGGGCAAATCAAATCTAATTTGGTAATTTTAATAATAATAATAATAAAATTGAGAGTGGAAAATGTGAAATGGTTTATAAAGACTACTTGTAACTGTTCTTGTCACTATAACTAAATAACAAAAAGTAATTTTTATTTACAACAAAACTAAATTCGAAAATAATTAGCAAATCCCCCAATAAAAAATGCATTACTATTTTACTTAATAATGGTTTATCATAAAAAGACTAATATTATCGCATTTGTATACTTTTACTTACATTGTAGAGGAAGCCAAATTTGTATCTTCATGTTTCAATTTACCATCCAGAGCCAAACCCCTTTTGTCTCGGTTGTTGCTCAACAGTGGACAAACTTTATACACTTTACACCAACCTGTCTGACTGGAATAAATAGGAAATCCGTCTCTAAAATGAAAATAAAAATCGATCATTTCTGATCAACAAATGATTTTACAACATGTATACGTACATCAAAAAGGTAAAAACAATCATGAACTTACTCAAATTCTAATTCATCAACTAAACATTTATAACTCGTAGCATTATATAGACAAATATCCGCATGCTGGCGCACTAAATAATGACAACAGTAATTACAGAATCAGTGATTTAACAACAAAAAATTTAATTTTATTTATAGCTAAACAGAATATTAACAAAAACAACAATAACTAAATATGTTTGATGAAGAATTGACAACAATCAGAAGATTAGTTGAAAATTTAACAAACGAATGCTTTAATTGAAAACTCACTCGAATTCCATATCCTCTACAGAGCATGAATACATTGCTCTGTTGAACAATACAATGTTGGCAAGTTGGACAACTATGTTAGGTTAATGTCACATCACATGTCACAACAAATTTTCAGTTACAAAACTTTTAAAAGCCCAGGTCAATAAAATTTAACAATTAGTAATTTGTTTAAATGTAAACGTTTAATAAACAAAATGTATTTGGAAATTATCAAAAATAAAACTTCATTTTAACATTCGTAAAATTGCCGACAAATTTCAGGGATATGATCAAATAGTATAAGCTATCTGATTATGGTCAAATCATTTCGGCATCATTGATATTACAATACTATTTAATTATTTTATTTAATATAATATTAATTAATTCAATTATACATCTAAAAATAAAATAAATAGAATTCTGTTTGATTTATTCATAAATTACATCAAAAATTATCACTTGAACATTCAGAAATACGCACTTCATTAATAAGCCATGCATTACATAGTTCTTTAAAATTACATTTGATTAAATTATTTCAAGTGATTATACAATTAAATCATAGTCGAAATATTTTTATAATAACAAAAATAACACATCAATTGTTGATTTGTATGACTTTCAATATAATTAAATTTGTATTAATATTAATAATATTAATAATCTATGATCTATAATTAATATTAATATTAATAATATTAATAATCTATAATCTATAATTAATATTAATCTATTTTAGTTTATTCGGATCAAGTATAATATTAAAATCATAGTCGAAATATTTTTATAATAACAAAAATAACACATCAATTGTTGATTTGTATGACTTTCAATATAATTACATTTTTATGTAAACAAAATTAATATTAATCTATATTAGTTTATTCGGATCAAGTATACTATTAAAATGATTAAAGTAGTTGTTTATGTAAAATTAAGGAAATTGTATGTAATGCTTTGATAGGAAAGATGCGTGGTGCGACCAATAAGTCCGTGCAATATGTAGGAGGGAAATATAATTTTGTCATGCAATTTATTGTAGCTATATTATTATAGGTTTAGTTTGTGTAATTTGTTTTAAATTATCATTACAGTTTATATTGACATTTTCGAAATTTTGAAATTTGGTACAAGTCATGATTGATACAGTGGAATATTGTAGCGTTATAAAGTTTCGGGTATTACGCAATGTTCCCAATGACCAAATATTTTCTCAATTGGAGGAGATATGGCGAAGACTCTCCATCACACAGAGCAATGCATAAGTAGATTGCATTGTTTAAACATGTTAAACCGTCAGTTTTTGATGACTAAAGGATTGGACGCGCATTAGAAATTTCTGACAAAATTAAAGAAAAGTGTGAATCTTTACTCCGAGAAAACCGTCGAATCACAAAGAGGACACTGGCTGATGCTGTGAAAGTGGAGCAAAGGAACCATATAAGAAAATTCTGTATGAATTGGGGGTGAGAAAGCTGCGTTGTTTGAGCTGATCCAGCGCTGGCAAAAGTGAGTGAATGTAAACGGTTCTTATGTTGAAAAATGATATGTTATTGCGTAAAAGTTTGTTATTTCTATTCAATTGCTTTCCTAGTTATTGCACGTACTTTTTGGGCGAACCACGTTTATTTATATTATTCCAATTGTTCGAATGAAGTTTTAATTGTTATTCAAAACATTCATAACAAAAATCGTATTGTCATAAAAATGTTTTGAAGTCACTCGAAGGTTAAAATACAAGTTAGAAAGGATTTACGCCCAAATTATTTTTTTTCAGATTTCAAAATTTCACATTCAGATTTATTAGTAACTTTGTCCTGAATAAGAAAATATTTTTAAAAATTTTTTCTATCCTCATATTTTTGAATTTTGACATGTCCTATAATGGCTTAAATAAGCAAATTTGACGCAAAAATATTACTGGAAATTTATGAAATTAAAGATTGAGCAATCTCAGATGCTTGTCGAAAGGCCTCTTATTATGTCGTTCAATTAGCTGTAGTAAGCCAGGTTTCATGTATATGTAGTGGACAGTAATATTCGGTTACAAGCTAGGCTTCGGTGACTCAACTTTATCCAACCATTATGTCCAGCGCTTGATATTATAGAAAAGGATCCATTTTTCATCAAACGTAACAATAATATGTAGAAATGAGTTGCCTTTATACTGTTATAGTCAAGAACAGGAAGCTTCAAAACATCAAATATTAATAGTAACCTATGATTAATTTAAAATACATCGCATTCACTACAGCTTTCAGGTCAACCTTCACTTTGGTGTCAGGTCTTCTACATAACTCATTTTTACGAATAAATCACGAGAGCGGAACTTTGAAAATTAGCAACGCGTGTTTATTAACCAAGTCCATATCAAATAAAACATTGAAGTTTGAAGCTGTATGCACTGAACTAGTTTGTAACCCATATTCGTAAACAACACGAATTTCTGACTCGTCTGCTGTTTTATAAACAACTTGCGTTATAAGAAAAATATAATACACACAAAAGCAAACGTGTGTTTAGAATATTATTAATCAACCTTTAAAATAAAAAGATAAGATCAAAATTAAATATGAGATACGGGTTCTAAAGCTCAGGAATTAGAAAAACCGGACATTTCAACAAGCTTTATGAATTTTCTTTGTTTTGTAATTATGGAACGTATTTAACCCATAAAGATTCCAGTCTGTATAATGTCAATACTTCAGTTTCTATTGTTGTTTTGTTATTATTCGCAAATACAACTTTTTTTGAGAATAAGCTTTGCTTTATTACAATTTTTAAAGTTTTATTTTTTTATTAAAATTAAGCCTCTTGAATATTGCTAAATTGTTTCTATTGTTAAAACTGTGATCTAATTAAATCAACAGGATTAATATATACTTCAAACAATAAAAACCTTTTCAGGCATATTTAACATTATTACCTCATAATAACATTTAAATTAAACTTAAAAATAAATTGTCGATAACGGGAATCATTTATAAAAATAAAATTTAAATAAATAACCATGTAAGCCAATTTCCATAGTGTTTGTTTTATAAAATGAAATCGAAATATTTTGACTTAAAATAAGTCTAGTTCAATAGATGACAAAATTTGTTTAAAGAATCTAATATTAGGAATTTAATATTGTGAAAGATTTTAATAAAGCTCTAAAAAATGGCTCCATATATGGAAATGTAAAAACTGAAAATAAAAAAATTTTATACAGAAAACCTGGAGGAATATCTACAACTACAATGAGTTTAAAATTTTCGAAAACAAAATCGACACATTTTTCTTTCATCAATAACCTTTCACAGAAATTGTTTTAAAGCAAAAAATTTTTTTTAGCAATTGTCATGTTTTTGGTTCACTGATTTATTTATAAAACTAATACAAATATCAATTAAAAAAAGTAAAAATACTATATTCGATATTACAGTCAAATACCTACATTTTCAAGTTGATAAAATTCATTATTAACAAGGAATATGTTTGAAAAGAACAATAATTGTGTCCCTTTTGTTTTTATAAACGTTTGTATAAAAAAACTTTACACCAAATTTAGCAATCGTTCACAGTCACTCGAGACTCATGTTGGGAAATATTAAATTCTTTCACTAAGGATATCAATAGATTTTAGGAAACATGTCTCTAAGTGGGATGTGTTCAGATATATTTCCAAATCATGAGATTTGTTGAAAATATTTAATTATGTATTCAAGAACTAATGGGTTTTTGGAAGAGAAGATGATTTTCACAGAAGAAAATGTTTCAAGTGAAAACTTTTTAAACAATCCATTTGAAATACAATGTCTTATAGTGTAAATTTTAATTTTTTATTTGTCAAAAGTGTAATTTAAAGCAAAAGATTAACATTTGCCCGACGCAAAAAGATTGAAAATTTCATAAAAAATAATCATGTCATGCATAAAATATCTGGATAAGTGTGGAAAATGTTTCATGTTTAATAAATCTAAAATCATGGCAATTTTTCATCAAAACAAATATTATCAAATTAAGTATGAATATTAATTAAATTAATCAAAATGTACTTTGATATTGCATAATCTAATCAATGATCAAAACTACGAATCATCCATTCTTACAGTTGATTATTCTCATAATTAATGAATTATGCCAAAATCTACAAAACTAATTTTGTTCCGATATAATTATTGCATTTGTTTAAATCGACGTGGAAATATAAAATCGACAAATGATCCTAAGAGAAATTTGTAGATATTGAATTTACAGTGTAAGTTTATGTGCAATGTGGGGTGACAAAATATTTCAATTTAACTTATATTACAGTGCATTTTATATTATTTACTCCGACAATAAACAATAAAAATTTTAATAAAATATTATTTCTTTAATAATCGATAAAAAAACTTACCGGCAATTTTAATTTTCTTTATCGTTTTGTTGGAATTGTTATCCACCAGAACATTTACTGAGATCGATTCGCCGTGATAATATTTCTGAAATTAAATCAGAATTTAGAGACAATTAATGGAATGCCATGTAGAAAAATTAAAAAGGATAGCTTAATTATTAAAATTTTAAAAAATTAACAAAAATCGGGAAATCTCCAAAATAATTAGATGTTCAAAAATAATTTTTAAAATATTAAAATGAAATTTTTAGTGGTAAAAGACTTAAAAAAATTTACAGATTTTTACATTGTATTAATAGACAATAGATTGCTTATTTTTATTTATTTGATTAAAATATACGGATGAATTTTTTAAATTCTATTATTGAAATTCCTATCAAAATAATTCCATTAATCGATCTATTGATTTTGAGCTTTTAAATTGATAGAATATACCATATATATATATGGTATATTCTATCAATTTTTTCCGTCCTGGAATACGTTTATCCAACCCTGTCAGTTACCGTGCACAAATTAGTAGATATATACAGTAGCGTAGCTATGGGAGCGAGCCACCTAAACCGAAGCACTTTGGGTCTACTATAAGAGTATAAAATGTGGTTTTGTTTTTCAGTTGCTCTGAATGGTTACAGTTTTTTGAATTGTAGTTTACTATTCGTAATTTTCTTCCTCAACCCTACACTAAGATATTTGCTCTTCACTTATTTATAAAAGTGTAAAAATTTTAGGGAAAAAAATTGTGTCTTATTTTTTCCTGTCATTTTCACTTTTTCCAGTGACACTTTATGACGAATTAGAAAACTATCTAAAATACAAACCATAATGGGACACAAAAATCCAGGTGCCATGATCAAGTTCTTTCTGCATTTTACATCATATCACTTTATGAAGCATTGTCTCTTCGACCAATATGATTAGTCTAGCAAGCAAAAATGAAAGGAAAATAATTAAAGAGTAGGTATAAAAATGTTAAAAAATTTATGAATTAATGAAAACATTTTGGTTTATAGTAAATGTCATTTATCTGTTTTCATAATTAAACAAAATATTTTAATGATAAGAAAACAATTTCATTTTGAATTAATGAAACGGAAATATTAAAGTCCTTTTTAAGGGAAATTTTATCCATTTTTATTGCGTTAAACATTGTGAAATTTTAATAGAATATTGAAATGCTTTACTACTTATTAATCAATCCGTGGATCATAATTTTTTTATTTCACCAATTTCAGATCATTCTCAAATAAATTCGTTTGGACAAGCTATACGTTTTCGTTAAATTTTTATATAAAACCACTAAAAGATTTTTAAAAATGCGAATTTATGTCAATCGTGAATAATTAAAATGTTCGAATTTGAAAATTATTACAAAATAATTCGCAAATGTGAATAAATAAACTAGTTTTCTGCCAATTTGGCATAAATACAATGATTCAATTGCGAAATTCAATCACAGCAAAAACCATAATGAAAATCACATGTTGTACATATTCCCAATTATCAGTAAAATATTTCATTTGAAGAAAAACTAAAATAGAAAAATAAGAAAAATAAGAAAACCGAGTTTGGCATTATCATTTGATTATTAGAAAATAAAGAAAACAAATAAAATACATGATTTTACTTATAATACCATTTAAATAGTATCACTATATAATATATATATATATATATATATATATATATATATATATATATATATATATATATATATTTTGTTGCGTTGGCAAAAAAGAATGAAAAAAATAAGAATGAGTGTTCAATGAGTGTTTTCCTTTAAAAATTATTATCTTAAAAATAATTTATCTTTTTATTCGCATTTCATCTGTTTTCATTTATATTCATTTAATTTTTAACTAAGGATAAATGTTTTATAAATAAAAAAAAATACGGTACTGCCTATTTTAAGTGTTATTTATTTTGCGGAAAACCAGTGCTTAAAAGTAGAAAATTAAATAAGGATAAATGAATTGATTTTCAATTTTTTATCTTTTATTTTAACCTAACGTGATAGTTAAAAGTGGAAAGCGATTTTATGAAAAACACAAATCAGATCATATTTCATTTAAAAAATAAAAATTTTATTTTGATTAAAAAATCGAAAGGATTTTTAGAAAAAATGGAATTCTTTATTGAATATTAACATGAAAATATGGTCGTAAAAATTTGCTTTCGGTTTTGTATTGCTTAGTACAATTATTTTGGTCTTTGTGTTAGTTGAACTTGTTTCGTATATAAACATTAACCATATAAACATTCTAGCTAGACACAAAGGAAATTCACCATATATATAATAATAAACAAACGTAAAGAATTGAAAGTATTTATTAGATAAATAAATTTATTAATGATAACGTTTGGATTAATAGTTAAGAACGAATTTAAAATAATTCAGAAATAAATTGTGTTCAATAATGTTAGTTTAATAAGTTGAAATCTAAAACTAACACAATAAAATCGTCTGACAACTGTCAATTTACAATAATTTTACAAAAATATAAATTGAAATATTTTATTGTGTTGATTTCTATGAGAAACTTATGGCTTTTATACAACATCCAATATAAACAAGAATTATTCAAGTAAATCATAAATGAGAACCTTGATTGTAGCTTAGATATAACTAAAACACACGTTTTAGGATTAAAAAAACTATATTATTAACTTAATAAATAATTAAATAAATTGTGTTTTTTTGGAAAGTCTGAGTGTAATTTGACAAATGAGTGTAAATTGAGTGTTGATTTAAGTAATAGTAAAAAGGATATAAAAAGAATGAGCCTAAATTTGTGTTAGTATTGCGTATTCGGAAGGTTTTACAAATTATAAAAAGAAGTTAAGTAAACAGATGGGAAATTTAGATTATAAAATCGCCTCTAATTCGTGTAAGGTACGCAATACGTTTATTAATAAATCAAAAACTCCGGTTCGATTGCGTTTTGATCTCATTTATCAATTTACATGTAATGGGTGTAATGCCACATACATTGGAGAGACTTCCCGTCATCTCTGTACTCGAGTTCTAGAGCATTGTCGATTGAAGGGTTTGACCAATATTAGTGAGCACAATTGAGGCTGTAAAAGTGAAATAGGAATGTTTGATTTTAGAATTTTGTTAGAAGTTTTAATAATTATTGGGAATGATATGTGAAGCATTGCTGATAAAGTCATTGAATCCAAAGATTAATGTGCAAAGTGCTGTGACTAAGAATGTTTTTAAATAGTTTAAGTATGTTAAATCATGTTTGTGTATTGTATTTTAAAAAAAATTTAATTTTAATATTATTAAAATAATTTAATTTATAAAATTATAATATAGATAAAAAATTATTATGTTTATATAAATAACATTTTAAAATTAGTTAAAAGTATTAATATATTTTTTTAAGTGTTTATTTATTAGAAAATTAAATTAATATTAAAAAAAATAATAAGTTAATTCATAATATTTTTAGTTGGTTTTTTGTACCTGAGGAAAACAGTTATGCTGTCGAAATATATCGTACAAAGAGTTTATATTGGTGTTATCTTTTTATTAATTTAATATTTTCTACAAAATTTGACTATGAATCAGATTTATTTAAGGTATTCACGAATTTTCGGTACAACCCTTTCATTCATAGAACTTTCACGAGAACTTTTATCATAGTCAAATTTTGTAGAAAATATTATGTCACTTATAAAAAAAAATCAGAGGTGAAACACAAAAAAAGTCCTTATAGTAAATTTTATTAATTTTAAAAATATCTTATAATTTAATATAAATAATCCATGATTTTCAATTTCGACTTTATAAAAATATTTTCAGGAATTATTAAAATCTTAAATATCCATAGTTTTTTTCTGTCCTATATGATGATGCTAAGAAAACTTTTCACGATTTCTGCCTTTTTGTAGCACCAGTAGCTTTTTAAGTAACCCATAAGTGAAAAAGGGTTTTATTTGCTTATTTTCAAATGAATAAGATATTAAAATTGGTACTTAATAATTTTCTGGAACCTCACTTTATTTCAATGATTCCGAGATATATAAAAAGTTTAAAATGCCATATTAAACTGAAAAAAACAATTCAAATAAGATAATTTTTAAAAAATTATTATAATTTATTATAATTATTACAATTACATTTAAAAAATAACATTATATTCAAATTCAAATTATCATTATTATTATTGTTTAAACCTTAAAATCATTTATAAAAATAAAATTTAAATAAATAACTATGTAAGCCAATTTCCATAGTGTTTGTTCATAAAATAAAATCGAAATATTTGGACTTAAAATAAGTCCTGATCACTACAGAACAAAATTTATTTAAAGATTTTAATATTATAAATTTAATATTGTGAAAAATTTTAATAATCCTCCAAAAGAATGGCTCCAAAAATGGAATTATAAAAACGGAAAATAATTTTTTTTATTCAGAGAATCTGGAGGAATATCCACAACCACAGCAAAATAAAAACAACATCGACTCATTTTTCTTTCATTAATAAATACATCTCCTACTGTCAAAAGCATAACTAAGGAGTGCAAGGAAGCCGTCAAAATAGATTTTCACGAAAATTATCTTAAAGAAAAATTTTAAAGGTTTTTAGTGACAGTTGCATTGAAGAGTTATTGAAGGTTTATTGTTTCAGGCGTGTTGGTTCAGACAGAAAACGAATCAAACATGTATATATATATATATATATATATATATATATATATATATATATATATATGGCATGTCAAGGCTTACAATGCGAGCCAGAAGATTAGTATCAGAAAGTTAAATTAACAATAGCAATGACATCTGAAAGTAGGAACACATTTTATTTGCTATGAAATCGGAGTTTATCATCAAGCTAGTATCAGTTAAAATTATCTTGGTATATAGAATCTATATTATATGTCACGTTCAAACACTACTGTATTAAAATATTTAGGGAATCATAAGTAACAATCACTTACACATCTATAACTAGTAATCACACATCAATTGTTGATTTATATGACTTTCAATATAATTTAATTTTTATGTAAAAAAATTAATATTAATCTATATTAGTTTATTCATTTTATACGGAGTCAGCACATCTACTAAAATGTACTTTAAAATGACTAAAAATTCACAAGTGATTAATAAAATTATATCTGACATATTTATTGTTCAAAGAAAACCAATTAAATTTAATCAAATATTGTAATATTTTAAAAATTATGCAAGAAAATTAATCATTATTAAATTAAAGGAAATCTAACCACTAAAAACCGTTTAAAATTTATTTTATATTGTGAATTATTCAATAAATGATGAAATCTCTGAATATTTTCAGAAAGCAAATAATAATCATACCAAAACTAGAATTATAAACTAACATTTAATAGAATTTTACTGGGATTTTATAGCTTTTCATTTAATTTCTTTTTCACAAGATCAAATATGTGCTGCATAGGGTGAAAAATATATCTATTAATCGGAATGAAAATCTATGAAATGCTTCACTAAAACAAAAACAGATAAAAAATCAACAAAAATAGGATATATGAAGCAAAGGAAGAAAAGAAAAGGAAATAGAATATTAATAAATTTTCAAATTATTTCATTAATATATCTGAAACAACTTTCGAAAACTATTTTTATGATTATCTTTAGGAAAAAATAAATTTTCATAATCTAATTATTCTAAATCACATTTTGCTGTCAACTGGTTAATTTGATTTTTTTCAATTTAAGAACCATATTTCAGATGATAACTACATAATTGACAGTTTAAAGATCCATGCCGCGTCGTCTCACTGGAAATTAACGACAGGTTAAAAAATATTAGTCTGGCAGCCATATTTTTTTCTCGTTTTTTTTCTACTGGAAAATTCTTGATAAATGACTTGACAAAAGTTATTGATATAATAATTAACAATCTTTACAAATAGCCAATTAAAATATTAGGTGCATTCTGTCTAAAAACAGTAAACTCGCGTATAATTAATTTGTTTGGGAAATAAAATATCATTATTAAGTAATTTAGATTTCATTTTTTTAAAAAAGTTTAATTTGAAAGGTTTTTGAATTTTACACAGTGTAACAATGATAGATATTGGATTACAGGTGTGGATAAGTCACGGTTTTGGAAGCAGATAACTTTCTGAGAAAGCACTCAATGACGAAAACAAATTTTAAGGAACAACAGAAAAAATAAAAAAATTTTATCGAGTTTTAATTAAAATTACTTTTAGAAATTCAAAGATTTGCGTTTTGATTATATTTACACTTATTCTGCTATTCTATAAAACAACAGAATTTATCTTATCTATTGATCAACTAGTGCAAAGGTGCGCAAACAAGATGGCGGGCCCCGGATTGGGGCTCGTGATAATAATTTTGGGAGCAGAAAATTTTAAAATTGTTAGATTTTACAAACGAAGTATGGTTTTTTCGTTGAATATTTATTATTGGTTTTTTTGCTAAAGCATTAGAACTGTTATTTTCATAATATTTAATTTGTTCAATTTACAAGAAATAGAAAAATACACTTTGTTTATTTTATTTACGTCTTTTTTATCGTGGCGTTATAATTTTTTTTTAAGTCGGGGGCGCCAAAAATGAATATGTTGAAAATGGGGCGCAACTTAAAAAGTTTGCGGAAGCCTGAACTAGTGCACTACATGTTAGTGAATACTTCCATATCAATTCAGATTTTTTCGATATTTTCATTTACTTCTACTTTTCTTGTTTTCAGTGATCAATAATAACAAATATTCAATAAGGTAGTAAACAAATAACATCAAGCCTTCTATCAGGGATAATATAAGAAGAAAAAAATTTAAATATTTTGAATGTTTATTGAGTTAGTAAACCGATAAAACGAATCCTTCTGGCGGGTGCAAAATATCACGTGAAAATATTTCAATTTCTTTATCTTTATTTTGGACTATCAATCAATATTTTGTGTTAAATTGAGATATAACATATAAAAAAGAAACGAAGATAAAGGAAATATGAAGAAATCAGAGGTAAAAATAAAAAATGTTTATATTAGGAGGTTGAAAAATATGATTGAATTTAGCTCAATTGACAATAGAAAGGGAGAAAATCAGTAATAAATAATATTATATATATAAAATATCAAATAATTCATCATATGCAGATATTGAAAGTCACCATCCGTGATTAATCAGAAACATGATAATTCCAATTGATATTTTTATCAGAATGATTTGCATAAACTATTTCAGCCGATTTTATTTAGGAATGAGCCAAAATGATAATCGATTAGAATGTTGAATAATATCGATGAAAAATTTCTGTAAAACTATTTTTGCACACAAATTCAATTTCGATCAAAATAAAGATTAAAAAATAATTATTTGTTAATTGATTATTGTTATATCTTTTTAAAACATACTTCTTTATCCAAAGACGCTTCCAATCTCAATGATCCAGGGCTCATTATGAAATCCTTTACGATTTCAGCCGACGGTTGAGGAGATGGTTTATCTGGAGCATAAGTCAATTTTCTAATTGCTAGTTTTACGGAATTTCTGAGAATGTTATATCGATGGAATTGAGAAAATGGAATTAGTGGAAATCAATAAATTACCTCTTGTGAGCTTTTTCGTCGGGATTATCGGCAACATATGTCTTTAATTCGTAGTCGACACCACAAGGCTGAAAATCCATTTTTCGAAAATTAAATGTTTTAAAGAATTGTTTGTAAAAAACAATTTACTAATTGTTATAAAAAGAAAATTTAACTGACTTCATTTCAACGAGTAAAAGTTCAAATATTAAATGCAGATAAAATTCAGCGAAAATTAATTCATTTGTTTGCCGTAGGATATTAAAAAAATGTGACAATTTTTCAGAAACTAGAACTTTACACTTCGTTTTTTTTTGTCCTGTATTATTTTTGTCGTGTTTGCCGAATGATGTGAAATGATTTTACATATATATTATTATCAAAAATATTTATTATTTACTTTCTCCTTTTTTTTATGACGAGATATTTGTAAATTTAATTCGTTTCCAACACAGATTTGCCCGCATGCTGTAATTTAGTCGGAATGAGTGGAATAAATAAAATGTTTTCCATACAAAATTTTATAAACGGAAAGAGTATTATTTGCAGGACTCTATAAAAAGACTAACTAAAAACCTGGCTGAGTGATTTTATAATCCATTATAAGTATTTTCATAAATCTCATAAAAAAATTTGTACAATACAGTTTTTCATTTAATTTTGGTTTTATACCAGAAGTTTGCAATTCATTTGGCCGTTTGAGCCGTTTCAAAAACTTTCAGAATCACCATCAGCCAGCATAAGAAATACACAATATAATGAAATATTGATTTAATTTTATTTTCATTAAATTTATTACGACATTTGATAGATTAATTGAATTATAACCAAAATATAAATTGATTATTCCAAAAGAAATTCGTAAAAAATAAAATTTTGAACAAAAGATCTTTATTTTCTAGAAAGCGCTAAAATATATCAAAATGGAAAAGCCAAGATGAGCCGCAAAAAAGTAATGAAATGAGCCGCGGGCTGCACATAAGCTTATTTATACTGATTATGATTTATCATTGCTCAGTATAAGATGACTTTTGGTTGTGGAAAAATAATTTCATAACGAATAAAAACTTATCTTTGAAGCTACGTTGCACATATGCAACAGCGGAACTCTAGGAACCATGTAAAAAATGCAGTGAACTTATAGTTGTCAAAAATATATCCAAACAATAAATTCTTTTAATAGCAAATAACATAAGTTGCGAACATTGCTGATTGAAATAGTTAAAGCTTCAAACAAAATTGAAATACGGATTGACATAAATCTTCATAACAAATCAACAGAATGCACATTCCTAGGTAGTTATGTTGAAAATGGACGTGTAATATCAACCGGTAACTGCTGTATATGTCTAGGTAAAAACACAAAATACCACTGAAAGTTTAATAAATACTTTAATAAATTTACGAAAATTGTGATGCGTATGTGCAAAATGGAAATAAACATGGTCAAACTTGAAATTGTAAAAAATTTAATTAAATTATGCGTTTCCTAACCTTGCTATTTTATTTGAAATTATGAAATGATTATAACATCTGAGATAATAACTTTATATTACTAGAAATCTTGATAAAAATATTCAAACAACTAAATGAAAGGGTAATATTTCAATTAAAATATGTCAACATTTTAATTATTAATTAATTAAATAAAATATTTAAGTTTTCGTTCTCAAATATGTAACCCTATCTAATTCAACCAAACAGTAGAAACTACGAAAGAACAATAAAAATAATTAAGCAATTACAGCAACTACATAATTAGTCGTGAAAATATTTCAAAGATTAAATAAAAGCCGGCACAATTAAATTTTCTTTACAAAGTAAAACAAATGATCGATTTTCTAACCAAATTTTATTTTTATTATAAATATTATTTTCAAATTTTATTTAACAAAAAAAACACTTCGCGTTTAATTCATCCTTGAAATAGAAAGTGACAACTGAAAAAAGTGAATTTATCTATCATTTTATTATTATCATAAGATTTATATGATTTAAAATTTGACTGCGAAAAGCAATTAAAAATTCTACATTTTTATCATGATTTAAACATATTTAATTCAAATTTAAATTGGTCTTGGAAAATTTTCCCAAATTTAGAATGTGTTAAATTTTGATTTATTAGACTTTAGATTATTGACCGCGTCTGTAAAATCTTATTTTAAGGTCACATTTGATCTGTTTTTCTTTTTTATTAATATTTCAATTATTTTTATTCTGACAAAAAATTAAAACTTTTTGTTGTGGAAAAATTTTTTTTGATCTTTTACCAGAATGAAAATATATTAATATATAATTTAAAAACTCAGAAACTTTTAGTAAAATCATCCAAAATGTAATGCAGGTGCGTTGTTACCCACATGGTTGTGATCTAATTCATTTAATGGGGAGATTATAATACAGCTAATTATACATAGATTTGTAGGTTAAGGCTGGCAATTTATTTTTATTCACGAAGTCAAACGCAATTTAGAAATTAAAATGACAGATTACCAGAATTATTAAATATTATTTATTCCAAACCTGGGCAACATTAAAAAAAATTATTAAAATAGAGCGAGCCGCAAAACAATTATTTAGTTTATTACAAGTTTAAATATTAATATAAAAAATTATATTGCATTTTCTCAAATATACAAATATTAATAGTTATGTTAAATTTTATATACTATTTCCGATTTTTTTTATTGTGAAATTTGAATGTTAATTAAATTTTTTATTTAAAATTTAAAAATCGGGAAATATTGTATGAATAAGATTGCTTTGAAATAAAATTTTTGAATAACTTTTGTCAATAAATATTTAGATTCAAAGAACTCTGAAGCTTAATTAGAATAGTCACTCCAATTTTATTCGATCCGTAAAATTTTTCTTCACACATCTCTCCCTTAACACAATTTTTTCTAGTGGGGAGGTTCTTAGTTTTGCTATAAAAAAATTTATGAGTCATAAAAATTTTCTATAGAAAGGAATACTTAGAAAAAATTTTGGAAAAAGTATGAGTCATAAAAAAATTCTAGGGGTTCTGAGTTTTTTCAAGAAAAATTTGAGTCATAAAAATTTTTCTAAGGAGTGTATGTCTTTGTTTTGATAAATATGTATGACCATGATTTAGACCTGAAATGACCTCTTTGAACCGCTCTAGAATAAAGAACATGAGTCATACAAAACCCTATGGCACATCAAAATGACCCCTGTTTCATCATCTGCAAAATCAGTCATCATTTTCCGTCAGCCAATCAGAATATTCTGTACCAGATTGGACACATCAACCTACTACAATACTCACAATTTTGTTTTATGTGCTCATTTTTAAATTGATACCCATCAATAACATATGTTCTTTTTGCTTTTGCGATATCATGGTACGACAACATTCGGATTTTCCAACTTGTGGTACAATAAAAATCAAGTTGTATGAGTATGTTCTTCATTTACTTCGCCTATAATAGTAAGTTTATTGTTCCTCCTCTTCGGAATTATATGATATATTCTGTTATAAGGTATGCGTTAGATCAAATTTTACAGAGATCATTCAAAATTTGAAAAAGATTTTGCAATGTCAATGAAAAACTCTCACGTATAATATTGCGTTCTTTATTTATTTTCCGTTTTACTCGATATAAATATTGTAATTATACTGATTTATTAATGATTTGGCTCATTGATTTTATAAAATTTCAATCTGTATAGTTGATAATATGAATGAAGGATTTACAGATACTTTGCTTGGTGAGTCGGTACTGTGCATGAAGATGAATGTGTGGCCAAGGTGCTACTATTACTAACAGAGATGCTTGAAACAGATACTAGTTTAGAATAGTGATGACGATTTCAAGAAAGACGATTCAAGTGTTTTTTTAGAATAGACAAAAAAACTGTAGGCCATAAAAATAAAGTGACCCTATTGTTACCCGAAAGCAGAACTAAGGATGGAAAAGTTCGGGTTACTATGGACTGTACAAAAAAAAACTTAAGTAAAAAAGTAATTTCAATATTTTTATTTTTTTATAATGAATTGTTTGCAAACTTCACAAAAGTCTTCACGTTCACCCGCACTGAAGTCACTGCTGATAAAGTTTCTATGTCACTAATCAAGCAATTATAAATAGTTGAAATAGCTCTTTCAATTGTCGCATTAATACAAGATAAACCCATTGCAAATTCAACAAGTAATTTCAAATTTGTTACAGTAATATTCTGATAATAAAAAATCAATACTTGAGAAGATAAAAATTAGATAGTACAGACCAAAAACAAGAAATGCACGACTGAAAGTAGTTCCGAAAATAAATAATTAATCTAAAAAAAACTATTAAAATACTGATGAAATCTTCGAATGTGTAACCATTTATATTCAGAAATTTTAAATAAAATTTATTATTTTTAATTATTTCAATTCTTTAACTGTTTTTATTTCATCTCTAGTGATTTTCCAAAAAATATTCTGGAAACATAATAAATTTTTTTAAGATTAGAAGCACATATGGTTTATTCCAACTTAAGCGAGTACTGGTATGGTTGACAATTACTGTTTTCAGTCAATAATTTACGGTATAGAACTTTAATATCCCTCCCATACAAAGATTAGATATACAACCTTTACATTAGCAATCAGATCAGATAGAATTATTTCTTTTTTCTAGTTTTTTACAGTTAATATAAAATATCTATATAACCATCTATTTGACTGAATAAATAAATTTAAAATATATATATATAATATTTATTTATTTATTAAATTAATAATTATATTTAATTGAATTTTAGTACCTTTACTTTCATTTCTTTTAACGACTTTCAATCAATATTAAGCAAAATATTGATCGAAAATCTAAAAAAGTAATAAAGTATTTTGAAATGAGATCAATGGTGTTGAAAATATGAGATTTTATATAAGAATTAAATTATTTTCTATAAATATTAGTAGAGGAATAATCTGTTACCTTTCCATTATCGTTTGGGCCTGGTTGAAGTGTTACGGATGCAGGGGTATTATGAGGTAACTTAACAGTTACTATTATAGCCATATCAATTTCAAAAGCATTTAAATACCTCAAAATAAAACGGATAAGCATTGTGGCCTAGTTTCTTAATTAATCTTTCTTGGAGTCTTGTTAGTTTACGATTGGAAATATCAGGAGTTTTATCGAATTCAACTTTGTTAAGTGGAGGATAAACTTGCTGGGATGCAAGATATAAATCCTTTCGAAACGTTAAACCCAATACATCTAGATCTTCACGACCGTATCTAAAAGCTGCCAGAACATGAACAAATACTTTTCGATCCTTTAAATAATCTGGATCAATCAATACTACACCATCTGTAAATGAAAATAATTAAGATTGTATTATTGAGTGTGTAAGCGGTAGAGTTAATTTTTTAGATTCTAAACCCATTTGAATACTTTGCAAGTAAAAGTCATAAAGTCGATACAAAACAATCAATTCTCCATTCTCAACAAATGGGTATATTAATTAAAAATTTCCTACATTGATACAGTGTGCGACTTGTAAAGAAGCTACAAAGCAATTTTGTATATTGTTTATTAGCAGTAAGAAAGGTATAAATTTATGCAATATGTCATTCCTTAACAGAAAATAAATGATACATTAAAAAAATCTTTAAAGAGATTGGAGTCCGTTGAGAAAAACTATAGTACCAATTTAATATAAATACTAAAATTCATTTTTACCATTCTCTATTTCAATTTATTTAATTATAATTATAACTGTTATAGACATCAAATCAGTACTTGTGTGAGTCCGAGAGCAAACAAGTAACGTGAGGGGAAGTTGAAAAAAAACTTTGAAGAGAAAGTTAATTAGTGCGTGAAATCGCTTAAAGGTAAATGAATGAAGCTGAAGAAGTTATATGGAATTCGGTTAATTGTGAAATTTATTGACTTTGCAAATCTTTTACATTTGATGCACTTTCTATGTAGAAGTACTGAGATTAATAGTTTTATTTTTGTCATAAATTTGAAGGTGATCATTTGTTTTGAAATGGTTTTATAGCATTTTTGGTATTCTCTTCTGTAAAAATGTTTCTTAGTGAATTGCATAATTTGAAATAAATTAAATATTACCCAAATTTCATTTTTAATAGGTCGGCATATACGTGGGTCATTTATTTTGGACATTTTTTCAACCAATTCGGAGTCGTCGAGTAATTGTTTTTTAAAATAGTGTTCTAAAAATTTTTATTTACTATTAAAGAGTGTATATAGTTTGTTTTTAGATAAGTAAAAATTTTCAGACAAATTTGTCGCCTCTTCAACAGAATTTTTACATCTTAAGTGATATTTTTTCCTCTTTACTTTAAACGGCTAATTGAAGATACTTTGACATCGTAACTGAAAATTAAAAATAGCAGTCTTATTTACGTTTATTGACTTCAAGTTTGACAAGTAATTAAAGATTAGAGAAAGTGTAGAAAAGTAATTTGTAAAATATTGAAATTATTTTACAGCAATGCTATATGATCTTCTTAAACACCGTGAGACACCAAAAATTTTCAGAACGCCGAAAGCTGTATCGAATAACTGTATCAAAACATCAAAAACGAAAACCTAACATTTTGATTTTATTATTAATATATGTAATTTTTTTAAAGTTATATTACTAAAATATCAATAGAATTATTTTATTTTCGTATATATGAAAAACTTTATACCGGTTCTGAAATTAAATTTAAAGTTGTTAAACTTAAATTCAAAAAACACGATTAAAGATAATATTTAAATTATAGAAATGGGAAAAAATGAATAGAGTTTATAAGTAAAATCAAGTATAAATAAATTTTTACACGATGAAAATTTTATAAATATAAAAATTTTAAATGTAAAATGAAATAATTAACAGTATGTCGAGAAACATTGAAAGTCTGCTGAATATATATATATATATATATATATATATTTGAAGTTTATATGATTATATTAAACTTCCAAATGAAATAATTGACTAACGAAAAACTACCATATGTAATAATTCCAGAAACTTAGTGAAACAGAATTTGGTACTAATTACTCCGGTTAAATACATTTTCTATTATAAAGGTATTGTGTAACACTTCTCGACATAGGACAATAAATTACTATTGTTGAATCTAAGAACTTTTAATTTCCAATAGAAATTATTATATATTCTGTATAAAACCAATATACACTTCTGCATTTATTCACTAATTTTTTTAATGGTTTTCAATTCAAAATCATAATTCGCTTCATGTCTATGTGTATCACTTAAATTTTGTTTGTTTCTGTTAGTAAAATCTTTTATCTACATCACTATTGATCGATTATATTCAATCTTTTTTCGGTTCATTTTTAGAAGGCTAAATCAATAAATTCAATAAATTTGAATGTCGATTGAACAATTGATCTAGCCGTTTAAAAATTGGCTTTATTCCTATGGCAGTCTTTAAATTGTATAAATTTCACACGTTTTGAAAAAAATCACCATTTAGAATTGAATATTAGGGAAAATTTGGTAATTATCAAATCTTTATTTTCTGATTATTTTGATCTTGTCAAATTCGACGCCTGTTTTTAAAAATTTCACTCAATAATTTTACATTTTAATATCTTTGATACAATTTATCTTTTTCCTTTTATCTTTACCTCTTTGATAGACCATCGATTAGTACAATGCAATATATATTAAAGACATTTAATATTAGATAAGCAGAAAATTTTGGCATAACAAAAAGGCATAATCAATGTATTATTATATAAATTAATATGAAAATTATCAATAATCTTTAAATGTTACAAATTTAACGATTAAAAGTTACTAAAAAAGTTACTAATAAATAAGTTCTAAAAAATTATTAAATTAGATAAAAAAATAAATTGGGAAAATAATCTAATAAATAATATCCTAACCAACTGGGTCCACATAGTCGAGATAATCTATGAAATCTCGTTTACCCAGATAAGCAGTAATCTGAAATATTATAACATTATCAATAAAATATTGTTTATGACACTAAAGCAAACAAAAAGAACGACCATTTGATAAGATTGCAACTTCAATCGAAAATATATAATCAAATTATATTTTATAAAAATTTGTAATTATGGTTTCAGTGGGTTTCATGTACAAAAATATGTTCATTAAAAATTCTCAAAAGAATCCGGAAATTATAAAATACAATTTCAATCATTATTTGAGATGTGTTGGAATAACGGTAAATGATGTATATGACGAAGTATAGGAATTCCTAACAACAATTACCGGAATTTCGTCTAAGGCTCATGGACAAATTTTATTTTTAATAATGATACTCGATAGTTCAAATAAATATTAGGTAAAATTAATAATTCTTATGAAATATAAGGAAAATTTTTAATAAATTAATTGAATAGTCTTTTAAAAAAGGCTTATTAAAACTTATTGACCAGCACAATTACAATCTACCATTCTTTTTAATTATAACAACTAAACAATAGATTAATCGATTTACAAATTTTCCATGTTTATAATAACGTTTCGCAAGGACATTCCTGATTTATGATCACTCAAATGCTGTTTCTAGTTAAAATATCTCGGTATAACTAGAAAGATTGCTTTTATAATTTGATTTTACAGCTGAATTCATTTTTATTCAAAATTAAAATATAATAATTTGATATCGATTTGAATCAATAATTTTATAATTTTTACATTTCTAATCGTTATTTATTTAAAAGTCGTAATTATTGGAAAATATATTTTGTAGCATATATGATTTTTTATACAAAATCATTCGAATTTTTATCAATAAAAAAACATCAATCGTTCGATATTTCAAACAATTTATAGGTAAAATCAATAATTTTAATGAAATAGAAAGAAAATTAAAAATAATGTGTTCAAAAAATTAATTGGATAATTTTCTAAAATTTCTAATTAATGATTTTTAATTTTGTCTTAATTTAACTTTCAATTAACGTTGAAATTATATAAAAAGATTAAGAAATTAAAAACTCCAATTATGGTTATATTAGGCAGTTTGTTATCATTTTTTAGCTTTAAACACTTTTATAAACGCTTTTTAATGGGGACTGAAAACGTAATGAAATCGAAATAACGATATTAACCGTAATTATTTCAAAAACGCAAGTGTAACCCCGAAAACTGAAAAAAAAATTTTCCTTTAAATTGAAAACGAATAAATAATTCCGGTTCTTCTTTTCAAAGTTAGTCCTTTTAAAATCCTTTAAAAACCAAAAACTAGTTTTTTCTCTTCACACCAAATTTTACCATATCTAATTAATTGTTTTTGCCATAGCGCATTCTCTGCATGACATTTGTCTTTTTGCAAGCACTTGTCGGTTGTCATATAAAACGATTCTTGTTAGTGTCAATTTCAAACAAGAATCGTTTTTATATGTAAAATGTAATTATTAACTTTATAATTGGTTGGAATGATTATTCTTCGTTATTTATGAATTCTCTAATTGTGTTTAAGCTTAAGTTTAACAAATATAATTATTCAATTCTCTATTTAGTTATTCAATAAATTCGTCGTTATTTATTTTAGATGAAAGGTAAATATTTTTTTGCACACATAATATACATAAACTTTAAATTTAGTTTATAAATAATTATTTACTAATTATTTAGAACTAGATTTTCTTTTATTAGGAGAAGATTATCTGGTAAATCCAGTAGGAAAATATTTCGTAAATAATGAAGCTACAATAAAGTACATGTAAAGTTGAAAGATTTATTGTGAAAATAAAAGGAAACAATGCCTTGAATATGCAGAAACATATATTGTTGCCAAAAGGGATTATATAACCATATTTTTGCGGTAAATTCATCAGATAAAGAATTGGATACTAATATTGAAAAACGATATTGCAAAATTTTAAAGTTTGGTATAATAAAAAAAAGGAAGGAAAGTTCAGTGAAAAAACTTTGCAATATTGCAACTACAAATTATATTCGTCGATGACGCAAGTAAGCGTGGAGCATGCATTTTCCGCTTTAAAGTATACTCTTATAGTTAGCGACCTTATTTGAATGAGCAATTATTGGGAAGATATTTTATTACCATGTTTAAATAAAGATCTATAACAAATATGTAAGCCAGCTAACGCTATTCTTATGATAATTGTATCTGTGAGTAAAATTAGAGAAAAAAAACGTTATTATATGAATTTTTTATTGCATATTTATTTTTTGGATTATTATTGAAGTTTATATTAAAAAACTAAAAACTTTGAAAATGAAAAAAAGTGAAATAATTTATTGTTTGTAGTTGTACAATTAATTTTAATAAAATAATGTGTTTCTCAAAACATTGTTTTTACAATATATTTTTTATTTTTTTATTAAAGAAAACCGGTTTTAATAATTGATTTTTCTATTATTCTGCATCCGTTTCATAGCCTTTCTTATTTTGACTTTCAGTGAATTAAATTTTCAAAAATCGTTTAGAGGTCCGTGCTGCACTGTCCGTCTAAGTACAGAGTAAACCTACGAAATGTCAAATGAAGGAACTCGAACAGCAGAATAAAGCCAATGTTAATAAACTACTGCCGTTTTATGGTTGCAGACAAAGTAAATGAGTGATAAGTTATTTATATGGTGAATTCATATTTACAAAAAGGAAATAGTTACTAGATGTCAGAGCCATATTATTCATTTATTTAAGTTATACAGCTACTAATTTGCAAATTAAACACAACATTTTAATCCTATTCTGAAATTTTGTTAAAAAAAACAAAAAATTATACGCTCAAGATTAGTCATTATACAAGTTCATCAGTCAAAATTCTAGACTCGTAGTTAGATATAATTCTGGCAAATTCTTCACTCACACCTGGACAATAATATACCATACAGCAAAACCAAAACTCCGAATCAGTCATAACTACATCAAACCAAAATGGACATGTAAAAAACCTTGGTTCAATATCAATTAAAATTAAGTTGTGTTACACATTATTGTCTTATTTATTAAATATAGAAAAACATTAAATAGCATTATTTAAAGAAGTCCATAAAAAGTTTACCGCGTGGCCGCCAAATTATGCAGAATTTAATAGATAATGAAATAATAAAGTTGTATTTTATATTTATTATATAAAAAAATAAAGCAATAAAAAAATTAATTAATTATTATAGACAAATTAACAAATAAATTATTATTTAAAAAATGGGGGTAATAAAAAGTTATGAAATATGTTTGGTGGGCTGAGAGTATAAAAAGGTTAAGAACCACTAATGTAAAGTAATAATTATGCATGATAGTATGCTATATTTATTACGAGAGTAACTATTAGTTGATTTTAGAGAAAACTGAATAAGATTGAAAATAAAATAATTTTTACCACCAAAAAGATTTTAACACAAAAATTCAACTTAATAACAAAATCGTTTACATTACTTATCATTGCGATCACCGTTTGACTGGTGGCAGAAATAAGTGGCGAGCGATTTAAAAAAATGTCAAAATCAACAAAATCTGTTGGATTTTAGATAATTTTAAGCTGGGTTATTTTAAAATTCATTTAAAAATTATACTATCATTTCCCGCTTATGATTCCCTTGGTTCTCAAAATTTTTGAAGTAGGGAAACACTAAACTCTGATATATTTTTAGGCGGAACATCTACAATGCAGCATAAACTTTAAAACAGGGGGCGCGGGTTGCTAACCTTTTTGAAACCAAAAGAGCAATAAAAAACAGAATAATGTTCGCAAAAACAATCCATTTTTATAGAGCAAAAAAAAGAAACAGAATCGTGTCGCCTGCTTCCAAGTGCTACTTTTAGAAAATAATATGTATATAAATAAAATATGTATCGACATTGATTGATGCAAATATATTTATTGAAAACACAATTAAAATTACAATACTTTTAAAAAAATCTCGAAACATAAGCTTGACGATCTTTACAGATCTCAGCTATATTGGGACGAATAAATGATAACGTCACACGCATTTCTTCTTTTTAACCCGAAAGATATTTTTATTCATACAAAGCCGAATGAGAAAATTTTACATTGAATTGATTTTTATTTTCAAACTATTTTTAATTGAATTGTACATTTGATTTTTTCGAGGAACACTTGAAAGTGCATCGCGGAACCAAGATTTCAATGGTCTATTCAATATTGTTCAATACACTTATAGCTGTTAACTCAGAAATAAGTAATATGCAATATTTATTAAAATATTTTTAGATCATTGATTTGTACAGAATTCTGAAATTATACATTTGCTTATCTAATAAATTTGTGCTTTTTTTTATTCACAGTCGTGCAGTACTGGATTTATGTATAAGTTACACAAGCTTAGGGTGTAAAAAATTATCCGAGTAAGCAAGTGTCATATACTTGAATACATTACAGCATTATTTGTCCCAGTGCTGCACGTCCGGAACGTCGCATACTCTTCAACCCATTTTTAGCGAAACTTTTTTAATTGATTTTGAGTTAAAGATTTATTATTTCACCATCAATATACTTCTTAGTATACGAAAATCTTTTTTGCCAATGGCATAGACTATCTGAACTTATAGAGGGGCCCTTTATCTAAAATAGCTTAGGGCCTCATTTAGTTTGAATATGCAAGTGTCTTGTTATATATTGCCCCCATTACTAGGTGAATTTAGTATAACCAGTTATCAGGAGAGTACGATCTTCACTAGTTTAGAATAGTAAAGAACTGCTAAATTTATTCATGGCTGCCATAAAATTTCCAGTGAAAGTGAAGAGAAACTTGTGTTAGAGAAAGATATCATTAACCAAATTGATTAGTAAAACTCCGTTGAAAGAAAGAAAATAAACTGTGATTTGATCAAAAATTGTGAGAAATTTTGTTGTAAAGAGTTTCAATATTTCTGGATGTTGGTAAATGAATAATGAACACCAGGAATCAAACTTTAATTTGGTTTTAACCGAAACTTTAATAAATCACTCCATTTCACTCCATCCTTAGAAATAATTAGTTACCATATTATAAGAAAAGCACATAATTAGTCTAGGATTTACTCGTAAATAATTTTAAAGTCGTTTTAGCGATTTCCAGAAGATGGAATGAAATATTATAAGACGAAAATAGAATATTTTATTGGTAATAAAAAATAAAACACTGACAGATTTATATCGAAAATAATGTTTGAATCAAGATTCGACATTATAAACAATTTCTGCCTAATTTAAACGTATTTATCAATTGTTATTTGAAGAAAAAAAGAATTTAATAATCAATAAATAGTGAAACAAATTTTAATCCATAAACTAGATTTCTGGGGCCCATTCATTATATCGGCCGTCATAATAATTCACGGATGTTGGCTTGATTTATGATTTGGTTTGTTTAAGGTCTCCACTATATATAACAATATACATTACACACAATTTAGACTGTTCTGACATCAGATATTAAAATTGGTTAGTGAAGACTTTAAACAGGCTAAATAATGTTTTCGTGGATTTTCTCTGGCAATGGTTTTATTAGCAGAAGAAACTGATGCCTCACAAGTCTATATCTAAATCACAAGTCTTCCATCATCGACATTGTTTGTTTATCGATAATTAACTCTGGAATTCAAGGTTGTTTTTATAGGTTATGGGGTATTAGTTCCTTTTTTTAGTAAAACCATCTGAGTTCTGTATATTATTTACAAAATTCTTTATAACACGAATTTAAAGTTACATGGTTCAAAAACCTTATTTCCTTTTCTTGCACATTTTATTTAGTCTAATACATTTTTAAATCATTGGCTTGGAAGTATGTACATATGTATCATGTAATCCACCACATTAAAAGGACTATGCAGTAATGCTAGTTTAATGAAAAACGAAAAAACTCTAATAGAAACTTATTATTGATGATAGATGTTTAATGATCTGATTGAATGGTTCTAGGACAAAATAGTATTAGAATAATGGTATGTGAACAAAATTGTATGGACAAAAGGGAATGTGGGTAAAATGTTGGTAGTCAAAATGGTATGGATAAAATGTAACGTGGACATAATGAAACAGATAAAATTGAATGTAAACAAAATGGTGAAGGCAAAATGGATTGTGGACAAAATGATACGGATAAACTGGAATATAGACCAAATGGAATGTGGACAAAATGATACGGATAAACTGCAATATAGACCAAATGGAATGTGGACAAAATGGAATGTAGGCAAAATGGAATGTGGACAAAATGATACGGATAAACTGGAATATAGACCAAATGGAATGTGGACAAAATGGAATGTAGCAAAATGGAATGTGGACAAAATGATACGGATAAACTGGAATATAGACCAAATGGAATGTGGACAAAATGGAATGTAGGCAAAATGGAATGTGGACAAAATGATTCGGATAAACTGGAATATAGACCAAATGGAATGTAGGCAAAATGGAATGTGGACAAAATGATACGGATAAACTGGAATATAGACCAAATGGAATGTGGACAAAATGGAATGTAGGCAAAATGGAATGTGGACAAAATGATACGGATAAACAGCAATATAGACCAAATGGAATGTGGACAAAATGATACGGATAAACAGCAATATAGACCAAATGGAATGTAGGCAAAATGATACGGATAAACTGGAATATAGACCAAATGGAATGTAGGCAAAATGGAATGTGGACAAAATGGATTGTGGACAAAATGATACGGATAAACTGGAATATAGACCAAATGGAATGTGGACAAAATGGAATGTAGGCAAAATGATACGGATAAACTGGAATATAGACCAAATGGAATGTGGACAAAATGGAATGTAGGCAAAATGGAATGTGGACAAAATGATACGGATAAACTGGAATATAGACCAAATGGAATGTGGACAAAATGATACGGATAAACTGGAATATAGACCAAATGGAATGTGGACAAAATGGAATGTGGACAAAATGATACGGATAAACAGCAATATAGACCAAATGGAATGTGGACAAAATGATACGGATAAACAGCAATATAGACCAAATGGAATGTAGGCAAAATGATACGGATAAACTGGAATATAGACCAAATGGAATGTAGGCAAAATGGAATGTGGACAAAATGGATTGTGGACAAAATGATACGGATAAACTGGAATATAGACCAAATGGAATGTGGACAAAATGGAATGTAGGCAAAATGATACGGATAAACTGGAATATAGACCAAATGGAATGTGGACAAAATGATACGGATAAACTGGAATATAGACCAAATGGAATGTGGACAAAATGATACGGATAAACTGGAATATAGACCAAATGGAATGTGGACAAAATGGAATGTAAGCAAAATGGAATGTGGACAAAATGGAATGTGGACAAAATTATTCGGATAAACAGCAATATAGACCAAATGGAATGTGGACAAAATGATACGGATAAACTGGAATATAGACCAAATGGAATGTGGACAAAATGATACGGATAAACAGCAACATAGACCAAATGGAATGTGGACAAAATTATTCGGACAAATGGTACATGGATTACATAAAAATGGTATATCTAAGTTTATTTAAAAAGAACAATAAGTGGTGTAGCTAGAAATTTTGGGCTTATAAGCAACAATAAGCGATGGGCCCTCGGTCCCTAATTGTCTACTTTGTTTAACAAAATAACTTGTTAGAAAAATAATGTATTCATAATTTAATTTTTGATACATATTTACGTGAAAGGCCCCCTGACTACACGGGCCCCTGTGCGGTGCCTACTCTTGCTATATGGTAACTACGCCCATGCTATTGCCCTAACTTACACAGCATTAATAATGAGGAATAGATTAATGATCAGCATAACAAATAAGTAGCTATTATTTGACATTAATGTGCTTTCATTACAAATAATAATAAACAATTGACAAATTTAAGCTAGTAAAATAAAATTGACTAGTAAAGGTGGCTGTCGAACAGCATTAGTATTTCTCTATATGGACGTAATCTTACACCTTCTGTCCAGTTGTTGCGCTTGGCGCTAGTTGACGACGATGAAGTTGAATGCAATGCTGCTCCTGTTGTGGTTTCAAGCTAATTTGTTACAGGTGGATGAGCAAAACCAAAAGGTAAAATATTGGTTTCATTTTCTTCAGTTCCTTTTTATTTTTGTCTTTCCGATATTCTCCTTATCATTTTATCCCGTCATGGATTGAATTACTAACAAATTACAGATTTATGAACTCAATAGTTCTTTATTTAAGTTTAGACAGTTTTCGGATGACATGTCAAGTTATCATCCAAATTTTAAATAAAATTTGGTGTATTTCTTTTATTTCCCAATTAATAACGAAATATTGAATATTTTTTCAGCTAATTAATTAATTTAGTTAAATTCCTTTTTCAACTCGTCAATTTATGGTTAAACCAATTAATAGTTATAGAAATTGTTAAAACATAAATTCAATTTATTTTCTAATAATTTTCATAAAAAAACCAGATCAATAAATTTGTGTCATAAAAATGAATATAAATAAATGAAAAAATAAATTTACTTTTCCATTTGGACTACTTTTCTTAAAAACTCTAAATATAAAAAGGGATTTATGAAAATCATTTATAAATGATAAATAAAATATGTAAAATTTCATAAAAATAATTAAAACTACCATTTTAAAAATCTTTTACTGAATTTAAATTAACTAAGTCGTGCACAAAACAAAATATCTACATTAAAATCAAACTAAAAATAAATTATTTGATTGATGTAATCAAATAAAAAAATTAAAATTTAAGTGCATAGATTTAAAAAGCATTTTCATTTAGTTTTATTAATTTATTAAAATAAGTAATTATTTGAATGCGTCTCAAGCATAATTACATTCACATAAAAATTAATGTTAATTTTGAAAGCATAACCCAAACGCATGGCAAAGCGCTATAAATCAATTATTTAATATTCATATACTTATACTTACTTTGATGTTTCTTTTTCCTTACTGTTAGTAAATTTTTATAATATTAATTCAGAAAATAAATTCAATTAATTATTAAATTTTAAGAGGATATAAATAACATATTTAGAAAATTAATTAAATAACAACTAATATATTTACCTAGTGCCTTGCTTCTTAATATCATCTAGATCTACATCGTGATTATTAGACATCTATAAGAAATTTTAAAATAAGAAATATTAGGGAAATTAAAATTTAAATACGTATTAATATATAATTATTCAATGAAATAATAAATAATATTAAAACGCCATTTTTTGATTTCAAAAACTAATAGTTACAAGTGAAAATAATTTAATATATTTAAACAATCTGTCCAACAATATATCAATCATTATTATGATTAATTAAAATGTGTTAAATTAATTGTGTATAGATATTTAAATCTCATATTAACATAAAATTATTTTTGAAAAGATTTTTTAACATTGTACCGTGAAGAAGAGATGCATTATGTTTATGTCCCGCTCATTAAATTGAATTTTAATGGTTCCAGGCAACCGTAACAAAAACACCAAATGATTTAAATTATATTACCGCTATACCCATAAATTATATGTTGCAATTGAAATGGGAAGTTTATTCTTATAGGTAAACTGTGGGGTTAGTGGTGTTTATAACCTTGACCCCTTTCATACAACGCTATGCATCTGCCACTGATTACCCGTTGCTAAGCAACGTTGGTACTGTAACCAATGGTTCTGAGACCGTCAAAGGTGAGCTTTGTTTTCAAAACTGCTAAGAACCGGTCTGCAGCTGGTTCAGCGAGCTACCGATAGAAGGTATGTGCTCGTCTTGCTTATATAGGTCCCTTACTTTCTTCATGTCTCATTAAAACAATTCATGACTTACGTTTTACATAAAACTCCTTTCCTCGGTATAAAATTATATAATAACTAAATTAAAATACAAAACTTTTATTTCTGATACAGGACTATTACATTTACACTACAAACATTAACCAAATATCCTAAAACTCGTTCATTGGCTTTGATACTGACGCTTCCTGCGTTCACGCTCGGTTTTTCCGGGCCTAGTATGTATTTTTGCCTTGACTTGATGTTTCTTGATAACTGAATGCTCTTGGTGGGCAACTTGTGCCGAGGCGAATACCAGGGGGTAAGTGACAGCACTTCCCTCTTGGCTTGCCACTACAGCAACCTCGAGTGCACGAATTTGGATCTTTTGGGCCTGGTTCAGGGTCTTCTCTTCCTGCCATCCCTTCTGAGACGCATTTATCTTTTGATACAACCGTTTTACTCAGAACGACTCGATCCACATTGCTTTAATTTGCTGGAGCTCGCGGCTGAGTTGGATGCATTGCTGGTGTAGGTTAATGTTTTCTCGTCGCACCTTTTTCAGTTCTGGCTCAATTTCTCTGATCGCGTCCATGGTCAAATTTATCGGCAAATCAATTTATAGGATTTATTACAATATTACAAAAGAAATAGAATATTTTGGGACAAGACAGGTTCGATCTCTATTGAACGTATATAAACTATTAGTAGTGACTTTAACTAAGTACTCTAAATTACTACATCATTATAATTTACCATTACAATAAAACTTCCTAATTAATCTTTGCCAATCGCTTGCGCTGCTGGTTGGCTAGGCATCTATTTCTTCGTTTCAGTTTCTCAAACCTGTGGAGTGCCTCATCGGCTTCATGGCGAATCTCCCTAGCTGGATTTCTTCCTGGTTCCCTCTTTATCGCCAGGCTGGGGAGTTCTAAATCCTCGTCCTGTCGGATCTTGGATTCGGTTTGACCATTCAGGAGTGCCATATGTGGATATGAAATATCCCCGATCCCACAGGGCCTGGCGATATCGTCATGCGAATTTGCTTGGAACCGTCAATGTCGTCCGCTCGACATCCCTCCACTGACTACTGGAACTTCCTATCATTATTAATTTTAGATCATTCCCACAACATCTTATCATTATAGATAGTAACCATCTTTCAAAGTTCATAGACCCTTCTGTTCTAGCGTGTCTCGGTTTAATTAGACAGTAACGACTTATTTACTGTTCTATATTAGTAGGGTCGGTGAAATAAACTTTTATCAACTTATCTCAGTGATTAAAACGAAAAATCTTCTAGAACAATCTAAATAAATACCAGCCACGTAGGGCCGTCTCATCAGTGACGGTATAACCTCATATTATCTATTGATTTACACGTCAATACTTATTTCTAGGCTTTCAAAAATAACTATCTTACACTACTTATATAATACAAGTTTAACTTCAACAATTCAACTATGCTATTAACCTGATACCAAATCAATCTTAAACTAAAACCATATAATAAATACAATACAAAATCTACGAAGAACACATATTTGACATAAGATGTATTATCTATTATAATATAAGACGATTACCTTTAGCTCTAAGATTCGTGAGTCTAAAATTAATTTACTCCATTTACCTACTATAATATAGTCTCAACCGGCATGAATTACATAATACTATAGATAAAATAAAATAAATTCCAAATTCGACATATATTAATTATTACATCAATTACGCTAAACTAAATGTGTATCTTAGATTGTTAATACTACCATAAAATTAATATAACGAAACTCCAAAATTTAAAATATATTGATTACAGAAAATTGACTTACCAAAATTGTTTTATTTTAATTCAACGTTTCTATTAATTCTTACGTAAATTGTCAATTTTTCGGTCAAACTTTATGTTATTATTGTGTGGTTTATGGTTTTTAAAACCTTGACCCCAGGTGTAAGTATTTCCTTGCCCCCAATGGTTACCCATTGCTAAGCAACGTTGGTAATACAACCATCGGTTTTGAGGTCGCCAAAGGTGAGCGCCATTTAGGAACTACTCTGGCCCGACCTCAAACTGGGTTCAACGCACTACCGTTAGAAGGTACATGTGCGGTTTTCTTTCTCGGGTCCCGTACCGAAGTATTCTTATTTCAGTAATCGCCTCTGATTTTTAATTTCGGGATATTCTAGTCGGGTTGAATCCGATAACGCGATGAACACTATTTGTAAACATTTATTAAATAACATAGTATGATGTCTACAATTAGGATCACACGCCCTGAACTTGAGCCGCACGACGTTTTGCGCTCTCAGATTTCCCTGGCCGGCGCTTGGTTGGTTTACTCTTGGACGTGGACGAAGTCGCCGCATCTCTATAGGCCAGTTGCGCTGGGGCAAACACTAAGGGATAAGTCACTGCCGCACCCTCTTGGCACAACGACAGTGCTATCTCTAAACCCTTGATCTGCGTTTTTTGATTTTGTGTGAGCTGTCGTTCTTCAGCCCACCCTTTTTGCGCCGCCTCCATCTTCTGGTATATGGCTTTTACCCTTTTCGGCTAGATCCATGTCCACTTAACCTGTTGGATTTCCCGGGTGATCTGCAAAAGTTGTTGCTGTAGTTCCCGGTTGGTGGCGTGGGCCTTATCCAGCTCCTGTTGTAGGATGGAGAACTGACGTAACTTCATTTCTAAAATAATAAATGTTTAATCAGACCTGTTTCTACAGTTTGTGGGAAACTTTTTCATTTCATTAGTGTAATTCGTCCCTAGGTCGCAGTAGAAGGTTTATTTCTCACCCTAGGATTCAATAACAAAGAGATGAGACACGAAAACAATAAGATTTATTTCAAATTTTTTGTTCCAGTCATGCACATTAGTTCTAGCACGTAGTACCCTTAATTCAATTTCTTGCCGTATCATTCTCTTGCGTATGGATGGTCGCGGTGAGTTTCTGTGGGCCTTCCTTCACCTCGCATCTCCCTCGGCAAGATTCATCGTGGAATTACCACGTTCATGTCTGAAATTTTTCTTGTAGTTTCGGATCGTCCAGCTCGTAGGAGACATTGTAACGCGGGGCAAACCCGTCAGTGCTGGGTATCCTGCCCGCCGCGATATCCGCGTTGACCTGCCTCAGATATCGCCTGACCTGCTACACTTGCCTGTTTGTCTCCTCCTTATGAGCTTCGAGGCGCGCTAGTAAGAATTAAGCCTGGCCTCGCATCTCCCTGGCCGGGTTGCGTCCTGGCTCCCTCTTGATCGCCACATACAGGAGCTCGATCTCGTCCGAGTCTCTGTGCGTACTGGATCTTGTCTTGCGTACGGAGAAATAGAAAATCCCGCATCCCACATCGCCTGCCTACACCGGGCAGCTGAGCGAGCAGGGAATCGGACTATTACTCGTAATGCGTCAATCCACGAGTTTTCTAAAATTAAAAGAAACGTTAATGATACGCGAAATTTACACTTAATTTGGTCTTAGTCAATTAGGCTCGGATTTGGATACGACGAGTTAACTGGTTCGGTTGTTGTAGGTTCGCGTAGAAAAGACTCTTAACGGGGCATTTTTAGGAGGGTCCTTTTAGTTCACACAGTTCGTTAGCAGTGATCCGGAATCCAATTTGGGGTTATTATATTTAGGTCTCCCTCCGAGTAAATTGCTGAAGTTAGCTATTCTTGGTTCATCTCATGCTAGTAACTCATAGAGCTCAAATATTTAATTAATATTTTGCTTAGAATTTGCTAAAACTCTTGAAGATGGAAACATTCACATTTAATATGAATCTTTCTGCCTACTAACCCTTGTAGAAATTCCTCATTAAATTTAGTTACTCGAAGACTTATTGTTTTAATAAGTAAAATTTTGCTTCCAGGGATACGGATAGATTTAATTTAGTAAGTAATATTAATAATAAATTTAAACGTTTTTTATTCCAATAATTTTGAGACAGACTTTATCTTTCGATATGATCAATATTAGTTATCACATTTTGATGGTCCTTTAGTGAATATACCCGATCCGTTTGTTGATTCCATAAGTATTTTAATTAGGGTAAGATTTAATTAGTTCATAAGTAATTTAAGTAATACAAGGTTTAATTAGTTCATAAGTGCTTTTGTTAATCTAAAATTCTATTAATTCTTACGTATTTTATCTAGTATAATGATCTAATTAATTCGCAAATACGTTAATTGACTTGAAATTCAATTATTTCAATAAAGAAAAAATATACTTTTTATTGTTAAACTTAATAAAATTCAATAAACAATTAGTGTAATCATATTTATAATTTAAGTTACCCTTTCCGGTGAACTGGGGTGTGGCAAAATTACTCCTATGTATTCAGGTTCATATTGTTGGGCTCAGAGCCACAATTTAAAAAAAAATAAAAATAAAAATTAAAGTCAAAGAGTGGAAGTAATGGAACGAATCACTGTACATAAACATGCACCGCACAAAGATACTAAAAATCAATAAATAACATAGTAATTAAAACAAAATAAAAACATAACAAAAATTAAATAAAACAAATAATTAATTAAAATTCGGAAAAATACCTACAGATGCAAAAAGAAACATACAAAGAAATAAAATAAACTGCCAGAACCTTGCAAAATAAGGTTTAGAAAAAACATAGGCAGAAGTGGCTACCGGAAAACAAATAAAAAGGGCTAAAAATAATATTACAAGAAAATAATGATAAAAATAAAATCCAAACATAAAATAAATTATATACCAAAAAATAAAGAAAAATATACAAAAAATAATAAAAATAATTTTAAAGTAATAAAATAATTAAAAAGCCCTGAAAATGGCGGAAAACCGCCTATTTGTCGCACACATGCATGAAAATAGTATAAATACAGTGATGAATTTCTTTACTTTTAATCTTATGCTTTTCACTGAAAACTTTTGAAATTCATACAGAATCGTCAATTTTAAAGAGAGTAAGGAATTTTTCATTGTCATTTGTAGATTTTCATGTATTATGATGATAATAATGTGTTCTTTTTCAAAATTAAACTTCTTGATGCGTAATGTTTTGTTAATTCATATTAATAACTTCATATATCTATATTTATAGTTCGACTATTAAAATTATATATAGTTATAGTATTGCAATAGACGGTTCATGGGACGGACCGCGTGCCGGCTAGTGGGTGAAAACCCTTAGTTGAGCTCGTGGGTCATGCCTCGTGAACCCCTCGGCAGTCCGCAGTCGGGTCTGGCCTTGTGCACAGGACCGCTACGCAGGGCGCTGTTGTATACTCGAGGCGGCGGCTGAAAAGTGGCCGGAGCGAGTCGTTTTAAAATCTCGGGAAGTGCGAGCACCTCTAGTTAGAGGGAAATTAAGCAAGATCACGGGTTAATCAGAGAAATTTTTTCATCTTTCGAACAAGACTCACGAACGAATAACGGGTAGCAGGGATAGGATTTGTGTCAATGATAGGCGAAAATCTACATAAAAATTCAGAAATGATAAGAAAGAAAAAACAACATCATAATTTATTTAGAATTAAAAATTAGAAATAAATCAATATAAATTGTCATCACTCTTCGACGGATGTCCCATAGCACACGAGTGTAGCACCAACAATCTATCCCGACCGATGAAAATTGAAGTAGAGAATTTCTAAATGATCGATATCTCCAAAGGGTAATTGACGCAGAATGAACGAAATATCTGACACAAACGTTTGTAAGAATCATCTGGTATTTGAAATAGGAGTCCGCATAGCTAGGAGAGTGAGACGATAAAATTCCAAAATCTAACTACAATAGAAATTCCAATAAATATGACGCTCTAAAATCCACAATTTTCATAGCTGACTGAACTCTGAGATGAGATATACATAGTGACCAATTACATTGACATGCACCGACAGGAAATATAAGAATCAAATTCTATTTGAGCTAACACAAAGTCAGATCGATAAATTCTTCTAATTGTCAACAACAGTCATATTTTGAGAAATTCTTGGAACTTTTTCGCATTCGCTACTCACTGGAAAAATCTGTAAGTCCCTATAAATTGTTTTTAAGATAAAATCTCCATTCTCAGCCAATTAATTATTCCTAAAAAATACCAATAATTTAACCAACGAGTAACAATGAATTTACCTTCCAGGTTTCACAAAAATTTCCAATAAAAAGTTCACTCGCTAAGTGACTACTTATTTTGTTCTTAAATGACGGTATTTTCTCTTGTTAAATTATAATCCAGGTATTTTTCAAGTATTGAATATAACGGGACTAAACTTGTAAATTTTTGTAAATCAAATTTCAAATAAACTTAACTAAGTCATGGACTAGCTATTGTCAAAGAATTAGTTTAAATTATTGAATCCTGTACTGTTAATGTTAAATAATCAAGGTCAAATTATATTCCAGTCATTGTCGTCTAATTAATTAAACTTATTAAATCTTATAAAGTTAATTTCAAATAATCATAGTCAAAACATAAACTGGTTACTGCCGTTGAATTAATTAAGCTTATAAATTTTTGTAAAGTTAATTTTAAATAATCTTAATTAAATCATAAAATATTTATTGTAGGATAATTAGCTGAACGTACTAGTTTTGTAAATTTTAATCTTAATAAACTGGGCTAAATTACAAATTAAGTATTGCCAAATAGTTAGTTGAATTTAGTTATGAATTTAATTTTAGATGAACTGAGTTAAATTGTATGACAACTCTATGGACCAAAATATAGTAAAGAGTGTTATAAGTATCGGATTACCATTTTACTAGATCATAGGGCTTTTAGTTCGGTCGGGTTATTATCAATTTTAGGATCATTAAGATCTATTAATCTAACAGACCCTGTAAATCGAATCGGGTGGATAGGAATTGCAACCAGTCTAGATAGCCTCTAATTACCCCCATAAAACTAACTGAGGGACGATAATGTAGTAAGATTGAGGTAGACTCACGTCGCATAGGGTCACGGGGTGGGAAACTGATTAAAGCAGGAAGCCCTTTGTTGAATAAATATTAAAAATCCCATCCCGAACTTCCCGTCTACCTACTTCATTTCTCGATAATCTCCATTTTTTAACTCTTCTCTTTTCCTTTTGTTTTAGCATGGACAACAATATTGAATCAACCAATCCGTCAAGAATTCCCCGACTGCCCCCATCCATAGTAGCTGTCCGGCATAAATACGAAGACCTAAAACAACAACACAATGATCTCAAGGTTAAATACGAGAAAATGAAGGGTACCTGGGCTCCACCAGAAACCGTCAGGGAGCTCAGGCAGAAGATCTTCCGGCTAACTCAGGCGCGTGACGAATTAATCGTCGAGTCACGCAGCCAGCAACTACTGATACGCGAACAGTCGATGGCACTCCGACAGGCATTCACGGACGTAGAGCTTCGGACTCACGTCCCAGGGAGTGTCCGGGCCGGTCAACTCAATATCATCCCGGCCCATCATCTTCCCAACATCGAGGATCCCCCAGCTTCAACAGTCCACATCTCTCCTTCAGTCGTCAACCCTCCATCCTCTTTAAACCCTCCGCCAGCAGAAATCACGGCGAACTCTGCCGTCTCTACAGCTCGCCATAGGCCAAACCGGAATAGGCGACGTCGGGATCGACGCCGTCAAGAGGAAGAGCGTTTCCGGGAAACGAGAGCCGCAGAGGATACATATCGGATCGACGACTTGCCGCCCCCGTATCGGGAATTCGAGATTCCGGGGCTCGATCCGGATATCCTTTACGCCCCGCAAGTCTTGTTCTCGTCACTTCCGGAATCCATCCACATTAATCTAGTGGATGAGGACATCGAACCACCTCAAGTGATACGGGCCCTCGATCGACTGGGGCTGGGTACCGACGAAATCGCTATTCTCACGGGCGAAGTACCCAATGTCGGTCCCCAAGGTGAAATCGCAGGACCATCCACTCAGAGAAATGACGATCACCGAGCAGATCCCCCGCCGTTTTGGCCGGCAAAAAGGAAACGTTTTCCTACAGACATGGATGCCAAGGAAGATTAAGTTGACAGTTCGGACTCGCAGGTGGTCGGTGATATTTGTGATCTTAATGTTTTGTCGTTTATTGTCCTGTGTAGTGACTTAATAGTATATTTTTTTTGTCAATATAGTTTATTTATAGTGTTCATGAAATCTTGTTTTATTCTTCCTTCTGTTATACATTATTCCATTTATTTTGTGTTACGAGAGATGAGGTACCGACGGCAATGGAGGTCGAAAAGGGTTTGCAGGCGCGTGTTGGGCATCACCATTCTTCATGATTTCCTCACCGTGATCAGGGCAAAGGCAGGGATTAAATACGGGTAGATAGGCTTAAGCGTAAGGAAGGTCCTTCGAGGAGTAGTGTTGGTAGCAACGCTCACCTGCTCGAACGGCATTCGGGTATTGTGCACAGTTCGAACATGATTTCGGTCATGGGTGCGCAATGGTTATTAAAATCGTGCGACGTATCAGGTAAATTATCCCTAGAACCTGCAAGTGAAGGTATGATCAGTGAGATGAATGATACCTTAGTTTAAAACTCCTGTACGTCCAACAATATGTAACATTACTATAGATTCATTCCTTCCAGCTCTCTGCTAACGACCTGCGGGAATGGTTCTGGGTTCCTACGTCTAAGGTAGTGGTCAAATTAAATGGATGATTGTTCGTTTGATAGCGTTTTGGGTTATCTCATTTGATTTGAACTCAAGTATTATTTAATTAGGTATGAGGCAAATTTGGCTATTCATTGGGAAAAATTCAAATCAGTTACAGGATTATATTTACAATCTACTACAGTGGCGAACGAAATCTCTTGGTTGATTTTGTCCGCGGGTCTTCAACAAAAACGAGTACGTGGCGGGGTTGCATCTGGATACTAGCGCTCATTATATCGATTAATAGTATGGTTAGTAAATTATTAATTCATTACCCTCGTGCGGAGTCCGATTGGTAACTGTGGCCTTAGGTTCCTTTTTCTACTGCTCCTGAAGTTCTCTTGGGACTTGTATATTTTTTCTAGATATTTTCGCGATAACTGGAGAAGTCTAAGTTGCGCCGGTTATTATATTGGCTGTGTGCTTGAAAGGACAGAGAAAATTTATAGCTTCCGCACACCCGATCTGTGATTGTCGCCTGACAGGATAATTCTTCGATCGCGAGTATGTGTGCGTATTTGAATCGAATTTTCTATGGGCATTCATGCTACTGTCAAAGGTCGTGTGTAGATGCATTTCCATCTCTAACTGTGTGGGTGTGATTTTTCGGTTTATTTTGGTTTATTTTTGATCGATCAACTCTCAGGAAATGTCAGATCGGACATTTATAAATCAAATGCCTATCCTGTTGATCCAAATCAGTTTTCGTCGATGTTAAATTTATTACGATTGATTTTAGGCATTGTTAGTTCATTCATCGCTTGGCCATTTTTGGACTATTAGTTTAGTATTCGTGTCACACGAATCGTGTGGGCAGAGTTGTTGTTTATCAGTGGTTCTGTTCTCATGAATCGGCGCCTGAGGCTGAACCTTTGCTATTACCTCCGAATTGTTTCAGGTGTAGGTATTCACTATTATTTTAATATGATGAACTATTACCTTTTTGGTTTTTATATTTCCGACCTACCGGCACACGCCGTTCGTGATTATCATTTCATACCTCGCGTCGGCGACCTATATTAATCAGCGTCGGATGATACTTTCTACAGCGACTATTGTGACTCAAGATGGTTATATTATCATGTCGTCAATGACCGGTGCACGGGGAATTTTTTGGAAAAGCTACTCATTGTGGTATTCTACTTATTTGTGATGTTTTTTGATTACCTTTTACCGATGAACGTTATTAAATAAATTCCTTTGGAGTCTTTCGTTTATTTTAGTTTTATTTGTTGCTAGTAATTTGAGATTGGTACTTGGGAAATTCATTAAATTTTTTTGGTGGGAAGCTTGTACCCTTATATCGTGTATCAGTATAATTGTTTGTGAACTCTTTAATATAAATCTCATCCCCCAATACATTTTAAGCCTAGCCATTTCCTTTACCTATTTTCTAATAATTTAAGGTACCATTTTATTATCCGGTTAAATTTTGTAGTGCTCATGACTATCGTGTCGCTCCTCGGTTCCATGTAGAGATTTTAGTCTATGTAAATACTCGAATCTCGTCGCAAGACTTGCATATTTATTTGATATTAGGGATCTTGACTGAGGATTTACTTTTTCCTTCTAGTTGTCTAGAATTTCGGAATTTATTTGTCAATTTACTGTTATGGTTGTGGAAATGTACTACTGGGAATTTATTATTTTGATATAGAAATCGAAAACTGGGTTTCAACTGGAATTAATTCAATCTCACCGTTATATTTTTATTTTACGACTCAGTATTCATCAAGGATCTTTATATTTATAAATTATAGTAGTACGGGTTTATTTTGAATCCTCGTTTGCGATTTGAATTTTTGTTTCGTATAACATCTTTAGATTTAAATTGTTTTTTAATTCGAAATTTAATTTCATCTGAAATCTTTACATTATTTACATTAATTGCAAGGTTTGATTTCAATTTATGTTTATATTACGTATTAATGAGTGCCCACTGGACTACTCGGTGTTTTGATTTTTAGTCGTTTGTGAAGATAATTTAGGTCGATTTTATAGGAATTGAGTGACGACGAAAAAGCCAAATGACTATTTCCCCTTCACCAATTTCCCTTATACGGAATGATATTGACGTTTCAGCTCCTGCGTTCTCCCGCCGGAGCCTTCACGGGCACGAACTATTGGCGATTATACACGGAATTACACAGTTCGATAGAGTATATAATATTTTAATGACTTGTGGTGTTGTAGCGGCTGTGGGCCGGAAAAATTTTGACAAAAAGGTTATTTATAAAACTTTTATTAGACATCATATACATCGATCATAAACGTATGTGTCATATTCAGTTCAAAATTCACATTCCAACATTTCCCCACGCCGACATCTCAAACAGAGCTCGTATGAGTTTGTTTGGATGCGGCGTGGAGAAAGTTTTCAAAAACATCTCTTCACTCACATCAAAAATTGTTTTCACTGAGTAAGACTGATTCAAAAATTCGGTTCGAAAATTTGCTTCCAAAAATTGATTAAAATTATGTGAAAATGAATCGGTATATATATCTATTGTACGACCCTAACCCTGCGTGTTAAATTTGATTTAGTAAAACAAAATTTGACCTTGTGATTTTCTAGTATATTCTAATCTTAATTTTATTATTTTTGTAATTTAATTTGATAATTTTATTTTTAATTTTTTAATTGAATTGTTTCCAATTCAAATTATTTAATTTTAGTTCCATTTTTATGGATTTTTCCATATTTTAGTAAATTGTCAAATTTCGGTCAAATATTTTGTTGTCGTGTTATTTTTATGTTTATTTCGTGCGGATCTTGTTGCACTTTGTTATTATTTTAATTTATTTTTGTGTTTCTTGATTTTATATTTAATTGTTTTCTTTCTTATATTTTAGCATAGTTAGTTGGTGTTTTATGGGTCTGATTTTAAATCTGCATGTTGTATTTGCGTGTGTATTACCGATTCATTTAAACGATTCTCAAGGCCGTTTGTGTTATGGCCCAAAATTATGTAATTATTATGTCATTTCGTGCGGATCTTGATGCATTTTTTTATTATTTTAATTTATTTTAATGTTTTTCGATTTTATATTTTAATTATATCTTTTTCGCATTTTAAGAGGTTTACTTAATGTTTTATGGGTCTGATATTAAATCTGCATGTTATGTTTACGTGCTGTTTCCAATTCATTTAAATAAAACTTAGTGCTAGCTCAACAAAACTAACAATTGGTATAAAAATTAACGGTAGGTGAGTTATAGTGATGTGTGCTTAATGGTTTCTGGTCTTGAACCCTTTACATACAGCCTTTCTCGCCCGCCAATGGATACCCGTTGCTAGACAACGTTGGAACTGAGACCATTGGTTATGAAACCACCAAAGGTGATCTCTAACTGTAAAACTGCTAAGGCCCGGACTCATGATGGGTTCGACACGCTACCGATAGAAGGTCTGTGCGCAATACATGATCGCGGTCCCTTCTGTATGAACTTAACATTGTAATGAGTCGTTTCGGTTATTGTTTCATTACTAGTTTATTATTTCGACAATGCAGTTTTAACAAATTTGTAAGATAATCTTTGCTGGGCACCAGATGGGTAAATGATATAAGAGTTTCGCTGCCACTTTTAAGGGATTCCCACCAGATGCGCACATAAAAGGTATAAATATTGGATACCCGTCAAAATGATGTTGGAATTGTATCCCAATGGGTGTTTTCTAGTAAAAGGTAAGCCATATAGCCATGACTGCTAATACGCTAGAAAACCTATGGGTTCACGAGCTATCGTAGAATGTATTCACGCTCACTTGATTTCGGGTCCTCTTATTGTTAATTTAATTGAAATAATATCGATAATTTATTAAATTTATCTTATTTCACGAGTATTGCTTATTAAATAATTTGAATTAGTTCCAAAACGATTTTCAAAATAACGAAACAAATCATTTATTAAATAGATTTTATAAAATTGAGATAATGAATTAATCTTGATCTGAGATGTGCGATATGGACTTCTTCATTTGTCCCATTAGCCTGACTCTCTTCAATCTTCGGCGTCTCTTTCTCTCGGCTTTGGTTGGACGATTTTTATTAGCTTTGATTTTGTCGATATTGTCTTTGTCTTACAAAAATTTGTACTTTTAAACTATGAAAAAAAATTGTAGGAGGGGAGGGGGTATATGTCTTTGTTCCAGCGGGCCACAATCCCACTACTTGAGTCATATATTTTTCTTTTATTCCTGATTATTATTTAAGTCTTTTTCGTGACCAGTCGCTCTTATCGAGGATCTGGTGTTGAAATTCTTGAAGTAGAGAACTGACCCAACAAACTGCCATTTACAACGTGTACCTCCAAACCGAAGTACTAGTTTGATAACCAGTTCGGTAAGTAATCATTTTTATAACTTGTATGCATGTGATTACTCTCGGTTTCATATGGTTAATAATTATGGACAACAATTAAAATTAATAATATTTGTAATATAAATAATAATCAAATTCAGTTCCTTTTTTTTCAAGATTAATCAGTTATTATAAATCGTGTGAGAATTTAATCATGAGGCATCCCGTATTGGTCAAGTACCATGGAAACGAAGTTTTCATGGGACTTGGCCGATACGAGGAAATATTTTGAATTTAAGTTTATTTGACCAAAATTAATTCGATTGAAAACATATTATTAAGCAAAAGCTTTTAATATTCGACTATCAAAAATCTGCATATTCATAGCATAGAAATTCATAAATTCAAAACAACTAGGTCATAAATTTCCTATAAAAATTAATTTCATAGAATATTTGATATGAATTAAAATAACAATAAAAATAAAAATAACACAAAACTCCTTACTCTTAGAATTCTCCAAAAATTTTTCTTTTGAGTCGTTTTAATTTCTTTTTCAAAAATAGCATTAAATTGTGTGGATCTGGCATTGACTTATATAGAGGGGTTTTACACGCATGTTTTTTGATGCGGTAAAACAAAACGCCTACACGTTTTACCATATTTCATCACTTTTCCCCTAGTTCTCAGATTATCGTGATTCTTTTTTGTTAAATTTTCTAATTACATTTTTAGCATAATTGTCATAGTTATTTTCTAGAATATAAGCGTTTTCTATGAATTTGGAGCCAATTTGATGAAATAGGTTAATTTTGCTAAGATTTAATGTTTTTTGATTCTTTTTAAATGTTTTTATTTATATTTTACATATTTTTTGTATTTTCTTCTCTTTTTTCTACTTTTTGTATTATTTAATGCTAAGTAGGCTATTTTGATGATTTTTGTCCATTTGCATTTTGTGCGCCCTGATTTTATCGGATTTCGTGCCAGATAAACAACAATTTAAAATATATTTTTTTGCCAAACAGCCTAAAAGATTTTATTCAGAAAAAACAACATGTAAATTGTAAGTTGGTTTATTGCTTCGAGTTCGGTTCCGTCACCTGCTGAGAGCGTCGTTTTGGCCGCTCTGCATTCCCCGGCCGTCGCTGAGGTCGCTTAGATATCGCCGGTTTGGTTGTGTGACTTGAATCCCTGTAGGCTATCTGGAATGGAGCGAATACCAGCGGGTAGGTCACTACGTTACTCTCCTGGCAATCCGACAGTGCTACCTCTAGGTTTCTGATTTGGGTCCGTTGGTTTTATCCTATGTTTTTCTCCCGCCCATCCTTGTTGAGCGGCGGTCAATCTTTGGTAAGTCACTTTGACTCGTGATGGCTCGATCCACGTCGCCCTGATTTTCTGTATTTCTCGACTCATCTGGATCAGCTGAGTATGTAGTTCTGCATTTTCTCGACGGGATTTTACCAATTATTTACTTAATGTTCGGAGAGAATTCATGTCTATAAATAAAAATATTTATTAACGGGTTTACATAAATCATAATTATTTAATAGAAAACAGCGGTTTATATGGTTCCCTTTCGTCGCTAAGTAGAAGCTTAACTGGCGTTTGTAAAATCGGGTCTCGATTAATTTAACGTAAATTGATTATTATGATTGATTTCACGTTTTTGTAACTAATGTTTTAATTATTAATTCTATCTCTCCAAAATTCACAAAGTAACGATTTTTAATTTTATTGACATTACACTGTTGTTTCTTCAGAAAAATTTCATCTCCGTTGTTCGTTGTAGCTACAATAATTTGACGGATCCTTCGGTCTTCAACTAGAGTAGTAGTGTTCATAGTCTTGATGCGTTATCCCGTTATGATCCAGTGTGGTTGATCGAATTAAACGTCTCGGCACTACCACGTCGATAGGAGCCTCCATTTCTTCCAGTGCCGGGTCATCAAGTTTGTACGAAATTCTGTAATCTTGTGCGTACCCATCGGTACTTGGGATCCAACCTGTGGCGATATCTGCTTTGACCCGATCCAAACGACGTCTGGCCATGGCTACCTGCAGTTTATTTGCCGTTGGTGCTTTTCCAATTTGGCCAACGTGAATTCGGCCATTTGCCGAGTCTCTCGTGCAGGGTTTCGCCCGGACTAGCGCTTGATTGTGACATACGGTAGTTCCACTTCATCGTTACGAGAGAGACTATGCTCGTTTGACTCTCTCACCGGAGATATCGAATAACCGACGTCCCACATCGCCTGTCGGCACCGTGCCGCTGTCCTCACCAGGAATCGGATTGTCATTCTCGAATCGTCGTCCCATAATCCATCCGCGAGGGTTGAGTTTCGTGTTAAACAACATCATAGATATAAATTATAAGTAATGATAATAAGGGGATTTAGAAGAAATGTCAGATGGTTTTATTCGACTTGCCCCACTGAGGCATCGTAATTTGTGTGCATTTGTCTCTACTGTGCAGTTTAAATGGAGATTAAACATATCACTCTTCTTCATTTAATAATAAAACCTGCTACTCAATTCACACTGGGTCACCGGCAATCATGTCCGAATTCATCAAAATTGAATTAATTATTATTATTAGAGTGATTTTTCGTTAATTAGCCTCATCTCGTTTGTAGTTGTTCCAATTCTACGACATTCACAACTCACCCTGCCTAGATAATATTTATCCCTCGTTTTCAAGTTGTCACTATGTTCGACTTAATACCGTGGTTAGCATCGTCATAAATAAAGAAAAACAACATTGGTCAGAAAATTATATTATGTAATTAATTCCACGAGTTTCATGAACGAATTTGCATATAGATGGGTTATTACATGGATGATTGACGAATGATGCATGAAAAATATCTAAGGCAAGACAATTCTCATGTGACTTATTCTATTTAAAATAGAAAAGGCTGTATGCGGTATTCTAGATTTAAATAACTATCTCCGGGCGTTGAATCTTTCTTTGTGATAAATCCTCGCTGAGTAGGAGTATTACATTGTGTTGAGAGTTCTGGATGTTTGCCAAATATTTTCCGACATTTTACGTATTTCCCTTGTCGAAATTAATTAAAACCAGTAATACATAAATTTAGGTAATTACCCATATCATCCCATTTTCCTGATAATTTTTCCCGTTGATCTCCTTGTAGCTCTTCGGCGTTGGCCCATCTCTTATCCTCATTGCTAGTTCTTGGAGTCATCAGAATTCCTTCCTTCTTTTTATTCTCATTTGTGTATTCATTTTTTTTGCACAGAAATAATCCACTATTCGTTTGCTGAATATTTATAGTCACCTGTGCATCGATGTGTGCGTTGTGACATTTTATCAATTTCAAATTGATGAGATTTTCTTCTTGTCGATTGGTGAGATTGACTTTTCATTTTTCTAATTTTGTCATTAATTTGGTTATTCTTACATGCAGTTAGTATTATTGATTGTTCATTGCGGGGTCATGGCTGCTTTTTCATTTAACTTGATTATTATATACGTTGGATTTTCATTCTATTAATGTCGATCTATTCAACCCGTCATGTATTTTACTTGTGGACAACGGAAGTGCCTAAAATTTTTAATAAAAGAAGTCTCAGAGGTATCATTGATTCAGGTGACTTTTTAATTCATGAATTATTTTATTTGCGCTCATTAAACTTCCCATAGTGCGTTGGTCGGTGACGAGACTTTCAAACCTTTGACTCAATTTCGTCTAGCGTGGTAGTAGATGATGTCTGTCTCGAATTGTGGAATATTTTATTCTTCTTCATGAACATTCTAAAATGTATATCTTGAATGATTATTTACCGCTTTTTATATAATGAACTGTTAGGTTATTGATGATATTACTTTAGTGCTTCTCTCCTAACCTGGTGACTGTAACTGTCTCCTATGGTGGCCGGTGTGAACTGACTGGGACTCGGGATTATGTTCGGTTTATATATGCATGTTAAGGAGATATTTTGTTACTACATGATAATTGATTTTGATTTAAATGAAGCTTTTATGGGTCACTGTTATGGGTAACTGTTATATTATATGTTAGTACTCATTAGGAGGGTTGTCCATATTTTATCATTACATTTTTGATTTAAATTTATTTTTCTCCATTAATCTTCGATTCCTCCTTAAATTAGTGATTATTATCTTAGGGTTTTCTAGCGTTATTAATATTATTTATCATCATTAATCGTAAAAATCATAGATTTTATTCCTATTCATCTTCATGGTATAATTTTAGGTTCTTTGAGATTCTTGCCTAATTCGACTCACTTTTTAACAGTGCAATATTATAAAAATTTACGTGGTATTCAACCTATTATTTACTGAATGATTTTGAGTAATATGATGTTCTAATTTTATTATAGCGATTCTCTTGATTTAATTTTTCTGATCTAGTACTTTATGAATTTTTATAGTTATTAGGTGAATCTAAGTTATTTTAAGCTTTTATTCAATTTATAAAATTAATTTAGACAATTAACTTTGTCGTTGCAATGATTTTCCGCTCCTTTTGTCCCCACTTGATTCTTTTATTTGATCGTAAGGTTAGACATATTAATATTAAGATTTTATGAGTACCCACTGGACTACTCGGTACAATAGATTTTTAGCCGATGAGTCACTAATAATTTAGGTTGAAAGTTTGGGAGATGGATGACTGAGGGACAGCCAAAAAACTGCTCCTCTATCTTCCATCTACCCCTATGGATTGTGAAAATTGATGTTTGGATTTTATCGTTACGCACGGCAGAATTTTCACGGGCACGAGAACCGGCACTTACACATCTCTAATTGTTATGTGGATTTTAATAACTTGCTGTATGTTTCGGTTGTGGGCCGGAAAAATTTCGACATATAGAAAAGAATCAGTCTCTCTGAATTCATATAATTGGTAGTTCCATTTCATTGTCTCATATTCACATCAAGTTTGCACGTACATCATTCGTCATCATTTCGAAAGAGTTGTCCGATAACCTTAGTAGAAAATCGTAGCTTTGTCGACTGAGGCTTTTGCTACAAAATGCTATTTTTCCTGATAAAAAACAATAGAGATTTTTATGAGAAAAAGTGATTGCTCACAAAGTGATTAAATTCTGCGAAAATGAATTGGTATATATACCTGTTTTGTGACCCTAACCTTGCGTGTTCTTTTTTATGCATTTAAACAAAATTTGACCTTGATTTTAATTGTAATATCTAATTCTTATTTTGTCAATTTTCTATATTAAATGAACAATTTATTTTATTTAAATATTTATACGATATTTCTTATTGAAAATATTCCATTTTATTCGTTATTTGCTAACTTTTATGAATTTTTCATTTTTTTCAGTCAAATCTTTATGTTATCTTGTTATTTTTATGTTAATTTCGTACTGATCTTGGCGCATATCTGTTATTATTTTGATTTTATATTTAATTAAATATTCCTCATATTTTTAAGGTTTTTTATTTGATGTTTATGGGTCTGATTTTAAATTTGCATCGCTATATTTGCGTGCTATTTCCAATTCATTTAAACAAAATCCAGTCTTGGCCCAACAGTGATATACGAAATGTCGGAATGTGAAACTTCCACAGACAAAATGTCGTAGACGATAAGCCTGTAAAGAAATGTCTCGATACCTTATATTGATAATATGAACCACAAACAAGCGAACCTGGTTCTTATATATTTTCCGTTAATAGTTACCAAAATGATGAGTATCTCTTGGGAAAGAAAAATATAATGGAGTTTTACGAAAATTATAAGTTGATTGAGTCGGAGCCGATCTTGACCTTAGCTATGCAATATTTTATTAAATACAATATTTTATGATGTGATGCCAGCTCTATTGCCATAGGAGCAGCAATGGAAATTGCTGGAAGTATTATGGAAGACGCTTGCGAGTTGAGAAAAGAAACGGACGTTAGACAAAATAATCTGTGCGAACTTGAGTCTATCTTCAATGCCTTCAATTTTTGCATCAAATGAAATTATAAGTCTGTAAAAATCATGACTGATAACAAATCATATTGTAAGCTGGATGCATAATGTATTAACATCTGAGAGAAAAATTACAACGAAAGCTTCTTTAGAAATTGTAGTAAAAAGAAAACTCAACATTAATAAAGAACTAATTATTGAATTTGAAAAAAAAGTCGAAATCAAAAGCGTTCCAAATAGAGGTTGTGATCGAGAATTCTCAACAACTTACAATTTCTCGATTCTCGAGATTTTTTTTCTATTTCTCGATAAAAAAAAGATTATTTAAATTAAATTAATATTCTTTTTTGTCTGAGCTTGACATGCAAAAGAATAACAAAAAGCAAAAAAAAATCTTCATAATTATTTATTCCTAAATTTTGTTTTATGTCGATGTAGGCTTGTTGTGTTGTAAAAAAATTTAAAATTTATGGATAGGTATAGGTTGTCATTCATTTTTTTATTAATCATTCCTTGTATTGTAGATTTAAAAGGTGAAGTGCAAATATTATATATTTAGATTATTTTTTTATAAGTAAGATTAAGGCTGTCAATCGATAATATCGTACTAAAATTTTTCTTCTTTAAACGTAAGTTTAATTACATTCAGAAAAAATTAAATTTTAATATAAATTTTTAAGCCATTAAATGGAGCAGACACATTACGAAAATCGTTGGCAACATTTTAAAAATAAACCTGGGGATAAGGATATAGCTATTTGCAATCTATGTAAAAAATGTATATCATGCAAAGCATCGTAAACAACTGGACTTCATCGTCATTTAACTGGTCATCATAGCTTAAAGAGGAAAGCAATAGCAACAGCAACTACAGGCAGTTCAAAAAGCCATAGTTCTTCAAAATCATCAACGCTTGACAAATTTGTGACTGTCACCACGAATGCAAATAATGATATTGAAACATTGGAGGAAATTGTGGCTAAATTAGCAGCCAAAGATGGTTTCAGTATTTTGGATATAACTAAAAGCGAGTTCATTAGTAAAAGTATAAAAAAGCAGGGATTTTCTTTGCCACAGCAGCCATCAGATGTCATGAATTTGGTGTATAAGTATTATTCCTTTGTGAAAGATAAATTAGTTTTTAAAATTAAATCGCTAAAAGAACAGAATTACAAATTTAGTTTGTCTATTGATGAATGGACCAGTTTCAAAAACAGACGATACCTTAATGTCCATTTATACTCCGGAAAATTAGATTCAGTTAATTTAGGATTAATCCCAATAACAGGAAGCTGTCTGCTGAGAAAATAATAGAAATGGTAAATTCAAAATTAGAATCGTTTGGTATAAGTTTTTCCAAAGATATTGTGACAACTACATCAGACGGTGCGAGCGTAACGGTAAAATATGGTAAATTATCACCTGCCCATTTACAAATGTGCTATAATCACGCTATCCATTTGTCGATTATATCGGTTATATACGCATCTAAAACAGAAAATAATGAAACCAGCGATAACGAAAGTTCTAATTGTGATCCAAACGAAGATGATTTATTTAATAGTAATTTCCAGGAACAGCATAGCATTTCTCCAAGCGATTTGATAATTAATTCAGATCCCGATATAAATTTTAATAATACTGTGCAGAACATTCGAAAAGTTGTTAAGCTTTTCAAGAAATCACCGGTAAGAAATAACGTCTTGCAAAATTACGTTAAAGCCGCAGAGCAAAAAGAGCTATCGCTATTATTGGATTGTAGGACCAGGTGGAACACACTAGAGTCAATGGTAGAACGATTTCTTCTTATAGTTGATCCTATAAAACATGCTTTAGAAGATCTTAATATGGATCATCTATTGATCATTGATGATATTACTAAACGCCAGAAATATATTAGATGTTTTGAAACCTGCCCGAATAGCAATAGAAGCGCTAAGTCATAATGATACTACTTTATTGACAGCGGAAGGAATCATAAAGTTTCTTTTTCAAGCACTAGAAAAAAATAATTCTGTTTTAGCATTAAAGTTGCTTGAAGAACTAAAAATTCGTATAGGAAAGAGAAGGGATAAATCATTAGTGTCTCTTCTTAAATATTTGCAGGACCCATCCTCTTTGGAAAATGTGGAAGATGAATTTTTCAGCATGACCAGTAAAAATGAAATCACAAAATCGGCTAAAGACTTGATGGTAAGGCTGTTTCCTGTATCACCTGATAAATCACATGATAATAGAAATCTTATTGTTGAGATACCTACAGAAAATTCAGAAATAATGGAGATGGAAGATTGCGTATTAGAATCGAATGCTATGAACCAGCAGGATATGAACAATGCTAATGAAGTTGAAGATATTCTTAAAAGGCAGCTGGAAAATTTTATTCGCGTAAGCAACAAATCTTCTCAGATATCTGATGGAATCTTCAAAACATTATCGAGAGAAATTACTATTTTTTCAATCAATGGCCAACTTACGCCAAACTTAGCGTTGTTGCAAGCAGCATTGAAAACTATAAAAGCAACTTCTACGCAAAACGAAAGGAATTTTTCAACTGCCGGAAATTTAGTTTCGAAGAAAAGAACAAGCCTATCAGATAAATCAATTGATACCTCTGTTTTTTGAAATATTATTTTATGAATAATCAATAAGTTATGTTAATTTTAAAAATTTAATTTATAATATATACATATATTAGAATTTTGAATAAAATTTAATGAATTTCTTTTTGTAAAATTTATACTTTTTTATTTATTAAATAATATAGTGAAAATACTTGCATTAAATATTACATTTAATGCAAGTATTTTTATCTATTTTTGTTAATTATTTGCATTTCTCAGTTTCTCGAGAAGTTTATTTTGTCAAGAAATCACAACCTCTAATTCCAAATAAATAAAACAAATCCAATATTTTAACCAGAGTTTCCCCCAATTGGATTACGAAACATATGTGTAACACAGCGTTATTAAATTTAGGTGAAGATACAATGAAGAACGCAACTGTATTTCACAAATTAGGTCATTTTAGAGGAGATCGATTGAAGTTTTTGATCAAGGAGTCAGGAATTAATTCATCTCAAAATGAACTAACGGAAATTGTCGAGAAGTGGGACAAATGTTAATCAAATAGACTCTCATCCGGTTAAGATCAGTAAAGAGGGCAATTAGAGGTAAAAGATTCTTTGAAACAACTAGCCATTGATTTGACGAAATTACATCAAAGAAAATTCTTTACAATCATAGATTGTAGGCCATCTCGATTTGCGATTCAGCTAGAAATAGACAAAACTTACAAACTTCTGTTAGACAATTACTTATCTTTTAAGTCATAGACATTCACTTCGTTGATGAAAAAGTGGAGAATTAGAATTGAGTTTAAATCTGTAAATAGACCAGCAAAAAACGGTATCGTTGAGAGGAAGCACAGAACAATTAAATCAGCAGTTGGAATGCTCAGTGTAAAAAGCAATTTACTGGTACGATAGTACACCGGTAAATGGTTTTTTCAGACCTCCAAATAAAATTAGAAGAAAACAAAAATTAGAAAAATATTAACCATTTTTTTTTACTAAAAATTGTTATTTATTTAATACAGTATAAAATTTCCATTTAAAGTTCAATACGTAAGAATTTCTTATAATAATTTCGATCATTTTTAATGCAATGCATAAGAAAAATGAATTAGAACAGTGATTCTCAAAGTTGGCTTCGCCATCACTTATGAGGCGAAAATATCTTTGAGTTCATTAGAGGTTTCAATAAAAATAAGGGGTTTATAAAAGCATAAAGAAGAGAATAATTAAAAAAACCGTTTGTATGCCAATATTTGTTGTTAGATTATTAATAATTTAGGATGTCCCGAGTAATTGTTTTTCTTAAAAAGGGCACTTGGCCAAGTTTGGGAACTTCTGAATTAGAATATTTCATTCATTTTCATATTTAACACAATTTTTTGACCGAAAGTCATAATGAAAATAAATGACAAAAACAAAAAATAAACAAATTATTTATTGATACTTTATAAAAAATTTTAATCTTCTTTTTATAATAATTTCAATCTGAATCATCACTCAAGTTCATGTCTCCCTTGCTAGGTTGGTACTGGACAACATTCACCTCTTTTGTTTCTGTGTCTAAAGTAGAATGATCGAGAATCTCTCCCCAAGACTCAGGATTAGAAATAGTAACTGGTGACTTTAAATTCTCTATAATCTTAACCAATTCCAATATCGATGCTTTCAAACAGTCGGGAGTTGTGCAAGAAATCATCGACATTATAAAACTCAGTCTTTCCTGAAAGATTTTATTCAAATTTCCCATAACATTCTGAGAATATTTCAAAGATATCAAATTATCGGCTATTAAAGAAACTCCTTTACAACGAATTGTCACAGGAACTTCCGTTTTTGAAAGATAATTCAAAATCTCTCCAATTGCTTCTTCAGCCAAATAAACTTGATTGGTCAGTGACAAAAGTGCTGAAATTCCCGCCAATCGGACGCATTCATTGTCATCGTGGAAATTCGAGAAATAAACCGACATCGGTAAATCTTTAATCAATTGATATTCGTGCAATTTCGCCCAAGCATGCAAAACCGCCGACGTGACGCAGAAATTATGACTGGCACATGACATTTCTTCAATGAGTTGCCGGTTTAGAATATCAGTAAACAAGTCTAGATTTTCCTCGCTGATAAATGAATGAGAGACCTGAGAAAACGAACGCTGATAGCAAGAATGACGGACGCGCGTAAATATGAAACGGATTTTTCAGTTGCACATCCGCAGAATTCCAACATCTCAACGAATAATAACAACAGTTCAGACCATTTTTCACCAGTTTCCGGAACATATGTCACCGAAACCGCCTCGACCAATGCCAAATGAACGATATAATCCCCAAAGGTTTTCCAAAAGTTCCTTTTCAACACTGGATTTACATCATCTTTTTCACAGTAAATGTTCACCAGGAGATTCTTCAAGGAATCTTTCGGAAATTTTACACTAGGATCACATAGAGCGTTTTTCAACTGTGTGATAGCTTCTATGCGAATCCTAGGAAACAATTTCCTATCAGCAACCAGTTTCATCAATGATCCCAAATGATCGACTGATTTATTTTTTCTCATTCCCTGCAACCCGATTAGTTTCCCCGTAAATCTGTTGTCGTCATGAAACATGAGTTCCGCTTGTGATTCATCCAAAAGCACTTGCACTCGCCCGATTACCATCAAATTCGGATCCAAGTTAATCCACCCGATGGGCGGACCTTTTGTTTCTCCCATTCGACTCGTTAGCAATTTATAATCGGTTTTCAAAAGTGACACTTTCAAACACAAAACGATTTCAATATGATTGAAGACTTTCGGACTGAGTTCCACAATTCTGCTGACAACTTCTCCCGATTCTCGAATATCGCATTCCATGTCTCCAGAATAAAGGAAGGATAATATATTTCTGCCTTGATAAACAATTAATTCAATATTTTTCCGCTCTTTCAAATAATGAGCCTTTGCTATTATATCAATGTGACCTCGCCTCTTTACAGTTCCTTCAATGAGATTTGTCCAATTTCCCAAATAATAACTTTCAAGGATTTTTTCGTCAACAAAATGCTCATGCTTCAAATAATATCGGATGACATCGCACAATCCGACAAATGATATGCAAAGTGTCCAGCTGCGAAATACCAATCCAGATTTGATTCGATAAAATCGTTTGTAACGTATCGGCATTTTTCTCGGATTAAATGGATCAAAATCGAAATTTTCGGATTTTGAAAACGAAGCATCCAATAAAATTCCACCATTTCTGTATTCATATTCAACCAAATGATTCATTTTTTCCATTATTTCGTAAATCGATTCATCAGATCTTTCAATTGGAAAAAATTCATTTAACATTTCCCAAGCCATGTATTCAGCAAATCCCCAACAAATCCAAGAATCCTTCCATTGTGCAGCTTCGACATACGCACCAAAGTATTGTTCACAAAATCCAGCTATTAAAACATGATTTGGTTGAAACAGTTTATGGCTTTCTCCATATTGTAGTAACAAGTTAATATTAAACAATGTTAGCGACGACGCAGTGTAAAATTCATCCAATAAAAAATCAACAAAAACTGATTTGTAAATTCCAAACGGATAACCAAATTTTACATTAGATTGCAAAAATTTTAATGCTTTAATCAATATATCAATATAAAATTTAACATATTGATTGAATGAGGCGGGAAAATAATATTGAAATCTCGGATTATCAGGATCATGGAAATATTCAAACTGACCTACTGCAAATGAAATTTTGCAGGCTGTGGTTGGACGTTCAATGTGGAATAAATAATTATTATCATCTATGAACTTAAGACACCCAGAACAAATCACTGTCATACTTCCACATGGTGACGCAATTTCAATAAACCATTCACAAGATTGCCCAAATTCAATGCATGGAAAAGAAGAACCCGAACAGTTATTATATGGTGCCATATACATATAATCGGTTTTAGATCCTGTTGATGAAATGAAAAACTGCAATCCACATTGGTTACCTTGACTGCTAAAGTAAATCAGTAAGAAAAATGGTTCCAATTTATAAACAGCTGAAATAAGTTCATTGGGGATATATATAGATATTATGTCATCATTAAATCTATCATAAATAGCATTAAATCCATCTGTTGACGAATTTTCTAAGTTAAAAATTATTTTTTTGATAATCGGTCCATTGCAATTTAGCAGAATAGATTTAAAATCGCATTCTAGAGGAAATATAAAAAATTTCGTAATACCTTCAAATGACTGTTTTGAAAAATCTATATTTTCAATCGATAAATCTTGTCGTTTAATTTTATATGACATAGAATCTAAAATAATAGGACTTTAAAAAAAATATTTAAAAAAATAATTAAAATTTCAACTAAATATTATTTAAACAAAATAGAATGTTGAAAAATAGCTAGTTTCTAAAAAATACCTTATCAAAAATTTTTCATTTATTGCATCATAAATACAAATGTAATAAAAAGAAAAGATTTATATTGGATATACAATATTCTATCTATTAATCTGACCTTGAAATTTATTAGTGTTAATTCTTCATTTAATTGTATTCATTTTAATTTAATTAAATTGGTTTTATTTTTTTATATATATTTGGTCAGGAAAATAAAGAATAATTATTTAACATCAAGCTTTAGTCACAGTTTATTTCAAATATTTAATAATTACATAATATAATTGGGAGTTATGGGTCGTAAATGATGGGCAAATACTGACTTTCAAGACTCAGTGGTAGATTATCGTTTTATTAGAGTAGTAGCACAGTACAAAAAAACAAACACAAAAAGCTAACTTAATATTTTATGCAAAGACACTAAGTAAAATAAAATAAAACCATAGAAGAAACACAAATCTAAATTCAGAAACAAATAAATAAATAAATTGAACGAAAAAAAGAAGTAAAGCAAAAAACTGTTGGGCCAGAACGTAAACGGCCTCGAGGAATGTTTAAATGGATCAGTAACACACACGCAAATATAATATGCAATTTAAATAAACCTATTGAAACACCAATTAAACCCTATCAAATATGAGAAAAAGAGAATTAAATATAAATTAATAAACATAAAAATAAATTAAAATAATAACAAAACGCACCAAGATCCGCACGATACCAACACAAATATAACAAGAAAACACAACAAATTCGACAAAATTGAAAAATTAATAAAAGTTCATGAAAATGAAAATTAAATCAAAAAATTTGAATTAGTAATAATTCAATAAAAATTCTGAATGAAAAATTATTAAAATAAATCAAAAAATAATAAAATTAAAGAATAGAATTTACTAGAAAATAACAAGGTCGAATTTTGTTTTACTGCATCAAATTTAACATGCGAGGTTAGGGACAGAAAATAGGTATAAATACTGATCCATTTTCACATTAAATTAACCATTTTAACCATTTTGAAACCAATTTTGAAGTTGTGTTTAAAACCATATTTTCAAATCTTATTTTAGGTGAGAAATGTTTATATTGGAGCCCTCTCTCCACGTCACATCCTTGCAACCTCGGTAGAGCTCTGCTTGGATGTCGGCGTGGGGGGAGAGGTATTTTTATTTTTATGCAATATTATGCTATTAGTTATGGTTATGGATTAACATTGGATGGTAATTATGTTTATTTGTTTATAATTAATAAATATTATTAATATTAATAAATTGTTTTTATATATTTAAATAAACTAAAATAAATCATTTTGTCGAAATCTTTCCGGCCCACAGCCAACACATAACGCAAGAAAGCAAAATCTACATAGTACAGATTTGTGTAAGAGCGTGGAAAATCGCCAATGATATGTTCCCGTGAAGACTCAGCGTGCGGAACGCAGGGGTCGTAACGTCAATATTATCTCTATAGCTGAAACGAGAAATAAGGAAGAAGTCTCCGACTGCTTCCTCGTTTCTCATTTCTGTAAAATCGACCTAAAATCATACTACACACGGCTCAAAATCATCACACCGAGTAGTCCAGTGGGCACTCAGTAAATATAATATAAACACAATATGCGCTTAAGGCCTATTAAAGGGAAAAGGTACGGGGATAAACTAAATTGAATTCGTTGATATGGCTAATTTAGATTAATATTTTGGAATAAATTAGATAAAATTACTGAAAAATCGTTAACATTATTGATTCAGTTAAATTAAGTAAAGTAGTTATTGATTAAAAACGAAGAAAAATTAAATTAATACATGAAAGTATTATAATTTAAAACTAAAACGGTTATCGGGTAAAATTAAGCGACTTATTAAATTAGGTTATCATACATTTTTGATTAAAAGTAAAGTGATTATTAATTAAACCAATTAACAAAAACAATTAACGAAACTCATTGAGTAACAAATAACATTTTCCCTTTTCGTAACCTGTAGATTAAAACTAAATAATGTAGATTCATTAACGGTGAATTAATTCATTGGGTAATCCAAAAGCAAAACAATGTTTGACAACAATTCAGTACATATTTGAATAAAATTGGAATGTAGTTTTGATTCATTAATTAAAGATTTTCAAGTAATTATCGAGATACAGTGGTCCATCGCCCAAAGTAATTTAACAGTTTAATGATTGTTAAGGTAATAATAAGTGATTGTAATAATAAGTGATTCGAGTAATGACAATCTACATAATTGGATTAAATTAAGGTAATTATAGATCAAAACGTATAGAAATAAAAATATGAAATATATTGATTCATGGATCCAACACAAAGAATAGGTTGTTACTTAAAATTAAGTTAAAATAAAATCTACACAAATAAAAACGACCAAATGTTGGATGATGAGGGTAGACCCATCTCCACATTTATCCTAAACAAGTATTACAAAGCGGGGCCTGGCAAGTTCAGGGTGAACATATATGCTGAGGAACGGGCATAAAACAAATAAATACAGAATCCCAAAATCAATGTCAATTCCTAATATGCAGATCATTCAAACTTTTAATCCCAGCAGAAAAAATCAATATTCGATCTATCCCCGGCAAATCTATTCCTGGTGTATCAAACAATTACTATGACAATTATCAATTTGATGTGAATATTTAATTTTATTATTATTTTGTATACAAGTTGAACAATTAATGTTTATCCAAATAACTATGATTATGTTTTTATTTTTGGGACAATCAATTTTATATGTTTTTATTATTATCATTCGTGGTCATGTTGAGTATTGTAATTAAAAAAATTTTTTTTGATTTTATTATTTTTGTATGAACCATGTTTTTAAAAATTTTTCGATATCAAAAAAACAAATAAAATAAATAAATATAAATTGAAACAGGTAACAGATTTCATTAAATAAATAAATAATTTTTGAAATTCAATGTAACAGATTTCATTAAATAAATAAATAATTTTTGAAATTCAATGTAACAGATTTCATTAAATAAATAAATAAATTTTTGAAATAAATAAATTTTAAAATAAATAAGCAAATAATTTTTAATGCGCATGGAAAAATATAAAATAAATAAATACTGAAGAATTTTCATTCAAATTGCCCTTAAATTTTACCAAAAGAAGTGGTCTTAAAAAGGAAATCTTTTTTGAGATCTTAAATTCGAACAGATAACGTTCTACACTATTTTTTGCACGCATTCACATAACACGCACCGACATACATTTTAACAATTACACAACACGCACCCAATTTTTATTTATCAATTGCTTCAAAATAAATTGTATCTATCTGAAAGAATTTGAATCTTGGAGTGTATATTTGGTAAATTTTATTTATTAATAAAGTATATACATATATTTGACTTTGTCTTCTGATTTATATAAGTAACCAGTGCAAGTTGAGACTCACTAAAATCGAGACCTCAACATTTGGTGCCGCGAACCGGGACTTTAAAATCAATTATTGTTATCAACAATTTGGGGGATAGGAATTGCGATCAGAGGGTTAGTGTAGAATATATCGGGAAAATATATTTATACTAAATAATATTATTGACCATAAATTAAAATCATAATTTTGTAATCAAAAAAATAGATAATCAACCTGAAATAATTTATAATTTGAGAAATAGAATCGTATATAGAATGAATAATAATCAAAATAATAATAACTTTATTAAAATTTACCGATTGAACCTTATAGAGGAGAACCTGAAAAGTTCGACGATTTTTTCACTGAAATCACTCAGTATGCAGACGCTTGTGGTTGGACACCTGATGAATTAAAGAGGAGAATTCCGTTGTATTTAAAAAGATATGCGTTACAGGCATATAATAATCTAGAGTGTAGAGGAAACAGTTTTGATCAACTTATTGAAAATTTGAGAGCAGAGATAGTAATTGACAGCGATTTACAAAAAATAAATGTACAAAAATTTAGAAATCGATATTAAAGATCTAGAGAATCAGTTGGAGAATACGTGTATACGATAACAGAGTTAGCAAAAAATTCATTTGGTGCCGGAGAGCACACACCGAAATTAATTGAGGATCAGTTTTGGAATGGAATCCAGAAATATTTATATAAAGCATTAATAATGGTTGAATATAGAGATTTAAATGAATTAGTTCATAAAGCGAAAAGAGTAGAGGCAATACAGAGAGATCGATTCAATGCATTTATAGATGCAGCTGAGATTCAAAGGCCAACGATGGCGAAACCTAAGTTGGAAAACGATGATGATGTTCCATGGGAAGAAATGAAACAGTTATATCTAAATTTTGTAAAAAATAGACGAAAAAACAGTCCGAATTCGAGTAGAAGTCAATCACTTGAAAACAGGAAAAGATTTGACGCATTGAATTTTACAGAACAAAATCAAAATCGATTTAGAGATGATAATAAAGACAGTCGTTCTGACTATAACAGAAATAATTCGTATAGAAGCAATCGCTATTTTAATAGAGACAGTCGTTCTGACTATAACAGAAATAGTTTTAGAGATAATCGTTATAACAAAAATAATGGAGACAATTGTTTTGGGAATAATAGAGATAATCGCTCTGAATACCGCCAGTATGATAATAGAAATACTAGAAATAGCTCAATAGGCAGACAATCGAGTCCGTATAGACAAAATCAATATCGAGAAAGGCGAGCAAGCCCATATAATAATGATGGAAGAGATAAAGTGAATTTCAACGGACAAATCAAATGTTACAACTGCCAGAGATATAGCCATTTGGCAAAAGTATGTACTAATCAGCGAAGTGAGTCACCAAATAGAGTAAAATTTAAAAGTGAACCAGAAGTGAAACAAATAAATGGAGTAGAAATTACTAATACGAATAATGAAATAAATACTTTGAGAGAGGAATTGAAAGAGTTTAAAATTCAATATAACCGACTCATGGAGAGAAAGTCGGATGTATCACTTAATGAGTATGAGTGTTTTATAAATGAAGTTGATATTGACAATGAGGAAACTGAGAGACAAATAAAAATGAAAGAGGAATTAAAAGTAGTTTTGAAAAAACGACCTTATGATGACAATGAAACATTGAGAGTGATAAATAAAGTTCAAATAAGCAGAATTGATCCTGAATATTTAACCAGTTTAATCCCATTAATGGTAATGAGACAAAGAGAAACACGAGTATTTGAATTAGAGATAGAGTTAAAAGAGATGATCAAAAGTTATGGAGAATTTGTGAGAAAAAGTCCGAAATTTTACGAGCCTTTAAGAATAACATTGGATACTAAAGACGAATATTTTCTTCAAATGATATTATCGAAAACAGAAGTACATGTGTGTACAATGGTAAACAAAATACGACAATTAGCAAGAGATAAATGGCCTCGAAAAATAGAGCCAAACGATGAAATAAAATTATATTTTAACGATATTGAGTTGAAAGATGGCGAATATCTAATTGACTATGAGTAGTAGGATGTGAGCCCGTCAGATACAACCCCCCACTAGCTTACGTAATTATTACGTAACATTTGACCTCTGCACGCGCTGTTGCTACCTGGAGATTGACCTTTGTCCACTAGTTGCTACCTAGTAATTGACCTTTGGTCAGTGACCTCATGATTACATCACTTGACCACTGGTCAGTGCACACTTATTATGTCATTGGTCACACTTATTAAGTCACTACTCGGAGACTAGTTACCTAACTGTAATTATGTCACGTAGTTGTGGACCAACACACCTACCTTCTAGAACCTTCCACACACCTACCAACTTCCACACACCTACCTTCTAGAACCTTCCACACACCTACATTCTAGAACCTTCCACACACCTACAATCTTAAACATTACACACACACATACCAACCAACGATCCACACACACACCCATCAGTACCCATCAGTACCCATCAGTACCCATCAGTACCGATCAGTACCGATCAGTACCGATCAGTACCGATCAGTACCGATCAGTACCGATCAGTACCCATCAGTACCATCAGTACCCATCAGTACCGATCCGTACCTATCCGCACCGATCCGCGCCCAACACGCCTACAACTACGTCTACGACTAAGTCTACGATATGAGGACTATGCCCCGTGGATATTTGGCTTGAAAATTGCCCTGTGGATATTTGGCTTGAAAAAATCCCGAGACCCCCCCCCTCCCCCTAAAAAAAAAATTTTAGGGGGGGGGGAGGGGGTGTTAAATTTTATTTTAATTATTTGTTTTAATGAATGAAAAAAAAAAAAAAAAATTTTTTTTTTAATTATTTGTTTTAATGAATGAAAAAAAAAAATTTTTTTTTTTTTTTAATTATTTGTTTTAATGATCAAATTTAAAATTTTTAAAAAATTTTAATTCATGATAAAAAACTTTAAGTATTTTTTATCGATTTAAAAGCCTAAAAAATAAAAATTGGCTTAAATCGCCTATGATTGATTGTACTGATGATTATTTTCGTAGACTTAACAAAATCACTCACTAGTACTATTGGTATTATTATTATACTTTTTACTTCATATAAACGTATGAGTTTCGTTTACCTCATTGATTCATGTTACTTACATGTGATATATTAAAAAATTATATTTACATGAAATTTTCAATTGTTAATTATATTATTACATAAAAAATTATAAAATAATCATTAAACATAATAAATTAAGATCAAACTCGTCTTAAAAATAAATGTTCAATTCTAAATTATTTAGCTTACTGACTATTTTGTTAGTAGTATATTACATAACAATTTTATCAAAATAATCATAAAACTTTAATAATTTTCATGAAAATTTAAGTTTAAAAGCACTATAGTATATTCATAGTTTATTTAATTAAAAGTCACTCAAAACTTAAATTTTATCACTGGATTTACAAAATTTTAAGAAAATAATTCAACAAGTTTAAAATTTCAACTTAACTAAATGTAAAAAATTAAATTATACAAAATTTACTTTACCAATTTCTATAAAATTTTAAATTTACACCAAATAAAATATACAGATTTATATTCTATTAAAAAATTTAATTTTTAAAATAAAAATAATTCGCCCACTATAGGAGTTGAACCCACGACTCAACGAATTATTACCGACATCAGACTGTTACAAGTCTCATTTAATAATAATTACAAAACAATAGAATAAAAATACAAACACATTACAAGACAACATTTATTTAAGTAAAAGCTTCAATATCTTCAGTGGCATTGATACCTAAATAATGTCCGAATGCAAAACTTTTGTTTTTACCTACCCATTGACGTTTATCATCGTTGTTACTTAAAGCAATTTTACTATTTTTAAAAGTAAACAACTGATGATTTCTCGTCCCTATTCTCGTTTGAGGAACAGAAAAAATTGTATCGTTTCTATAACAATCAAGATAAGAAAGATGCTTTATTTCAGTTCCTTCCAAAGTAATTCCCTTTGCTTTATTACTTTCAGTTTCACCTAAAAGACTATAGCATTTCGGTCGTAAGAAAACCCATTCCTTATATCCAAGTCCCTTACTCTCATCTTTGAATTTACCTATTACTGAGTCAAGTTTTCTTGAATACAAAGGATGACCAATATCATAATTCGAAGTGTCCAAAAGATTATCCGAAACCATTGCAGGTAAAAGAGTACTTAATTTACAGTTTTTAATTTCAAGGAAGAAAGAGTCAGTGTCGCCAGCAACAATGTCAATCCTACAATTGAAAAGATTCCTATATTTCTCTAATTCAACATACTGGAGCTGATACATCCGTAATTTCGATAAATCAAGAACTGTTTGACCGATATAACTAGGTCGGTCTAAACAAATTAATTCTTTATTTAGATGAGCTGCTATTAGATCATCGTCAATCTTTATACACTTTCTGAAAGACGGCTTTGATGAATAAGTAACCATCTTTTCAAATGAATTACATAATCTTAAATTCATTCGTTTTTTAAGATTTTCCACAGATTTTCCATAAAGACTATTATTTAAAAGTTTGAAATAGTTCTTATCAAGATTATTTGTAGCATCTGCTCTCAAACATGTGTTTGTATCAATATACTCTTTAAAAATCTTTGCCTGTTTAAACCTTATAGCTCTATGAATCTTAACAACCTTAACACCAAGAGAAACAAACATCTTTAGAAGTCTCCAATGAATAACATAGTTTTTCTTGGGATAATGAGTGAGCATTAATTTTTCAACTTTAGAATGATGTGGACACATCTTTTCAGGCGCCACAGGGAATTTATCCAAAAACTCATGTACACTTTCAGGAATTTCGAGATCAACTTCCATCGTGTAACCATATGAAAGCGTTTCAATATCTGTACTCATACACTCATCCAAAATAGAATCAAGATTATTAATTACCCAACTAAAATCACCGAAAGGAAGACTTTGGCTAAGAGCCCAACCATACAGATTTTTGGTACATTACAGTTTTTAATAAGAGCAACAAAGTAGAATAATCACAAAAACAATTTATAACACAAAGTAAAAATATAAACAATTTTTAAATATATTTAGTTAACAATAGCAATTCTAGCATTATCAATTCTCCATATTGGTGACATAACTTCATTTGATCAACTTTATAACCTTGAATAGTAATATTAATGTACCAACTTTCCATTTCATTGAATTGGATTTCTTCAAAAGCATCATAATATCGAGTGTTTCTAGAAATAATATAATTGTTTTCACTGCAACATAATTTCTTATTGATTTGATGTAAAATTTTATTGATTGAATCTGCATCTTCCTTCATAATATTCACCTGAAGTTTTGAAAATTGAGTTTGACTTAATTTAGCAGCTTTGGAAAATTTATATTCTATTTCATTCACTAAGAAGTACATTCTATGACCGTGATATATCTGAACCGGCTTCAAATTTACATCTTTTCTTGTTCGAGTATTTTTGGCTGTTTCGTTCTGATTTATTACCATCACGGATTTATCGCTAAAAAGTCCATGCATCTGAAAAATGAAAATAATTTACAAATTTCAATATTTATACTTAAAAGTAACACGTGTGCGTCCAATCATAATCATTTTAATAAAAAGGTTTACTATATAAACAAAATTATGAAAACCAATTAAAACATAACTAAAAAAGACAACAAAATTTAAATACAAATAATTTATTTTTAATTCAAGTCTTCGATCCATCTTGCGAGCATATACAGCAGATCGCTTTTGCCTTTTCCGCCCTCCAATTGTTACAACAATTGCAGGGTGATCCGCAAATGGCTTCGGTTTTTATCGGGTTTTGTTTTCTGTCTTTATACTCCATCAGAATCTTTTCGACGCTGATACCAGTCGCCTCAAAGATTCTATATGGTATAACTTCCGGAGCCCAGAATGCCATGCTTTTCTTTAGCTCGGGATATGAGAAGACTATCCTTTCAATAAGGAATTGAATAGCCATTTCTAAAACCATAAATTAAAAGATATCAATTTATAATTAAAGAAACTTACCATCAGTTGTATTGTTTCTCATTTTGTTATTTGAATGAATAACTCACTTGTATTTATACTAATTTTTAAACACACATCAGACTCATTTCAACGAATCAGAATCATTCACACAAATTACAAACACATCACAGCCAATTAAACTATACACAACTATTACATCTACGTTAGGTAATGCTAAGTAAAAACTTTAAGATTTCATCGTTTTCAATGACTGACTTAATATCATCAATAATATTTCCAACAATTTCATGATAATCCAATGCTTTAAGACCTAAAATTACTATTTTACCACTAGCAAACACGTTAACACATAAAGGATTATATTTAACATATCGTAAAGCTGGGAATATTTCAGGTTCATATATACAATTAATTTTGTTCAATAAATCATATAAATTAATATCTACTCCAATATCGGTAGTTACTGTAATTGATTGAATTTGAACATTTTCAATTGTAAATGGTAAATCTTCAACTTTTAGAGGCTGCTTACATCCCATAATTCGACACTTACCTGACTTGAAAAATATAATTGGATACTTACCACTTCGATCTACAATTTGTTGTGGTTTCCCAAATGGAAAATTCATGTGAGCAACTGAACATCTTCCTTTATAATTTATGTTGCTAAGCATCTATGACGTAATTATTTTAGAATATTTTTTATTCGTGTATAACTATTAGTTTAAACAAATATAAACAATATAATTAAAGTTAATATTTAAAATGGAATTAAGAAATGATGCAGTATATCAAATTGTTGGTCCAAGCGGAAGTGGGAAAACATTATTTGTTTGTAAATTATTACAATCAAACATGTTTAAATCAAAGTTTAATAAAATATATTGGCATAGGGAGCCGATGATGAACATGGAATGACACAGGACCAATTTTGTAAAATAAAAATGATAATTATAAAAGGGTTTGATAAAAATTGGGTATCTAGATTACGGCAAGGGGATGTGATAATTATCGATGATTTATATCAAGAAGCGAATAAAGAAAAGGATTTTAATAATTTATTTACAAAGATAGCTAGACATAAAGGTGTTACAGTTATTTTTATAACACAAAATCTTTTTCACCAAGGAGGATCTCACAGAACTCGCAATTTGAATGTCCAATATTTGATTGTTTTCAAAAATCCTAGAGATGCAACTGTTATTGATTTCCTTGCAAGACAGGCTTACCCTAATAATCGTAATTTCTTGATAAACGCCTTTCAAGATGCAACCAAAATTCCACATGGATATATTTTTCTTGATTTTACACAGCAGTGCAATGATGATTTACGAGTTAGAACTGATATTTTCAATAAAGAAGGTGCAATGTTTTATAAACAAAGTTGAAAATGATGCTATATACATCTAATCATGCTACTTAAAACTCGTGTTAAACATCCAAAATTATCAAAACTTCGAAAAGTATTTAAAAAGACTCGTGAACCACTGATTCCGCCAACGACTAGTTTCACTCCATCTAAAAAACTTATAACTGAAAATATTCCTGCACAAAATCTTATTTCACACAATTTAAAATCAATTCCGAATAAAATGAAAAGTCTATAAAATCAAGTCATCGTAGTTTTCCATTTTTTAATGCTTTACTAAAGGCTCCAAGTGTGAAAAGAATTAATATCTTACAATCTTTTCCAAATTACGTTATTGACGATTTACTTGATATTATAGTTAAAGTTGTCAAAGGTAAAATTGAAATCAGTAAATCAAGTAAAAAGGTATTAGACAGACACAAAAAACCACTGTTATCACTTGTAAATTCAAAAAATCGAATGCAGATGCGTAAAATAGTATATAAACAACAAGGTGGTTTATTGCGGCGTTGCTACCACTAGCATTATCATTATTAGGTGGAGTAATAGGAAATTCATTATCATAAACAATGGGTACAACTACTTCATTACCTAATCTTATACTTAATTTTAAGTCTACATGTTGTAATGGAGAAAATTTGGACAAATCCAAAAAACGAAGCAGGTTTCAGTGGGGTAGAAAAGCTAAAGAAAAAAGTTACAAACTCGAAAAAAGAGACGCAAAAATGGTTATCAGGTCAACTGGCTTACAGTTTGAACAAACCGATGTTGAAAAGGTTTCCAACGAGAGCATATAAAACATATGGAATTAATGATTTATGGCAAATGGATTTGATGGAAATGATACCATTTTCTAAAATTAACAAGGGCTACAAGTATATTTTGACATGTATTGATGTTTTTAGTAGATTTGTTCGCGCTATACCAGTCAAAACAAAATCTGCAAATGAAATGGCTTTAGCAATAAAATCAATGTTTAAAAATGGAAAACCGATTAATTTACAAACTGATTTGGGTAAAGAATTTTACAACAGTAAAGTTAAAGAAATAATAAAAGGAATAAATCATTACTCCGTATTTTCACAATTCAAAGCAGCACATGTTGAACGATTTAATCGAACATTAAGGGATAAACTTAAAAGGTATTTCGTGCATCAGGGTAATAAAACATGGATAAATGTTTTACCAAAAATGATTTTCAGTTATAATCATTCATCTCATAGAGGTTTAAAGGGATTGAAACCGATAGATGTAACTTCAAAAGATAGTTTTATTCAGGAAGAACAAAATTAAAAGCCAAAATATAATGTCGATGATTATGTAAGAATATCTAAAATATCAGCATCACCATTCATTAAGAATTTTGATAACAATTGGAGTGATGAAGTTTTTCAAATCTCAAAGATTAATACAGCTCAAAATCCAATCATGTATGTTATAAAAGATGGAGAAAATAATGAGGTATCTGGTAAATTCTACGAACAAGAGCTACAAGTTATTCCTCCACCAACAGTATTTAGAATTGAAAAGATTTTGAAAACTAAAATGGTGAATAAAGATAAACAATATTATATCAAGTGGCATGGATATCAAACCCATCATGGATATCCTCAAAAGATCTAGTAAAATGAATTTCTATATGATTTTACCGAGCAATAGTTGTCCAACAATTCATCCAGACAATCAAGCCAGTAAATTTATGGTCAATCTACAAAACCCGATTTATTTACAGGGTAATTGGGAAGTAGCTTTGCAAGATTTTACATTTGTATATAGTACGTTTCCATTTTATAGTAAAGCAAAGATTGAATACAAAGAAATTGTATCGAAATCAGTTAGCAGTCTTTACTTTATTGAACCGGAAAAAGAAGAAATGCCAATAAAAGAATTCAACGAGCATAGTTACATGTACATAACTAAAGGAGTTTTACATATTTATTGTAATTTCTACCCATTCCAAATATCATTTGAAGATATGCAAAGTGCAAAACGAATGGGTGTATCTGAACCAATAATTACAAGTCCCAGTGAGTCATTTCAAATAGTAGTTCCACCAAATACAGATATGAATAATGTAGTAAAATAAAGTTAACATATAACACTGTAATTCAATCAGTTTTCTCATTTCGTGATAATTTGTACTTGACAAATCTTATGGACTTGTATGATTATATAGTGTACAACTGTCCTCATATTTTACATCTCTTCAAATAAAAGATAAAATATTCACATTCAGTATTCAAGATAATATTACAGAGGTTGTATTCGATAAAAACTTGGTTAGTTCACTTGGATTAGAGAAGCAAACATATAATGTGAAACAATTTGAGAGTATTTATAAAGCAAAGTTATATGATCATCATCAACAAATGTTCATCTATAGTAACATTATTGAACCAGTAATTGTTGGCGATTCTTTAGTTCCCTTATTGAAAGCAGTCTGGATTAAAAAATATGAACAAGATGAAGTTGTACAAATTGTATTGGATAATCCAATGTATTTATCGCTTTCCACGTCATGTATAAACAATATAGAAATTAATATTCGTGATGATGGTGGGAAACTTATCAACTTTCCAAAAAATTCAAAAACACATTTGACATTACATTTTCGTAAATTAAATGATTAATCCAGATATAATTTCATTGTATAGTAATAGCCAAACTGGTGGCGAAATACCATATTTTATTGGTAAGCAGTATGGGTCTGGTTGGTTACGAACAATTGGAAGATTTGCATTACCAATTCTTAAGCGTATAGGCAGTTTTGGAATGAAAACAGCAAAGGATGTGATAATGAATGATAAGAAAATATTACCATCATTAAAATCAAATGCTCTGTCTGAAATTAGTAAAGCTTTACCGGCAGTATCAACAATGTTACCTGGTGTTGCAAACATGTTTAAGAGTGAGGAACCTCAGCCTGAATATACTGCATCAGGTGGATCCATGCCAAAACGTAGAAAACATGGTAGGCATATAAACAAACGAATGAAAGGACATGGAACTATATTTCAAAAATGATTTGTGGAAAATCTGAATTATGCATTTTCGATCGTCCATCACCTCAAGCAGTAATTGAATATGGTGCATTTGAAGAAGTATTTCCGATGAATTCAATTACTGATAGTAGAAATGATGTTGAATTTTACATTAATGGTTCCCAAACTGAATATTTGGATTTGAATGATACTTTATTAACTGTTCAAATTAAAGTTGTAAATGTCGACAGAAAAAATATGGTGGATACTTTAGATGTTAAGCCAAACAATTACATGTTTCATACACTTTTTAAAGACGCAATTCTTGGGTTTAATCATATTAAAATTGAGGGAGGTAACAATACTTATGCACACAAAGCATTGATTGAAACTATATTAAATTATAACGGTGATACTAAAAATACTTGTCTTACACCTATGGGATATGGAAATTCTGAAGAAAGAAAAAGTTGGATAAAAGACTCAAAGGTTTTACAATGTGTTCCTCACTACAGTTTGATTTTATGGATCAACCAAAATATTTACTTCCTGGTGTCAATGTTCACATTAGATTAAAACGATCTGATTCTGCATTATCATTATTTTCAAAAACTGGGGAACCAACATGTCAATTACTAGATGCTAAATTAATGATTCGAAGAGTTCGTGTTGAATCGTCAGTATTAGCAGGTCATCAACTTGGTCTTAATTCAAAACATGCGATTTATCCAATTAAAACAAAAGAAATTGTTCAGTTTGCTATTGGTAAAGGTGCATCATCATTCTATAAGGAACAGATATTTGGAGATAGAAGAATGCCTAATTTTATTCTTGTAACTTTTCAAAGTGAATCTCAATATAACGGTTCATATACTGATTCAAGCTCAAAATTCAGACATTATAATGTCACTTCATTATCTTTATCAAAAACACAGATTATCGCGAAACATATACTCAAGATTTCGAAATAACAATTTCTGTACCACATATATGCAAAGTATTGTGAGAAATATGGGTTATTTAGATAAAAACCTAAATTGTGGAATATCTCTTGATGATTTTAAATCAAAATATCCATTTTTCACATTTGTTTTGGCACCTGATTTTGATTTAAATCAAAGTCAATTACCTCAAAATGGAAATTTACGATTGGATATAAAGTTTTCAAAAGCTGTTGAAGAACCAGTACATGTAATAATATATGGCGTATTTGAAAACGAAATTCAAATTACTGCAAATCGAACTGTACTAGTATAAATATAGTAACTCTATGTAATCAGATTATCATGAAGTAAGATTTTAATTAATAATTAATTTTATTTAATTAGCTCTATTCAGGTTGATAAAATTGGAAAACAGTTGTTGGGGAATGAGTTTGTTGGTGTATATCCTTTAGATAAAATTCCATATCTTGATGATAACAATGCAATAGTGGTTAATACTCAATCATCTAATCTTGGCGGTGAACACTGGATTGCTGTATATGTGAAACCAAATAAAATCCATGTTTTCGATCCAATGGGATTCTATTATCCAGCTTTATTAGTTAGTAAATTACAAACAATAGGAAAGTCAATTGTATACAATAAACATCGATATCAAAATCCTTTAACAACAACTTGTGGTCAACATTGTCTTGTTTGGCTAAACTCAATGTATAAACGTATTGATTTTAAATAAATGTTTTTTAAAATGTCTAGTTATTTTATTGATATTAGTGTTTTTGAAAATGAATTTGGTGGATTAGTTATAAAAGAATTATGTATGATCAATACTAATAATATTTTAAGACCATTACATTGGGTGTTTTCGTCAAACGAATATCATGAAGATCAAATACTTAACGGACAAAATTTTTTCTGTCCAACGTGTATATTAAGTACTATCGGTTCTGATCGAAAAACAGCTATTTTCTATGTGACAGATGAAACAAAAGAAAAGATTTTAAAAATATATTTCCCATCTTTGAGAATTGTAAAGTATTCATTAAAAGAATATCAGAGTTTCCCAAGAAACATATCTTGTCCATTTTATGAGCATGATGATGATTGTGCTTATAAAAACTGTTTACTTGGTGCTTTAGATTATCTGAAATATTAAAAATATATGTATGCAATTTACCGTGTTTTGATTGGTTAATCTGTTGTAGTGGTGATAACGTAATTATTCATATATAAGGATATATTTTTCATTTTATGGTCACTTTTTATATATACCCAATTTCGAGTAATAATCAATATGGTAAACTTTTAATTTTAATTTTAATTTTATTATTATTTTATTTAGATAATAATTCATCCAATATCAATAATTCAAAACAAATACCAAATACAAATCATATGGTAAATTTTAAATTTTATTTGAAAATTATTAAATTTATTTAGAATTCTAATAACTTTCCTGGTCAAATGTATTGGCAGAATATGAATGCTAACTTTGTAAGATTTAAATTTAAATTAAATGTTTATTAATTATTTATTTAGAATATGCCATATACTAACATGCCTTGGTATTATCCAAATTTCCAATTTGCCAATCCAAACTTTCAAAACATGCAAAACGTTCCACAATTTCAAACATGCAAATTTTAACAACAATCTTCAAAACATGCAAAATTTTAACAACAATCTTCAAAATTCTTCATCAAATATGCCCCATATTAATGCAAAATTAAATGGGAAGAAAATTAAATGTAAGTATTCTTTGAATTTTTTAAATTGTTTTTAAGTAATATTTTAAATAAAGAATTAAATTTTTATATTTTAAAAAATATTTCTTTAAATTCGAGTTATATTATTGATTTAAAATTAGGTATATAAATTAGTGATTAAAATTTTTTAAAAATGAATAGTTTAGATTGATAATTTGATTGTAAACTGTTTATTTTTATAAATATTTAATTACATAATTTATTTAACCTTTTACATAATGTTGCAAATAGTTTAACCTTTTCATATTAAAAGGTTAGAAATTTAGTAACTTTCTAAATAACTTTTCATTATATAATAATTACACCATAATTTTCAAAATAATTTTCACTTATAATTAATTTTTATATAAATAGGCAATTTATACCCTCAGTACTGTAATTCATCCATGAATCATAGTGATGAATGCCATGACCTAATGAAGAAATATTATCGTCATCAATTCAACGGCATTGAAATATTTATATGTCCCGCGTGCAAAACTTACCATGCCCAACCCTATCTTGATTTCTTTTCTGATCATAAGGTTCACTTGACACAGTTTAAACAGAATAAACTCGATTTCTTTCGTTTGATTTTTAAGGCTGACGATTTTAAAATTAAGAAAAGAAAATCTGATGTTAGTTTGAATTTAGGCACGTCTAAAATAACTAAAAATGAAGTAATTGTAATCAGTGATGATGAGGAAAACATACAAATAGGTGGTTCTGTAGATATTAGTAATGACCCAATTGTAGAATTAGATTTAAGAGGATCACGTAAATTACTAAATTTAATATTGATGAATTTAATGTTAATCAAATAACATTAACAGATAGAATTATAACCCGGCTAAAAATTGAAATTAATAAAATGGGGAACGTTAAAATTCAATTTGCTGTAAATATCCAATTTGAGAAAGATGATATAACTAAAGATGAATTTATATCTAATAACGCCGAGGTCTTCTCAGATAATTTTCTTGTTGAAGGAGTTAGAAAATTAAATGAAAAAATAGAAAGATTTACTCATTAGGTAGTGGATGGACTATTTCTAGAATTAGAGAAATTCATTTTATCTTGACTAAATATTCCCAAATAAATAGATTAACTGGTCACGGTTTTATTGAGACTCCTCTTGCACTTAAAGGGAAAAGAGCTATTATTAATATTAAGAATAGTGACAATCTTTGTTTTATATATAGTATCTTGGCTTTGTTGAAGCATGACGTTCTTGTAAATAATCGTAGTAATATGTATAGCTATACTAACTTCCTGAATGAATTAAATTATGATGAGATAGATGACTGTCCTATGAGATTGTGCAATATAAGTAGGTTTGAGGAAAAGAATCCAGGTCTTGCAATTAATATCTTGTCTTATAACCCAACTGTTATTAATAGTGATGAAAATGAAATGACGATTTTGTTCCTCATCATCCTCATTTGGATATTATTCATCGCACTAAAGTGACTGACGTTGATCCTTTGTATCTTTTACTTCTCGAAAATGATGAACAATATCATTATACTGCTGTTATTGACTTGCAACGCCTAATGAATTCACATATTAATGATATAGTTAGTGTACGGATACAATGTCAATGGTGTCCTAGATGTCTTAATGGTTTTCGTTTGCAGGATGCTTTTAACAGTCATTATGCATTGTGTATCAAAAATCAGGTAGGAACAACTTTATACACTCTTCCTCAAAATAAATATTTAGAGTTTGGTGATTACTCAAAACAGTAACCCCACCATTTGTAATTTATGCAGACTTTGAGTCAATTTTACCGATTGACATAAGATTTCATCAGAAACATCTACCAATATCTGCAGGACTATTATTAATTAATAACTTTAATAATACTAAATCGTATTTTAGTTTCATTGGTTTAGACTGTGTCTTGGAATTTTTGAAAAAGATAGAGGAAATTGCGGCGACAATTGTACAACCTTATTTTGATCTTTTTAGTGATTCAAACATTATTCCGCTATCATTTAATCAGGAAAATGCTTTTAAATTTTGCTTGAATTGTTATCTTTGTAAGAAACCCATTAGAAATCGTGTTAAAGTTTACGAACACTTTTCAGGTCGTTATCTTGGGGCTGCTTGTAGTCTTTGTCGTAATGTTAGAAGAAATCGTCAGCATTTACCTGTTATTTTTCATAATCTTAGGGGTTATGACCTTCATCACATTTTGAAGTATGGTCTTAGTAGTTTTCCTTCTTGGGATTTGAATATCATTCCAACTACAACAGAAAAGTTTATATCTTTGATAGCACATATCGATAAGTATCAGTTAGGTTCATTGATAGTTATCAGTTTGTTAGCGCATCATTAGACAATGCAGTTAAAACTCTTTCTAACTTTCCTTTGACAGATTCTGTATTTACTGGTTCAATAATGGGTTGTAAAGGTATTTTTCCTTATAATTTTGCAAAGAGTTTGGAAATCTTGGAAACAACTTTTGAATTACCACCAATTTGGCCTGAAGTGACAGAATCACAATATTTGAGAGCTCAAAAGATTTGGAATGAGAATAATTGCAATACCTTGTTAGATTATATGATGGTATACTTGAAATTAGATGTATTTCTTCTTGCTGACTTTTTTCAACAATTTCGTTCAAAGAGTATTGCACATAACGGTTTAGATCCCTTAAATTTTTACGGTATACCTGGAATGAGTTGGGCTTCTGCTTTGATGACATTGAAAGAACCCATTGAACTCCTTACGATATGGAAATGTATAATTTCTATGAAGGAGGGATCAGGGGTGGAATAACATTTGTGAATAAACATTATGTTAAAACTTCTGATGATACAGAATTGTTATATATTGATATCAACAATCTGTATGGTTGGGCTCTTAGCCAAAGTCTTCCTTTCGGTGATTTTAGTTGGGTAATTAATAATCTTGATTCTATTTTGGATGAGTGTATGAGTACAGATATTGAAACGCTTTCATATGGTTACACGATGGAAGTTGATCTCGAAATTCCTGAAAGTGTACATGAGTTTTTGGATAAATTCCCTGTGGCGCCTGAAAAGATGTGTCCACATCATTCTAAAGTTGAAAAATTAATGCTCACTCATTATCCCAAGAAAAACTATGTTATTCATTGGAGACTTCTAAAGATGTTTGTTTCTCTTAGTGTTAAGGTTGTTAAGATTCATAGAGCTATAAGGTTTAAACAGGCAAAGATTTTTAAAGAGTATATTGATACAAACACATGTTTGAGAGCAGATGCTACAAATAATCTTGATAAGAACTATTTCAAACTTTTAAATAATAGTCTTTATGGAAAATCTGTGGAAAATCTTAAAAAACGAATGAATTTAAGATTATGTAATTCATTTGAAAAGATGGTTACTTATTCATCAAAGCCGTCTTTCAGAAAGTGTATAAAGATTGACGATGATCTAATAGCAGCTCATCTAAATAAAGAATTAATTTGTTTAGACCGACCTAGTTATATCGGTCAAACAGTTCTTGATTTATCGAAATTACGGATGTATCAGCTCCAGTATGTTGAATTAGAGAAATATAGGAATCTTTTCAATTGTAGGATTGACATTGTTGCTGGCGACACTGACTCTTTCTTCCTTGAAATTAAAAACTGTAAATTAAGTACTCTTTTACCTGCAATGGTTTCGGATAATCTTTTGGACACTTCGAATTATGATATTGGTCATCCTTTGTATTCAAGAAAACTTGACTCAGTAATAGGTAAATTCAAAGATGAGAGTAAGGGACTTGGATATAAGGAATGGGTTTTCTTACGACCGAAATGCTATAGTCTTTTAGGTGAAACTGAAAGTAATAAAGCAAAGGGAATTACTTTGGAAGGAACTGAAATAAAGCATCTTTCTTATCTTGATTGTTATAGAAACGATACAATTTTTTCTGTTCCTCAAACGAGAATAGGGACGAGAAATCATCAGTTGTTTACTTTTAAAAATAGTAAAATTGCTTTAAGTAACAACGATGATAAACGTCAATGGGTAGGTAAAAACAAAAGTTTTGCATTCGGACATTATTTAGGTATCAATGCCACTGAAGATATTGAAGCTTTTACTTAAATAAATGTTGTCTTGTAATGTGTTTGTATTTTTATTCTATTGTTTTGTAATTATTATTAAATGAGACTTGTAACAGTCTGATGTCGGTAATAATTCGTTGAGTCGTGGGTTCAACTCCTATAGTGGGCGAATTATTTTTTATTTTAAAAATTAAATTTTTTAATAGAATATAAATCTGTATATTTATTTGGTGTAAATTTAAAATTTTATAGAAATTGGTAAAGTAAATTTTGTATAATTTAATTTTTTACATTTAGTTAAGTTGAAATTTTAAACTTGTTGAATTATTTTCTTAAAATTTTGTAAATCCAGTGATAAAATTTAAGTTTTGAGTGACTTTTAATTAAATAAACTATGAATATACTATAGTGCTTTTAAACTTAAATTTTCATGAAAATTATTAAAGTTTTATGATTATTTTGATAAAATTGTTATGTAATATACTACTAACAAAATAGTCAGTAAGCTAAATAATTTAGAATTGAACATTTATTTTTAAGACGAGTTTGATCTTAATTTATTATGTTTAATGATTATTTTATAATTTTTTATGTAATAATATAATTAACAATTGAAAATTTCATGTAAATATAATTTTTTAATATATCACATGTAAGTAACATGAATCAATGAGGTAAACGAAACTCATACGTTTATATGAAGTAAAAAGTATAATAATAATACCAATAGTACTAGTGAGTGATTTTGTTAAGTCTACGACTTAGTCGTAGACTTAGTCGTAGACGTGTTGGGCGCGGATCGGTGCGGATCGGTGCGGATAGGTACGGATCGGTACTGATGGGTACTGATGGGTACTGATCGGTACTGATGGGTACTGATCGGTACTGATGGGTACTGATCGGTACTGATCGGTACTGATCGGTACTGATGGGTACTGATGGGTACTGATCGGTACTGATCGGTACTGATGGGTACTGATCGGTACTGATCGGTACTGATCGGTACTGATGGGTACTGATGGGTACTGATGGGTGTGTGTGTGGATCGTTGGTTGGTATGTGTGTGTGTAATGTTTAAGATTGTAGGTGTGTGGAAGGTTCTAGAATGTAGGTGTGTGGAAGGTTCTAGAAGGTAGGTGTGTGGAAGTTGGTAGGTGTGTGGAAGGTTCTAGAAGGTAGGTGTGTTGGTCCACAACTACGTGACATAATTACAGTTAGGTAACTAGTCTCCGAGTAGTGACTTAATAAGTGTGACCAGTGACATAATAAGTGTGCACTGACCAGTAGACTTAGTCGTAGACGTGTTGGGCGCGGATCGGTGCGGATCGGTGCGGATAGGTACGGATCGGTACTGATGGGTACTGATGGGTACTGATCGGTACTGATCGGTACTGATCGGTACTGATGGGTACTGATGGGTACTGATGGGTACTGATGGGTACTGATGGGTACTGATCGGTACTGATCGGTACTGATGGGTACTGATCGGTACTGATCGGTACTGATGGGTACTGATGGGTACTGATGGGTACTGATGGGTACTGATGGGTGTGTGTGTGGATCGTTGGTTGGTATGTGTGTGTGTAATGTTTAAGATTGTAGGTGTGTGGAAGGTTCTAGAATGTAGGTGTGTGGAAGGTTCTAGAAGGTAGGTGTGTGGAAGTTGGTAGGTGTGTGGAAGGTTCTAGAAGGTAGGTGTGTTGGTCCACAACTACGTGACATAATTACAGTTAGGTAACTAGTCTCCGAGTAGTGACTTAATAAGTGTGACCAGTGACATAATAAGTGTGCACTGACCAGTAGACTTAGTCGTAGACGTGTTGGGCGCGGATCGGTGCGGATCGGTGCGGATAGGTACGGATCGGTACTGATGGGTACTGATGGGTACTGATCGGTACTGATGGGTACTGATCGGTACTGATCGGTACTGATGGGTACTGATGGGTACTGATGGGTACTGATCGGTACTGATCGGTACTGATCGGTACTGATCGGTACTGATGGGTACTGATGGGTACTGATGGGTACTGATGGGTACTGATGGGTGTGTGTGTGGATCGTTGGTTGGTATGTGTGTGTGTAATGTTTAAGATTGTAGGTGTGTGGAAGGTTCTAGAATGTAGGTGTGTGGAAGGTTCTAGAAGGTAGGTGTGTGGAAGTTGGTAGGTGTGTGGAAGGTTCTAGAAGGTAGGTGTGTTGGTCCACAACTACGTGACATAATTACAGTTAGGTAACTAGTCTCCGAGTAGTGACTTAATAAGTGTGACCAGTGACATAATAAGTGTGCACTGACCAGTGGTCAAGTGATGTAATCATGAGGTCACTGACCAAAGGTCAATTACTAGGTAGCAACTAGTGGACAAAGGTCAATCTCCAGGTAGCAACAGCGCGTGCAGAGGTCAAATGTTACGTAATAATTACGTAAGCTAGTGGGGGGGTTGTATCTGACGGGCTCACATCCTACTACTACTATGGAGTGAATACAATAGATGAGAATACTATATCAGCAGTAATAAATAGAGAAACTAGCTCAAGATTAGCAACACCTTCGGTCGAACTGAATGAGGAAAATGATTATGATATGCTGTTTAAAATGTGGGATCAACCATCCGAAGGGAGTGCAAAGTCACCACTTGAAAAAGAAATAATTTTTCAACCATTGGATAATAAATATGGTAATTTGCAAGAGACAATAGAAAAGATCTCCAAACAGGCAATAATGCAAGATGCTGAAACAATGAAGCGAGGTAGAGGACGACCTCGAAAGTCAGAAATAGCAGAGAAATCAGATGATCGAAAAGCTGCAGAGCGTTTGAGAGAAATAGCAAATAAAAAGAGACATGAAAATCCAAAAGTAGCAGACGATAATAACGATCTAATCATGATAATTGAACCCCTAAAAGCAATGAACTCAAAACTATATCCGGAAACAAAACCATCAGCATTAATCGAAAATATGATACAAAAAATCAGATTAATGGAAAAAGATGTCAGAGAGTTGAGCGCAGAAGATGTAAATGAGGAAGTGGTTCTAAGGATACTCTTCACAACTGGTATAAATAGAGATAAAGTAATTACGGCAATGGCATATCTAACTGCGAGATATAAAAAGCTCTTAAGATCAAACCCAAAGGAGCAAATAAATGAGGTAGCTAAAGTAGTATATCAGAGATTAAAGGTTGATGTGATGCCATGGATAAAACTGAAAGGAGGTTGGAAAATAATGTATGATGAAACATTACAAACAAGTGAAAGCGAAACGATAGAAAATGATGATACCGAGGCAATTGTAAAAAATCTTGTGAACAAAACAACGAAAAAGCCAAATAAAAGTGAAGGAAAATCAAGTATCTCAATAATAATAGTAATAATAACACTATTATTAGACTTAATCAAAGGAAGTAATGCGATTATAGCCTATGATTGTCAGAACCCAAAATGGGGGCAAAAGTATTCATTATTAGATGTGGAAAATTGTCCGGAAGCAAATCCAACCAAATTAATCATAACTGAACCCAAGATTTTTCATGTGTATCAAGAATCTGACTTTATACACACAGAGGCAAAGGAGTGTATAATCAAGTTTTCAGAGGAAAGTTTTGTATGTAATCAAGTGGCAAGGACGATGTTAGTACCGACATGGGCGCCAGAGGCATTAATAATAACACCAAGCGAGTGTGAAGAGGCATTTAAAACGAAAAAGATCAAAACAACGGATGGAATCGAATTGAAAGCTCAAGTAGGGGCAAGAGTGAAACAATCAGTAAATGTGGTCGGATGGACATCAGCCAGTGGATACTGTATGGGAGGAAAGTATAAAATATGGGGTCAGATTGCAGATAACATTGTGGTTCGGAGAATATATTATGTTGAATTGAGAAAATTTAAAGCATCATTTGATAGTTCATCAAAGAAAATGATGACACACAAGTTCTGTACGCTCGATGAATCTAGTTGTGACACCGGTGAATCGATGATCGTGTATAAAATAAATAAATATGAATGCCAATTAACAAAATTGAAGTCACTAAAATTCCGAACAATCAGAGGAAAACAGTTTACCGATGCAGAATCAAAAAGAATAAAAGATCAAAAAGGAAAACAGTAATCGTACAAGAAAAGGATACCCCAACAATATATATGGCAGACTCAGAGGCAGAAGCCATGAGATTTGTAGAAAAAGGAGAAACTATCAAATGCGGAAAAGCAGTTGTAAAGACTAATTATGAAGGTATCTATATCAGTAGCAATGAAATTAAAGACGCAAAATTGAAAATCGATAAATTTGATGTCAAACTATCTTCGTATTTCAATAATAAAATTGATTACTTCTATCATCATCAACTAGTTCAACTAGACAAAGTATACCAAGCAACAATTACTAACGATTGCAAACTCAATAGAGAGATATTGAGAACAAAAATGGCTGTAGCGGTTACAAACCTAGATTTAATGGCACCGATATTGTTTGCGGAAAAAGGAACTTTTGCGAGAGTAGTAGGGGAAGTGTTACAGACTTTTCAATGTAAACCGGTCAGTGTATCACTAGCAACGAATAACCAATGTACCAACGAATTACCCGTTATTTATAAAGGAGAAACAGTGTATTTACAGCCTATAACCAGAATACTAACAGATAAAACTTACATTCCAAGGAAAATCGATAAATGTACCAATTTGCTTGATCCATTATACCAGCTAAACGATGAAATGTGGATTACAATGTCTGATAGAAAAGAAGCAACTAAACCGTTTAAACTAGAATTAACAGAACTTGAGAAAAAGTTAGAATTTCAAGAGATAAATGATATGAATAACAACGGTATGTACACGCGAGATGCCATAGAAAGTGCGAGAAAGCACATGTTGTTTCCTAACGAGAAAGAGAAAATATTATCAATAATGGTGAGCAAAGTTATCGAAGGTAGCCACGGTGGTGATTATAATTTTGATGTGTTGTTATCAAAGGAACATTTTAAAAAGGTAGTATACAAAGTATTGTATAGCATATGGGGATATTTTGCAGTTTTGGGAAATATGTTCTCAACGATACTGGGAATATATTATACAGTGGCGTTGCTCAAAATGATCTGTTCATCATTAGTATCATTACGACAACTTCGACAAGTATTTGGCAACTCATATAAAATGCTGGCATGTTTATGCCCCTTCGTCGCAAAATATCTGATAACAGCAAAACATGACAAAGAAATACGATTAATTAAAAACCGGCGAGTAGAAGAGGAACAATTGATGGAAAACGATAAAAACGATGATAATCCAAGTGGAACTGAAAATGTAGAGCAACCACAAGGGGGATTGTACGACAGTCAAAACCAGCAACTGAGAGAATTGAGTAATAATCTGGATAACAAAATAACAAACTGTCATTGCGTAACAAGAAAGACCTATGGATGTTACGGTATTGAAGCAAATGAGATATTACGAGAACTCAATGAAGCCAGACCAAGCATCCAAGTATTAATCGATAATATAATCATCAAAGCACTAGTAGATACCGGAGCAGCAGCCTCCATGATAAGGGAGGATCAGTTATCAGAAAATCGAAAAAAAGATATAAAAAGCACAAATGATACGATAATATCTATGTCATCGCATACTATGCAAGTAAGAGGAGATATTGAGCTCACTGTTCATTTTCCGAGTAGAACAGTTAATCATGTATTCAAAGTAATGACGGAATGCAGAAGTAAATGCATCCTAGGGATAGACATCCTTCGTAAGTTAGATAACTGCGTCATCGACTTAACTGATGGTGCAATCAAACGGAAAGCAAACTATCAGGAATCACGATTTACGGAAGTAGTAGCATTGGAAGCCTTCGAATTAGAATATTACTGTGATCATATAATTCCAATAAAAGTTAACGTCAAAAGTGAGGACACTTTTATTTTTGAGCCGGATAAGTCAATTACAAAAAATCATAATATAATGCTAACCGACGAGTGTGTCATACCAAAAAACGGAATAATTCCAATTAGAATTGCTAATTACGAAAGAAGCAATGTGAAAATTCACAAAGGAACAAGATTGGGAAAGTTGTTCAAAGGTGAATTAGAGCAAACATTTGAAATGAGTGAAACGATGGTGATGAGAGATGACAGTGAACAAGTGGTCGAACTGAGTAAGACAAATAACGTTAAATTTTATGATAAAGTAAAAGTTAATAATAACTATCTAAATGAAACCCAACAATTTCAATTACAAACTTTACTTGATGAATATAGTGACGTATTTGCAAAACATGAGTTTGATTTGGGTGATACTGACATCATTAAACATGTAATCGATACTGGGAACGCCAGACCAATAAAACAACGACCTTACGGGGTACCTTATAAATTAAGGGAAGAGATAAAGCGACAAATAAAAGAGTTAAAAGAGGCAGGCGTAATAAAACAAAGTTTTTCACAATGGGCATCGCCCATTGTACCAGTTAGGAAAAAAGATGGAGAAATTAGAATGTGCATTGACTACCGTAAATTAAATGATGTAACAATTAAAGATTCATACCCATTTCCGAAAGCACAAGAGCAATATGATAAATTAAGAGATACTAAGTATTTTACAGTCATAGACGCAAATAAGGGGTATATGCAAATTCAAATGGAAGAGGGGGATGCGGAAAAAACTGCCTTTGTCATTGAGGACGGATTGTATGAATACACGAGACTACCTTTTGGGTTAACTAATGCACCCGCAACATTCCAGCGCCTAATGAATACAATACTAGTAGATGTACAACATTGCGCAGTATATATGGATGATATATTAATTGCATCAAAAACCTTTGAGGAACATTTAAAAGATATAGCAAATGTGTTACAAAGACTAAAAAAGGCAAGGATTAAAATCAAACCGACAAAATGTAAATGGGCAGAGCCATCAGCGCTATTTTTAGGTCACATAGTCACGGTAGAGGTATAATACCTAACCCAGAAAAAATTGAAGTTGTAAAAATTTCCCAGTCCCAACAACATTGCAACAAGTACAAGGATTTTTGGGATTAACCGGGTATTACCGTAAATTTATACAAGATTACGCAAAAGTAGCAGCACCCATGATAGAACTAACAAAAGGAGTCAAAACAAAAGGAGAGAGTAAAGGAGTATTGATAGTACAGACAATAAAGGATAAAATCAATAAACCACAAAAGAAATGGACACTAGAACATCAAAAGGCATTTGATCAGTTAAAAGAGAAATTAATAACAGCACCAATATTACGATACCCAGACTTTAAGAAACAATTTATCGTCATGACGGACGCCAGCGGGAAAGCCGTAGGGGCAGTCTTAGGACAAGAAGAAGAAAAGGGTAAAGATTACGTAATAGCATATGCAAGTAAAACATTGAAAGGAGCACAACTTAGGTACTCAACCATAGAAAAAGAATGCTATGCCATAGTATTTGCATTAAAACAGTTTAAGCCATACATATATGGAACAGAAGTTGTGATAAGAACAGATCATAAACCATTAGAAGGCCTTTGGAAACATAAAGATACATCAAGTAGACTTTTAAAATGGGCAATGAAAATACAAGACATGCATATCAAGATTATTTATAAACCAGGCAGGATAAACAAAAATGCAGATGCACTATCACGCATTCCTGAGCTAAGAGCATTAGAAGTTTTTGCCTTAGTGACAGAAAAGCCCATAGACATACAAGAAGAACAAAATAAAGATATAGAAATTTCTAAGATTAGAGAGGAAATTAGAAAAGAGACAAACCAAAAATATAAAATTGCAAAAAAATTAGTTGTTATTGAAGACTTTAGTGGAAAACAGTTAATAGTAGTTCCACAAAGATTAAGGCAAATTCTTTTGTTACAATATCATGATGGTGCTCTAGGGGGTCATTTGTCGAGTAGAAAAACAGCAAGCAGATTATTACAAAAATATTATTGGGATAACTTAAAAAAAGATGTTAAAAGATGGTTTAATGCATGCACAATATGCGCAACTAGAAAAAATACGGGGACAAAGACTAAAGCGCCCTTACACCCAATCCCAGCTACAACATCGCCAATGGAGCTATGTGCTATGGATTTTTTATGTAAACTACCTACCACTATTAATGGAAACAAACATATATTAGTTTTTAGTGACTATTTTACTAAATGGGCAGAGGCATTTCCAACCAAAGATGAGACAGCAGAAACAGTAGCCAAACTACTTGTAGAAAAAATTATTTTTAAAATCGGCACACCTAGAAAACTATTAACTGATAAGGGAGAAAATTTCATGAGTGAAATAATCAAAAGGGTAGCTAATATATTTAACATACATAAAATTAATACAACAGCCTATCACCCTCAAACTGATGGATTAGTAGAAAGATTTAACGGCACACTTCTCAGTAGATTAGCGGTTTTTGTGGGAAAAAATCAAAATGATTGGGATGAATACGTAAGTCAATGCACATACATCCATAATATCACACCCAACGAGACAACAGGGTATTCACCATACTTTTTAATGTTTCTAAGAGAACCTGCAACACCCATCGATACAGTTTTTGAACCACGAGTATCACAGTATTTAGACGCACCAGATTACGTAACTTTAATGCAAGAGCGAATGCAAGAGGTATATAAAGTAGCTAATTTAAAAGTTAAATTTAGACAAGAACAATATAAAGATGACTACGATAAAACAAGTAAACCCCATGCTTTTAAAGTGGGAGATAAGGTTAGACTTATGTCTCCACAAGTAGGAAAAGGCAAAACGACAAAATTAGCAAGACCATTCAAAGGTCCATATGAAGTAGTTAAAGTAATCAACGAAAACTTACATATACAAAAACATAAAAATGAGGATCCCATAATAGTACATGTAAACAGATGCAAATTAGCGGAATCAGAAATAGTAGAGGGACCCACACATAGATATAATTTACGATCCCAGAAAGGGTTAATGATGTCAGCAATCTTCTTAACAATCATAGGAATAATTAATACAACTAATGTTAAAGAAAAGTACAAAACCGAATTTATGGGAGATAGAGACATTTTAATAAATATTTTACCTCATGAAATTAACGTATTCAATCTAAATAAAAAGCCGATAAGAGATTTATACCTAAAATCAACAAATATCAAACCAAAATTTATGGAAAAAAGAGAGAAAAAAACCACTAATGAGTTCGAAAGGGGAGACAACGCTAAATTTATTAACTTAGAACCCAACACTCAATACGCTCTATGCGCCCAATGGAATACAGACTACGATACATCACAAATACAATGTAAAAGGGTAAAAACAATGCAGACAAAAAAACGCAAAATGACAAAGAAAGTAATCATAAATACAACACCGGTAATAATGCAAACTAATTCAAGCCCAAACATGAATATAACAACCCCGAAAACAATAACTCAAACCATAATAGATGAAGTAATAACGAAAACCTATAGAATACCAATCCAACTTAAAGAAAAGCTAATTAAATTACCTACGGGAAAACCCATTGTAATAAAAAGTTGGAACGAACTACAAGCATTTCAAAAACAAACACTAAAACCACTATGGCCTTTTTATGTAATATCAGCCAGCATTTTAGCAATAGCGATATTAGCAATAGTTAGTAGTGTACAAATCTACAAAAAGTACAAGTGGAAAAGGCAGCGGTATCGGCACCGATTGGTCAGAAGTGTACCAGGGCATTTTCACTTGGATAAATATGTACCAGGTCAATACACAATGTCTACTCTCGTTTAATAAAATCAATAATCAACAACATAAAATAGTATGGTCAATAATATTAATAAAATTCATATATTTATATAAAAAAGCGTATAAGGAAAAACCTCAAATGCGCACCAAATATGTATATTTATATTTTATTTTTAGAAAGAGAACCAATCCAAACATACAATCCAGACTCAACCAATATCACCAAGCAAAGCAATTCAAACAAAACAATCAATCTAATCAATCTCAGTTGATAATGCAACCCAATCACCAAACAAAGCAATTCAAACAAAACAATCAATCCAATCAATCCCAGTTGACAATGCAATCCAGATCCCAAAAAGTGCAATACTATTGTCTGATAAACAAAAATTATGGCAGCTTTTACAAGAACTTGCAAAATAAGATATGTTCAGATGGAACCCCTATTACTGTCCGCAGCTTCCCAAACCAAGTATGTATTCCCAACGAAATGAAAGTGGAACTAGAAGAAAGGGAATTACACCTAATAAAGTTTAATGAGGCTCGAAGAGTTAAACTGCATGAGCTCATTGGTGCATACGACAGATTCCCGAACGCAGATGATGCAGCAAAACGAGGGAAAAAAGTTCCACATCGGATATTATTCCACATGACGAAAACAGAAGTCTCAATATGTCAGCAAAAGATACCCCTCATAACGACAAGTATGTGCACAGCGGTTATCAAAACAATAAAAACCGACAGAAGCGTCCCAAATGACTTCAATGAATTAACAGTACAGATGAACAATCTACCTTGTGTCATCGCAATAGAAGTACTGTTCGTTCCAACAATCCCAAACCCATTTCGATTATTACCAACAATACCGTCGAGACTGCAAATGTACGGGGAAATCATCAGAGGAAAAAAATCATTCACTCACAAGGAACTATCGGCCACCGAGAAACAAAATCTGATTATGTTTGTGGACATTAAGCTGGTGTGTGATTCAAATGATAACATGAGGCCAATAGATGTCAACATCAGAAACGCTAAAGGGATAGCCATTTACAATAAAAAAATCACACCAAGAACAAAGATCATGCATTATTATCCCGAAAAAACAATGGCCAACAGAGAAAATATCGTGGGAAATGAAGATGAATATCAAGCCCTAATCGACATTCAAAAAATATTATGTGGAAAGATAATAATAGGATTCGATATTATGAGCAAATTGAAAGCACTTACCTTAGATCTAGACAACATAATGGGAGTGCGAGAAATGTCGGAAGATAACTTTATGAGCTCATTTGTGAAGAATGTCGCCCCACACAAAATCAAGCTATCAAACCTGGCGTACCACATTATAAGCCATCACAAGAAGTGGTACAAAGACAAAATAATCAATGACCTTCTTGAAAAACCCGAACCCTTCTCCACAGCATCCACAACAATAATATTAAAAGCGATATATGGAATCGTAGAAAAACAATGGGAAGAAGTCATCAAATGGAACTCGGATAATGATGACAAGGAACGAATACTATCACAAATTCAGGAGGACAATGAAGAAGACATGTATATTGAACCTTCCCAAATAGAATTAAAATTCAATAAAGATGGCACCCGAAGAACATTCGAAGACGAATTGCGGGATAGCGATGATGAAGTCATCTCTATAAAAGAGAACAAGAAACAAAAATTTACGGAAACAGTTAAACTGGAACCGCAAGAGCCAACAACATCCAAACAAATGGAATGTGATATGGATTCAGACGACGAGTATTTTTCATGCGAAGAAGAAACAAACGAGACAGATACCATGGATACAGAAGACTCAGAGGAATTAGGCTCAGAACCCGATATTGAATTAGAAGAGCCATACTTCGTCATAGAGAAAGAAAAAGAAAAAATTACAGTAAGAGATTTGTGCCACCACTTCGGAAGGAGAATTAATGAAGGAGATATTCTGAACCTAGCATTGGGAAAAGGGTTCAAGAGAACGAAAATGATGATTCAAGACGTAGAAGTGGAAATGGTACGGACAGAAAAAGATAATGCGGACATTATCCTAACGGCCCAGGGAGGAATGTTGGATGATGAGGGTAGACCCATCTCCACATTTATCCTAAACAAGTATTACAAAGCGGGGCCTGGCAAGTTCAGGGTGAACATATATGCTGAGGAACGGGCATAAAACAAATAAATACAGAATCCCAAAATCAATGTCAATTCCTAATATGCAGATCATTCAAACTTTTAATCCCAGCAGAAAAAATCAATATTCGATCTATCCCCGGCAAATCTATTCCTGGTGTATCAAACAATTACTATGACAATTATCAATTTGATGTGAATATTTAATTTTATTATTATTTTGTATACAAGTTGAACAATTAATGTTTATCCAAATAACTATGATTATGTTTTTATTTTTGGGACAATCAATTTTATATGTTTTTATTATTATCATTCGTGGTCATGTTGAGTATTGTAATTAAAAAAATTTTTTTTGATTTTATTATTTTTGTATGAACCATGTTTTTAAAAATTTTTCGATATCAAAAAAACAAATAAAATAAATAAATATAAATTGAAACAGGTAACAGATTTCATTAAATAAATAAATAATTTTTGAAATTCAATGTAACAGATTTCATTAAATAAATAAATAATTTTTGAAATTCAATGTAACAGATTTCATTAAATAAATAAATAAATTTTTGAAATAAATAAATTTTAAAATAAATAAGCAAATAATTTTTAATGCGCATGGAAAAAAATAAAATAAATAAATACTGAAGAATTTTCATTCAAATTGCCCTTAAATTTTACCAAAAGAAGTGGTCTTAAAAAGGAAATCTTTTTTGAGATCTTAAATTCGAACAGATAACGTTCTACACTATTTTTTGCACGCATTCACATAACACGCACCGACATACATTTTAACAATTACACAACACGCACCCAATTTTTATTTATCAATTGCTTCAAAATAAATTGTATCTATCTGAAAGAATTTGAATCTTGGAGTGTATATTTGGTAAATTTTATTTATTAATAAAGTATATACATATATTTGACTTTGTCTTCTGATTTATATAAGTAACCAGTGCAAGTTGAGACTCACTAAAATCGAGACCCCAACACAAAATTCAAGTTAACAGGTAAATCAGAGAAATGCTTTATTAAAATTTACACAAATCAAATAGTCATAGAGTTATGCTTACCAACGACAACGAATTAAATCCAACTATTCCAAAAAATACCAAATAAAATCCAATGATATAGTTCCACATGCGAGATCCGCCATAGAGCCGAGTAAAGATTGTCCTAAATGCGTTGATAAAATATATCCCATTAAACGAAATACCAAATTACCAAATCGCTACAATACAATTGTAAAATTAAATTCCAGTAAATAGATAAATCGATAAACCTTGAAATTGAAATCAGAATAATATAAACACCGGATACACCTACGAAAATTCATTATCGCCATGCGCTGGCAAGTATCAAATAAACACCGGACATAGATCCAAACCTCGCCGTTCGCTCGTAAATTCTAAATGGTCGAATTGACATAAACACCGGACATAGATCCAAACATCGCCGTTCAACACTAAATTATTTGTAGCGACATCTCAATGGTCATTCGTAGATTTGACGGAAATTAAACAAACCCACAAGCCTACAATAGTCAATATTCCGCGTACGCTAGAGGTAGACATAAATAGATTTTATTCGAAACCCAAACTCATACGGTGATCTCCCACAGTTTCCTATGCTTAAATTACTAGAGTGAAAGTCTGAGGTAATAACCATCAAGGTTGTCCCTGTTTTAACGACGATTCACAAATTAACAACCGTGTACTACTATATGCAATGCCAAGCTGTTAGACTACAACTGATCTACTGTTAAAACCCCGAAGGCCCATAACTCAACGAGTGTGTCGATTTCGCTTACAGATCACGAGAATCTTTAGAAAAATACGTAGGAACGTCACGAGAAGATACAGTTAACGAAATATAGCACGCCTAACACTCATAGGTAGACAGCCCCAATAGGTTCACAACAAGTTACAATCAAAATCAAAAGCAATAAATTTAAATTCGATAAGTTTGAATTTTGATAAGCCCAATGGCAACACCCTAGTCATTAGTGGGTCTAATACAACAATGGGGCGAACAAATTAAATAAACTACTTTTCACCCATATACGCAAGTAGTTAACCTTGATGCATTTTTAGAAAAGAATATGCCGCTCAAATGGAACGACACTCCAATGACCGATGAGCAATCTCGAAAAGAATCACCCCCAAGGGCGGAAATCTTCCAGGAAATCCAACAACAGTGGCCGTACCCCACTACTTGGAGGTTACTGGGCCTAAACAGCGACCCGTGTGGACTCGCCGGACAACAATATCCTGCAGCGGAGATATATATCAATGCACGGAATCTCCTCACCCAATGGGAACGGGTGCAGGAACAGGTGGATCTACAAGTGGTCAAGGCGAGGATGTATCTCGCCAATGTAGAAGAAGACATCCTCGCCGGGCGAATTGCAGAAGCCTACCCACCTCGTCCAGTCCGCGACACCCGACGCCCCTACCCAGTAGTTACCCCGCAGAAAGACTCAAAGAAACCGTGCCACGGAAAACAGAGATTCCGAAAACACTAACTGCAATTGTGATTTAGTTTCGTTTTCCTTTTAATAAATATTTGCTGGCTTGTCATTTCATTTAATCGTTTGCCTGAATAGATCCGTTTCAATGATTTTGTTTATGATAGTTACAAATACAATCTACGTAAACCATTAGAAAATTTAACGATCTTGTCATTGTAGTTATGTCCACCAATCAAATTCTACAAGCTGAATTAAATCGCGCACGGAACACAAATGCGGATCTCCTCCATCAAATACTCCAGATGACCAAAGAGGTACAGCAGATAAGGGCAACATGGTCAGATCCAGCAAAAACGAAAGCGGTTTACCACCGACTCACGGCGGCACAGAAAGGCTGGGCCGAAGAGCGACAGCTCAATCAGAGCCTGCGCACTCAAATCCGAGGATTAGAAGTCGCCTTAGCAGTATGTCGGGAGGGGGAAGCAGTCACCTACCCGCTCGTCTTCGCCCCGTCCCAGATGGCGCAGAAGAATCCTCAACCAGCAGATCAGTCCACCACTCAATCAAATAATCGTCGGCCGGGACGCAAAGAGCGTGCTCGACGCCGAGCAGCAAATCCACCCCATTAACTCACATTAAATCTCCACTATGTTGATTTCAATAAATTAATTGTAGTTAAATTATTTCCTAAATGCTCGTACGTACAGGTGTTAATAGGAACACTTACACCATGATTTCTAACCATCTCTCCACATTCGACCATGGATTTTCTTTCACATGGGACAGAGCTAAGCGAGCGTAGGTCTTCTATCGACAGCTCGTGAACCCGAGGATTGTCCGAGCAATTACAGTACTAGCAGTAATACTCAATTTTTGCGGACGATCCACCACTTGAACACATTACCAACGTTGCCTAGCAACGGGTGCCAAGTGGCAGTTAGCAGCATTTTGTATGGCGTTACGGGGCAACCGCAGGCTGATTCAAACAAATTTCGAAAACCTGTAACCCACCATACAAATTTGGGGGCTCAGCCGGGATTGAATGATTTTCTTGTACAAACAAATGAGAGGGGACAGGTTACAGAACTATCTTTTCAAATAGAAAATGTCGGGACGACATTTTTACCGAACCCCGGAGAGATGAGAACGACATGAAACAAAACAACAAAACGATTGATGGAAAACGAACGACCTGACTACAAATTAAGAGAATAAGTAATAGACGACTAGCCCACCATACAAATTTGGGGGCTCAGCCGGGATTGAATGATTGTTTTTGCAAAGAACCCAAGGAAATATAAGTAAATGTTTAAAGTCTAAATAGGAGATGTTGGGACGACATTTTACCAAACCCCGGAGAGATGATATAAACGATGAAAAACGACCAAACTGACTACAATTAAAATGATCATTTTGCAAAGTCTCAAGAAAACAAAACTGATATGATATTATTTGAAAGTGGTATAAAGATCGACGCCAAGACATTCAACATCGACCAATGCTTGACGATACCACATCCAGTAAGACAACAACGACAAGACGCATAAGCAAACAACATATAATTAAAAAGGGCAAAATTTGGGATAAAATGAAATGGGTGTGTAAGGGGAATAACGATAACTAAAGGGAAAAGCAATAGAACCAAGTAGAGGAAGTCAATGATAATAGAATAAATTACAACGAGTAATGATTAAAATAGTAGTTGATAAAATGAATCAAAATATATTAAACTAAGAGTTGAATGAATTTAGTTAATTAGTATTTAAATAAATTTAATGGGTAATTAAAAGAAATTTAATAATTTTAGAAATGGAACCAACAAAAATAATAGAAAAACTAAAGGGCATCTTAAACATCGAAAACGATAATCTTGGGGAACTAATTAATAAACAAAAATTAATTAAAAGAGCTAAAGAGGATATATCAACGATTTCAAACCTGTATTCCGACGAACATTGCATATTGATAAAATTGATTGATATTGATAAAGACGTGACAACCGAAAGAATATATGAAATTCTATTCATGAGATTAGAAATAACTGAATTTGGGAAAAATTGGAACAAGTTGATGAAAAAGATCGAAAAGATCGAAGACGAGATTGCAACAACAATGAAAGAGCAAACCAAGGCTTATTTAGAATGCTATGCGTGCAAAACAGAAGAAGCACGAGTAATGGTGATACCTTGCGGACACCTGAGTTATTGTCATGGATGCGCACAAGAGTCGCACTGCATGCTATGTCAGCGAAAGATAAAGGAAAGACTAACTGTTTATTTTCCATGAATTGTTATGATGAAATAAAATAAATGTGTATTATGCATTACTTGAATTATTAGTAGATGATAAGACGAATATAAAAGGAATATGCAGTGTTTGTAAATAATAAAACCACCCGACAACGATAAATAAAGGTAATAAACCAAACACATGAAAGCCGAATTAAGGAAATAATTAAAGTACAGGCACAGAGACACAGATATTGGACGGAAAAATTTCGACAACCGAGTTTTCCTAGTGTATAATTCTTTTTGTTTTATTGATATTATATTGAGATAGGACTAGGAAAAATGGTTATCCTGAGCTGTCAAATGATAGTACGCACCCGAGGGAAACCCTGATCAACCCTACTGAGAAAGGAACTGGTAGCCAAGTCGCGTATGTCAGCAAGTAACCGGCGAGAGATTGATCACCTCTTTTGGGGAGCTTGTTAATGCGATTACCACAAATTTTGAAGGGGGAAGTGAAGAGATAGACCGAGAGGTGAGAGAAAGAGTGCGCACGGAAATAGAATTAATAGTTTTGTTGATTAAAGGTACCTAGAAATGATTTTTTCCCTAGCTGGTGGTGAGGCACCAGAGGACAGCTACGGACTGTCGTGTTCAGGTTGTTATCAGCCAAGGGACTGATGGCGCTGAGCCGTTCGATACAAAAACCCGGATACCACACCGAGTATCGAATGAACATTTTTTATTGCTGGGCGGAACTCGATACAACAACCCGGATCCCACACCGAGTATCGGGGGCCAAACGGTAGGTGAGATGTAAACTAACCGGTAAATGGTTCATACTCAAAATGACCTACTAAGGTTAGATAAGGGCGGCCGAATTGAGCCGGAAATCTGACGGGACAGGCGGGCAGATATTAGATAGTTTTATTAAGAAAATTTTCCGCGCCCATATTTAATCGCTTCCTTTTCTTTTCACTATTCGGGAAATCAAGTAAACCGCTTTTGGAACTTGATTGAACGTCTAGGCATTTCCATACTTTTATATTCTCCGAGGTACACAACCCGGATCCCACACCGAGTACTGAGGGGAATGTTTTTTTTATTTGCCCAGCGAGGAGTTTGGTACAATAACCCGGATCCCACACCGAGTACCAAATATCCGAATGGCGGTGAGTAAAGCGTAACCGGAAGAATGCGCGGCCAAAAGACGCCATGGATTGAGAGTCAGTGTGAGGCCTCAAACATACCCAAAAGTCACTGATGAGCTCAATTCCGATGATTAGAATGAGATAAAAATGATGAAAGATAATATGAATAAGATGAATTAGATTAAAGTTAATATGAATATGAGTAAGGATAAAACTGATAGAATATGATTATGATTAGATTAAACAGTAAAGACGAGAAACAGTTATGAAATAGGATATAGAAATAAGGAAATAGGATATAGAAATAAGATATGATTATGATGAGACATTATAGATAGGATACGATATGACTGAATACTAAAGATAATATGATTATAATGAAAAGAGATATGAGTAAAGATGAAATATGATTTAATAGATGTTAAAGGTCACAGATGGCCAGTTAAAAGAGTTAAAGCCGAAGGCCGAAGAGCCAACGGAAACGATAAAGGGCATAGAGCGCCAGCGACTGAGGATTAAGTAAATAAATTTTTCGGGAGACATAGGAAAAATAATTAATGGATTGAATGAAAGTATGAATATGATGATTTTTATATTATTGTTATTATGATATAGATAATTGATACGACTATATAGATAATTAATAAGATTATATAGATAATTGATACGAGATTAATAGATAATTATTACGAGGTATAGATAATTAAAAATAGACTTAAAATGAGGTGGGTGAGTCGGATAAAGAAGACCACCACGGTAAATGCGAACAAGGGATGATAACGTATATAGTATGGTAAACGGAGGAGAAATTAGTATAGAGTATAGAATAATGGAGTGTCATTTAATTTTAGGAATCAATAGCCAAACAAAGCAATCCAAGCCAATTTCAAATCAAGCCAAAGCAGACAATATTTCAGAGCAAACGATAAAGCATATAATAAAGAATAATCAAGCAGAAAAGAATTTGGAATAAACATTGAAGCAGTTGCGAACCAATAATCAATCAGAATTTCAAGCAGTAAAAGAGGAACGATAAAACTAGTCAAGCAAACGAATAACCGTAAACATTGATAGCATCAGCAACCATACGAGAAGCAAAAGCAAAGGAATAGAGAAAAAAAGTTTGTTAAAAGCAGAAGAAAAGAAAAGAGTTCGCCACAGTAGAAGTGCCAATACCAGAGTATCAATTACAGCAGCAACAGGAACCGGCACAGATAGCGGATTAACCGATTTCGAATTTAACAGCAGTGAAGAGAACGAACTACTTAATACCGAGAACCAGTTGGCAACGATAGGATCAGGTAGCGAAGAAGAGAATCTAGACAACAATCCAAACATGACAACTTCTATAAACTCTTCAATTCCGGATGCAAATATAATGTTAAATAACAACAACGCGATAGTAGGAGAATTCAGAGAAAAGTTTAGAGGAGAACCGTTCGACGGCAGTCTCAATAAATTGGATACATTTATAAAGGAATTCGAAGTGTATAAAAATATCTGTCATTGGACAGATCAAAAAGTAAAAGAGCGACTACCCTTATATTTAAAAGGGAGCGCACAAGACGTATTCGTGGAGGAAGCAAGAGATGTAACGAAACTGACAACGTGGACAGAGATTAAAGAGTTCTAGTAAAAATATTCGGAATAGAGAAAAAGGGAAACAGGAAGATATTGGACTTCCTACATCGAAAACAAAGACGAGATGAATCAAATGCGGTGTACGCATGTGAATTAAAGAAATTATGTAAAGAAGCCTTCGGAGATGCAGATCTGCCCGAAGATAAAATGGAAGACGTCTTCATAAGAGGAATCAAAAGAGAAGACATACGAGCCAACCTTGGATGCTTGGCACCAGAAACACCGGATAAAGCAGTGGCAATCGCAAACAGATGTGAAGCCCATCTGGGACTGGGATATCAAGTGGCAGTCTTAGCCACGGAACCAACAACGTCAACAGTCAATGCCAACAATCAAAACAACAATAGTAATCCAGCTATGAATCAATTCATTCCAAGAGCGCAGCAGATGTTCAAACCACCAGCAACGAGAAATCCGGAAGACAGAGGTAATAACCAAGTAAGTTATAATAATAATTTCAGGAACAATCCAAATGCAAATGAAAAATGCTCCACATGTCAAAAAATGGACATCGATCAGAAAATTGTTTCCGGAATCACAACTGCCAAAAATGTGGCAGACGAGGGCACACTGAGAGAATATGTAGACAACTCGATAGCAAAGCATGCTACAACTGTGGTCAACAAGGACACATCGCAAGACGATGCAACATAAGAGGAGAGGCAAACCAATCAAGACCAAATAATAGTCCTATGGGAAATCCACAAATTAACGTGATGCAAGAAATAGATATGTTACGAGAAACACTACAACGAATGCCCATGGAATTAAAAGAGATGATGCAACAAATGCCCACCAATATACAACAACAACGAATCAACGTAATGAGAAGCAATGAAGATATTCAAGAGCTGCGAACTAGAGAATATCAAGAGCAACAACAAGCTGAATGGCAAAGACTACAAACAGAGGAAGCTCAAGAAATCCAGCAAAGATGGGAAAATCGAAATAAAGCCCCGAAAAGAATTAATATGATGAGAATGGAAATTCCAGATGAAATTCACACTGCGGAGCAGTGTGTTGAGAACGAAGGGGGAGGAAATAAGATAATTAAAGAGAAAACAATCGAATTAAATACGATGGAGAAAATAGAGGCCATCAAAGAATTTACAGAGGAGGAAAAACAGAGACGTCGACAATTAAAAGAAATGACAACGGAGAAACCGAACAAACCAGAAATTCAAGAGATTAAACGAGCAGAGATGATGATAACGGAAGACCAAAACGAGGAAACACTAATGTACGAGATAGATGAACTCAAAAAAGAAATTATGACACAAAAGATAGAAAGTACACTCGAGAAAATAAAGCAAGAGGAAGCTCTAGAACAAGAGGAAGATCAATTAAAGGAAAAAGAAGCAATCCTAAAACAAGAAAAAGAGAAACTAAGAAAGAAAACACTAATATTAAAAATAGACGGAGGGTTAAAACACTTAGAGCAAGAACAAGCACTAGATCAAAAAATAGAAGTACTGGCAAAGAAAGTGCTATCTCAAGAAATGGAAGAGCCAAGATTAGAACTGCAAAAAGAGGATCAGGAAGCATCAACGTCACAAGAAAGAGAAAAGGTATCAGAACCAATAATAACAAAAAATCGAATCCAGAGGATACTGCTACAAAAAATAGAAACAAGAGTCAGAAAAGAAAAGCCCACTTGGAGTGAAGCTCAAATTGAGAACAGAATAAAAGAGATATGGTTCCAAACAAAAGGGCCAGCTAAGATAATGAAAGAGGAGGAACAACCACAAATCAATATGCTAAGACAAATACCAGACGACCAAACAGACGAAGACGAAAGTGAGATAAGCAGTCTGGGTGGAGAAATATTTCAATCATGCGAGGAAAATAAACCGAATAAAGACGAATCAAAATCCGAATTAGAGGAAATGGAAACGAACGTGCCAAGAGAAGATGAAACTGAGATATTAAAAGAAATTAACGAGATTGTAGAAGAAGTAGACCGAAACCAAATGTTCTAAACCTCAAAGATACAACCGCATACAGCAGAATAATGAAATTAATCGCGAAAGGATACCAACAAGATAATGGTACATTCACGGCATCATGGAAAGATATGATAAAAAAGTACCAAGAGAATTTGAAGGAATATGATAGAGAAGAGTATCAGGTAATTATTGATTTTCCAGAGATACCGAGACAGATAATAGCAACAAGAGGCGAAAGCACAAATGAGATATATGATTGGGTAGTGAAAAAGCTAGGACCCAGTTATAAAAATAAACCTTTATATTACCAAGGAAGGAAAATAAAGCGAGACATACACCTCGCGGATGCGCTAATATGGCCAAACGGAATAAATGTGGTAACGTTAAATAAAAGTGAAACTGAAGAAACGACAGCAGAAATATGGCAGAAAATTCAAATATTGTATAACAAAGAAATAAAACCCGGGTTAGAAAAGGAGAGACAAAAGATAATGAGGCAAAACCAGATTAAAATGACGGAGCAAGCCATAGACCAAGCCAGAAAATATATTAACCGATTATCGTTAACTAGACCGATATCAATGAAAATATTTGTAGAAGCTGTGCGAGACACAGATATTATGAGATTTGACAACGAAAGAACAGATGAGTTGATAGCCAAATATGGAGAGCATCAAAGAGATATGAAGGGGAGACGAACCAATAAGGATAAAGATAAAATTACCGAATGATGAAATAAAAGAAATACTGGTAGATCCCGATTGTCAAATGCACGAATTATACCGACGGATAAACCGAGAAATTATACAGCCAATAATCGAAAATAGCGATGACGGCATGGTAGAAGATGTGGCAATAATGTACCACAAACGACAAATAAGCCCACGAAAACGAACCCCGATATACGAATTAGGTATATGGGAAGACGGACAAACCATTAATATCATAGCCATGGACGAACCAGAGAGAAAAAATACAACAAAAAAGGAGCAACAAATCCAAGAATTTCAAGAGGAAATGAAAAGAAAAATGGATCAGATATTAACCATCTACCAGTTATGGAGACAAGATGCGAAGCTGAGCACAAAATTGCAACCTATAGATGATTCACGATGCCGATCAACACCATGGAAAAGGGTGTATGACGAAAAGACAAAAGAGTGGAAATGGAAAACAGAGAGAACCGAACCAAAATGGAGAAAATATATATAAGGAGAAGCGCCAGAAGATGCAGCTAATGAAACAACCTTGGAATTATATGAAGATGAGCCATACGAAAATTTACCAGAGGAAATGATAAACGAAATGGAGTGGCAACCAGAAGAAGACGAGGAAATAAACGATAAGCTCGATTAGCCCCATACACATGGAAAATAGGTGGATGGGCTGAAAAAGTAAAATCGGCTGAGGAAGAGAAAATCATCGGTATTACAAGTCATCAGTTCTATACAAAAATCGGAGGATACCGGATGAAATTGAGAGTGTACCCAAACGGAGATGGGGTAGGAAAAGGAAAATATCTGTCAGTATATTTTCTATTAGCAAGAGGCAGATATGACGGAAAGTTAGAGTGGCCATTTAATCGAAAAGTCACAATTTCAATCGCCAAACCCGGAAAATGGGAAGAGCGACACAGCGAAAAATTGGTAGTAGACCCAAGATCTATGATAAGTCAGAAGCCAAAATCCACTGAAAATGTAGCAGGAGGAGTACCACAGTTTCTACTGAAAAAATACGTAACACCTCAATTCGTAAAAGATGATACGATATATATTACAATCGAAGTAGAAACAGAACGAGAAATGAAATTGCGAATTCAACAAGAACAAGCAAGACCGCGAATCAGTGTACTCGAAAAGCGAATCCCAGGAACAAGATACTTGCCCACAGACATAGATGATTCTGTGGAAGAAGGATTAACACGATTAACGGAAACGCAAAAATGCAGAGAGTTAGCAGCGATATAGAGAACCGGAGCCAAGAATCAAAGACGAACCGTAACAGATTTAGCAAAATGGATAATCGATTCTTGTAACAGAGTAGAGAATTTACGAAACATTGTAAAAGAAATAGAGGAATATCGGAGAATGTATGGGTGGTACCCAGAACAATTCAGAGAAATTATCCGGAAATGGAAACACACCGAATGGGCAGCCGAAACAATAGAAAAGTATAGTTTAAAAATTATGACACCAGATTTCGAACCAATTGAAAGAGAATTTTATATCACTGCCAAAGTAAGTGGAGTAAAAAAGAGAATACCGTATGAATTGCCATTTCATTTACAATACGAAGGACGATCATTAGATGACGATCTCGAAATCGGAGTTACGAAAATGCAATTGGGGCTAATAAATGTATTAACGGTAGCAAAAATTGCGGGTAGATAACTCAACAAAAGAGAAATCAAAACGAAAACGCCAATAGGGCGACAAGAAAGTCTAAATACACCAGAAGTTCCACCAGCAGCAGATGAGGTAATCGTCATCACAACAGGAGATGAAGAGATACTAAATGATCTCAATGACATCGTAGACGAGGAAACAACCCGGAGAATACCGGAATCCAGAGACTTGTTTATGACAGAAAACGAAAACGATATGACAACAGATGAACCAGACAAACTAATATGTGCTCAAAGACAACCAGTTGAAATAATAGAACCAGATACCGAAGAGGAAAACAAAATGAAAGAGAGGAGACGTCGAAACTCGACAGGAGACGAATGGGATAACTGGATAAATGAACGAGGAGCTACAACATCCAGAGAAACGGCAGACGAACAACCTAAACGAAAAGAAACAGGTACGGCAATGGAAAAGAAATCCAGAGGACGACCCAAAATTGATAAACCAGCTCCAGAAAGAAAAACTAAAGAACAAATGCAGATGGATCAATTGACCACGAAATTAAACAAGCTTAGCCAAGTGACGAAGCAGTTACAAGGAAAATTAAAAGGTCAAGAACAAGGAGCAAAGTGGATCAACAGATTAATAACTGATATGCTGGGATTAGCAAATCCAGAAATAAAGAGAAATTTAAAGCTTAATAATATCGGAGCAGAAGCGAAGCAGCTTTGGGCAGCAATAAAGCCAATAATAAATAAAATAATGGACAACAAAGTACGAACCACAACTAAAGATCCAGAGGAATTGCTATTGATAATAAATCATTTGACAAAACGATCAGAAGACCCAAACAGATATTTGGTAGGAATGGCCTACCTAATGTACAATACAATAGTGATATACAGAAAGCGAACTCCAAGATACAACCCAAACGGATATGAATTTGCGATAACGGATATTATCAGAAAAGTAATCGAACCATTCATCTTAACTCAAGGTGGATGGCAAGCTTTTATAAATTTAGTAAGTAAAGATGACCAAACCGAGATGATGCAAACAAAGTTGAAAGAGTTATTAACAGAATTCGAGACAACGATTAATGCAAGCGATCCAAAGACAGCCAGAAAAGGGATGAATGCGATAATCACTACAATACTCATATGGATGATGTGCGTAAAAGGAGTAGAACCGTTTGTAGTATACGATTGTGATAATATAAAGATTGGTGATAAATACTCACTAAAAGAAACGGAAGAGTGTAAAGCTGCAAACCCCGGTAAATTACAGAAAACAGCTACAGCAGTATCGTATAATGTATATCAAGAGGTAGACTTCATTAAAACGGAAATCAAAGAATGTTCTGTAACAAGGAAAATTGTAGCATTTCATTGCGGACATCATTCACACTCAACAATTATAGAAGCGGGAACGGAAACAACAGTAGTATCAGTAACGCGGAGCGAATGTGAAGAAGGATTCACGACAGGACGTATCTCAATAGCTGGACGAGTGAATGTAGCAGCCGAGGAAGGAAAGATAAAAACTACCCGAGTATACGTTGCGGGGAGAATAACGGCTGGAGACGGAACATGTCAAGGAGGAGAGTATACTCTACTGAATCAATTAGTCAAAGGAGTAGTAGTGATTGAAAGCTATCAAGTAAAGTTGGAGAAATACCAAGGATATTTTGATCCAGATACACAAGCGATGAAGAAGTACCCTCAATGCCTAGCAACAGACAGATCATTCAATACGGGAATGTCAACGATCGTATACCACGCCGATACCAGAACTTGTAGACTCATCTTATTGAAAAGCGCAATATTGATGAAGGCAAGGACGAGTGATAGGAAACAGAACCAACACACAAAAAGCCGCATTATGATGAATTACGGAGAACCGGAAGAATCGGAAAACCAACAATTACCACGACTATCGGATCAGAGGTCACGCCAACGGTAGTAATATCAACTGATACTACAATGGAATGAGATTTATAAAAGGACGAATGGTGAGCAAGTGCGACGAAATGGTAGCTAGTACAAATTATAAAGGAATATTCTTATCGCGAACAGCAATACCAAACGCAAAAGCGCAAATAGACCCCAAAGATGTAAGAAACTATATACCTGTAATATAAAACAAGATTTCTTAATATCATAAAGGAATTGGCACACGAGAAAAATATATTACGATTAGTTAAAAATATTCATCTTGAACAGAGAAATATAAAAACAAAATTGGCATGGCAAATGCACAAAGAACGGCAACCAATTCCATACTACCAACTCCAGGAAGGATATTTCGGAAATCGTTGGGAGTTTAGTATACATAACAACTGCGAAAAGACAATTGCGAAACTGCCAGAGAATTCAACAAATCCCAAAGAGATAAATCATAAATGATTAGAAATAATGCATAGAAACAAAGATTCCGCTCACCATAACAAGGATGATAAATCCAGAATTTCTGTACCCAACATGTTAGTTGCAGTAATGTATATGGACCAAACTAATTCGAAATAAGAGAATGGAAGTTGTTACAATTCCAACGCGAGAATTGTAGAGCCCACAAAAATATTGGACTCATCAGAGTTGGCCAGTGAAGCGGAATCAAAACCGGTAGACTATATCAGCAAGTGGAATATACCAAACAAAAGATCTGGAACGAAGCAGAGAAACATCTATTATCCCAGCAACAAAACAAGCAATATTATCCAATATTGTGACCAAATAACGGGAGTAACAACTATGAAGAAACCTAACTACGAATATTGTTATCACAGAGCAGACCCTTTCCAACATGCCTAACCAGCAAATATGATAAGCCATGTGGGGAAGAATTCTTAATCTTCGGACAAATGATGCAGGAACTTATGGAATAATACTTATCATTCAAATCGTAAAGTAATCTGACACATAATTTAGCATGTTTTTCGATATATTCAAAAGAGAAAGGAAATCAACTGGAATGCAATTGGTCTTACCGTTTAGGCACCATGGTGTTACCATGGACACTCAAAGACATCCACAAGATAAAAAGGTTAGTAGGAAATTCTAACTAAAAATGAATGGTATCTGAATGAAGAAGTTGGACGAAATTTAAAATGCAGTAATGAGATAGAACCGAGAAACCAGAATGAAGCGACAAAAACGAGCAACTGGAGACGATGGATAAACTTCAAAATGAAGCAGCGACAACAGCGACAAGAATGAAACCAAGGATGAACGCAAGATGCTAACTCAAGAGCAACTCAAACAATGGGAAAAATCGGGAAGACAAGAACATAGTGGATCATTACAGATCATCCCACCACCCAGTAAAATACTTGAATGCTAAAGAAAACCGCACATCAGTAGAGAGAAACGCACCAGTAGAAAGACACGTACCGACACCAAGATCAACAACATTACGAAACATTTATCCAGTACCATACGAACCAAATTGGGCAGATCTAGTACCAAGAACCAGCCAAAGATCGAGAAGTGTGGATCAAGATCCAGAAACTCGAACTATAGCTATGTTACAAACGTTAGCTGACCAACATTAACGGTACCCATAGAAATAAATGGAGTAGAGATAAAGCCCAGACGATACCGAGCAAAATCTTCAGCAGATAAAAATGGATAAAATACCAGGAAGATTATGCCATGTTAGAAGAACTAACATGGACGTAATGAACTTGCAGCAAGGAATCGGTAGCAGTCATCGGAAAAATCTGGTCGATAATAGAATATAAAAATGTAAAAATCAATACACGTATCTAGCAGTTATCAGGAAATTGAGCGCAGATTGTATAATTGGAACAGATCTCATGCCAGAATTATTAAAAGAAATAATAATAGATCTAGATCGAGGAGTTGAGAAAGAGAATAAAAAAAACCGGACGAATATGTACTGAAAAATCGGAATAAGATCTCAGAGAAAAATAGTAGCGCCAGGGCGCATAAAATGTTTTGTAGCGTGAAAGTGGAACCGAAGAAATAGAGGTGAAATGATTTCGAACCTAACCACAAATTTGAGAAAAAGAAAGAACGCCACTAGCCAGAGAGAAGTGTATGTAGAACGACTATGAAATTCCAATCAATATTACAAATTTGACGAGAAGCAATTAAGTCATTAACGAAGAAACGAAAGAGGGAAAATTAACACCGATGATGGACCCATTGAACGCCAACAACCGAAAACTGAAGAACTGAGGAAGATTATGGAACAATGACAGCCAGCTACTAACGAAACTGAAAAGAGCAATTACAAAAACTGGCTATATAGGAATTTAAAGATATATTGCAGCCATCTGACTTAGATCTCGTACAAGCGATGTGACCAAACACCACGATATATTAACAGATGAAACCGCCAATAACAACTACGGCCGTATCGTTGGCAAAAGCTCAAAAATCAGTAGCTGAAAAAGAAAGTTCAAAAGATGTTGGAACGCAGGGTATCCGAACAAGTTGCTCGCCATGGCCAATTTCCAGTGTCATGGAAAGAAAAAGGACGGAACACAACGGTTCTGTAATAGATTATCGACGACTCAACGCGGTCAACAAAACGGGATATCCATACCCGCTACCAGACAATGAGATGTACCAGACATTACAACGAGCAGCTTATTTTACATCATTAGATCTAAAGTGTTATTGGCAAATAAAAGTCAAAGAAGAAAGACAGAGAGAAACCTGCTTTTACAAATCGGAAAAGATTCTATAACAATTCAAGAAAATGCTTCGGACACTAACGCAACAGCTTCATTTCAGAAGATTATGACTTTGTAACCTCACGGCATCAAACATGTATGGGTATATATTGAATGATTTATTAAATTTATTCTAGCACCTCGACAACAATCAAAAGATATCCGTAATGTTATCGTTTCGACTGAGACAATGGAAATAAAAATTGAGAACCAATCAAAATGCGATTGGGCAAGAAAAGTTTCCTTCTTAGGACATAATTTGTAGCAAAAGCAAAGAACCAGACCCAAGAAGACATTGAAAAGATAAAGAATGCCCTGTGCCAAAGACAGTCACGCGACAAGTGCAGGGAATTTTTAGGCTTAGGGGATATTACCGAAAGTCATCAAAGAGTATGCAACCGTTGCGAAACCAATACAGAATAACCAAAAAAGACACCCCGTTATATGGGAAAAGGAACAACAAACAACTTTGAAACACTCAGAGAATAAAACTAAATATCAGCACCAATACTCGTACACCCAGATTTTCAGAATAACCATTTTTGTTAGCAACAAACGCAAATGGATATGCATCTGGACAGCCTAGACATGGGACGATGAGAAAAGAAGACGAGTTATTGGATATTACAGTCGAACACTCAGAACATGAAAAGAACTAACTCTTGACTGAAAGAGAGGCATTCAGCAATATCCAAGCTATTAACATTCAAAATATTATTATGGGCATGAGATATATACCACTACAGATCATACAACCCATTAGTGTAGGCAACATAAAGAAGCCTGGCAGAAATCATAGATGGGGCAAGTGCAGCTGCAAGAATACCACCGATATATCCAAATTAAGATCAGAAAACTCAATGCTAACGCGATTGTATGTGCAAGATTGTAATTTGAGGAAATTGATGATCATGAATGTAAGACGAATATGCAGAATCAGACGCAGAAACGACTAAAACAAAATGAGCAATACGAGCGAAGAAGATGAAGAATTAAAAACAATAATCGAATTTATGGAAACTAAACGCGATATGAAAATCTTCGACCAATAACAGTAAACTAAGAAGCATATGGAAAAACACAGACATCGATCCCATAGAAGAAAGGATGTTATTAATTATGGATGGCGAGAAACGACTCATGTGTTTACCAGAGAGCAGACCGAAAAGAAGGTGCCTAAGCCAATAATCCACGATGAAAACTTGGAAGGAAAACACATGTCAGGCAAAAAAGACGGAAGCAAGAATGCGCGGGCCAAAAATATTATTGGCCAAAAAATACTCGGAGAGGACGTAAAAGGAATGGATAAATAAAATTGTTTTAATATTGCACCAAACAAAAGCACAGGAAGTAAATTGAAGCAGCCACCGCGAAAGCCAATGCCAATCTCCAACCACCGGAACCTATTGACGATATCGCAAGACCGTAGAGGACCATGTTAAAACCCAGAAACCACGACGGAAATATCTACATACTGGTAGTAAACAGATTATTTATAAATTTCCGGAGCATTCGCAAAATACCCAGAATCAAAGCAGAACAAATAGCGAGAATCTAGTAGAGGAAATATGCTGTAGATACGGAACACCCAAACAGATCCTACTGATCAAAGGAACCAAACTTTTATGAGCGAAATAATAGAGGAAGTAACGAATTAGTTCAGAATTGCGAAGTTGAGAACAATCGCCCCTTACCATCCACAAACAAATGGACAAAACCGAACGATTCATGGCATATTAATCGAGATGGTGTCAAATTATGTCAGTAGACACCAAAAGGATTGGGATAGATATATAAATCTATGCCTTATGGCATATAGAATGTCGATACATTCGGCAACAAAAATGAGCTCTTCAAACTGATGTACGGCAGAGAATGCAACATGCCGATAGACTTGGAATATCAACCGCCGATAATCACAATATATGAAAATTGACGATTAGTAAACGGATTCAAAGAGCGAATGCAAGAGGATCTGGGAAAACGCAGGTATGAATATTAGATAATTACAAGAGAGCTATAAGAATGACGATAAAAAGGCGAGACGACGCGAACAAATTTTCAGATTGGAGACTGGTAATAATGCGACGCCAGAAATTATCCCAGGAGTAGCCAGAAATTACAAAAGAAAGTGGCGTAAAGGACCATATGAAATAATGTATGTAAACGAGAATAACGCTCGAGTTAAATTGGTCAATAACCACCACTAGCCTATCTAGTAAACTGACAAATTGCAGAAGCAAATAACCGAGAACAAAACAAGAGAACCGGAGAATCGAGGTATGAAACTAGATCCACAAACCCAACACTGAGTATAAACGGACTAAACGAGAGTCGAAAAATAGAAGAAGATAGCCTAATAACACTGCGAAAAACCTAAACCGGATAATCCAAAATAACTCTAAACACGACCTAAGACAATGTGGACAAGATGGATATCATAGTAAAGCATCTCAGAAATTTCCAGATGGTCCGAAGGAAAAGGATGGATGAGAATAGTAAACAAGCGGGAAAAATCGCAATGGATTATGCTAAAGGAGCTAGAAGTCCACCAGAAATGGACCGCATCAAAGAAAGTATACCCATGATCTTCACCATGGCAGATGTAGAAGGAAAACATACTCTCTACAATTGCAGTACACAAGAAACACCCAAAGAATAATAGATATAAATCCAAACTTATGCAGAAATGCGGACACTCAAATATAACCAACGAAAGGGACAAACACCGTTATGTTGCAGTTGCAGCAGATGCTACACATTCTGAGAGAATACTAAAATCAGGATCATCGTTCAAAGAAAAAGATAATGGAGAAAATAATGTACTACATTATGCGCTGAAATCCAGACAGGCAAGTGCAATAAAATTTATAACCACCAACGCGACAATTAGAGAAAGAGAAATGATGGGCAAAAACAATTCAAACACTATGGGAAGCTATCGACGCCAAACAAGACGAAGCCAGCCAATCTGATGAATGGACTTAATGAGGTTCATCACTTAAAAGTATTCGCGACTTAAATTACATGTAAGAAAATAGAAACGTTCTATAAAAGAAAATATATGCTCACATATCCATTTCCAAAGATAAAAGCAATGTTGAAATGGAAGGACTGCAAATCACCAATCACCAAGGAAGCAATACGATCGAGATAGAAAGAACAGGTTAATTAGATGAAATGACACAGAGGCAATCGAAAGCAAATAAGGTTCAAGCGAGCAAACAAGAAGATAAAGAAGATACGATAATAAAAGCAAAGAAATAATAAAGTAATAACGAGAATAATTGAAATAATAAAATGTCGAGGACGACATTTCAAGGAAACCCCGGATGAAAGATAATAAGGAGAAGGAAGTATGAACCAGCAACAAAAACCAAAGAGGATCAAAACACCAAACAAATGCTAGAGACGAAAAAATAAATTCCGCTCAAACAGAGGAAAAATGAATCACCCAACGAGGAACGTAAAGAATCGAAATACCAAACAACAAGAAGAAAACAAAACCAAGGAATGCTGTTATAAATAAATAATAGAAAGATACAACAACAAAGAAAAATTCCAAAACCGACGACCCTGCTAACAACAAAAAATAAAGAACTAATTACGTCCATCAATTAACGGGAAGCCGACGAAAAACACCACGAAAAGAAATAAAATCGTTCCAGAATACCGAACAATACAACCGACAAAAGGAATTTCACTTAAAGGAATATCCTCACTGACAATGTGAAATACAGCATAAATTGCCAATTCGACTCAATAGGAAAAACCCAGGAAAGAGGAAATACGATCCAAACTCATCATTCCCCATGTCAAACCCAACAAAGACGTAATGGTAGAGATGCTACAAAAGAATAGAAAACGTAAAAACCCAGTAGAGCCGGATAGGCAAATTACGAAATAATAAGAGGAATAAAAACAATTGAACAGTATTATACAAAAACAAAATTTACGATTGTTGAAATGAATATGAAAAGCAAGGAAAGAAATGCGAAATTGGGAACAGCCCTAGACGGGCAATGCAGAATATTATATGTGCCAACAATGACATAATAATAACGCTCACATTAGCCAAAACCCTGGGAGAAAAATTCACAACACCAAAAAAGAAGAACCATATCAACGTCGATACGAGAAAACAAAGAAATTAAATAAAATAAAAAGTAAATCAGAACGCCAAAGAGTGGAGAGGAAAATAATATTGAAAATATGGACAAGTTACCATTAACAAAAAGTTTTTTTTGTGTATCCGAAAACTAAAAGGAACGGAAGGAACGATGAAATGAAAGAAAAAATGTCAATCAAATGAAAGATAAATCAAAAATCATAACCGTATTCCAACAAAAAGGAAACGTGAAAGTAATATATACACGTTCAAAAGAAGAAAGATGATTACTGGAAATCTAATAACAAGAATTACTAGATCCACTACGACAAAACGTCCAGAAAAAGAAACAAAAGAGAAGAAACCGTAACGCCCAGATCAAGAACAAGCGGTAATAAATAAACATAGAATCAAATGCGGCAGATGAAGAGAGATAAATTTGAGAACCACAGGTGAAAAACATATCACAAAAATCTGTGTATAACGAACCGCAAGGAAATGAAACAGTAAACAAAAAGAAAATCCAATGTGAACAGCAAAACCATAAAGAATCAAAAGTAATCACATCCCAACGCAAAAGAAAAACTCGCGAAAATATGTAATAAACATCCAAAATGGAACTCACGAACTTTGAGAACGATACAAGGGAAACAACCAAGTCAACGCAACGATCAATCTATAACAAAAACCAATCTGAGAGAAAAAGCAAGTAACGAGACATGGAAAAAAGGAATGATCAGGACGACAGCCACACTTTCAATTCACGAAAGCATTAAACAGAAGCCACCAGAATGTACAACCAAAGAGAAAGAATAATGGAGACAACTAAATTAAGAGAAAACACAACCATGCAGCCTAATGAAAAGAATACACAATGATTAAAAATGATTTGGATTAACAACCAGCCGTAAGTAAGCAAGTAAGTAAATGCTGATAATAATTTCACTAGTGAAACTACCAAATGCGAAAAAAGAGAGCGACACGAGAAGATTTATGGCCAGCAGTAAAAAAATTCAATTACGATATCGAATTAGACAATACCGATGCAGAAAAACACAGAAAATATTAAATCATAAGAAATTCCAAACAACGGACTCTGGTTAAAAGAACCGCTCCATTATCGAAGCACAAAATGGGTCAAATGATTTGATATATATCGATAACGAATGAGAAATACGGGATATACGGACTATTGCGATAGAGTCCCCGGAAACGATGGTGTAACAGACAAGAAAAGGACCGTTTTATATCGTGTAAAATATTATGTATAATAATAGTAGTAATAGTATTATATTTATAAATATGTAAAAAATACGTTAGAAACAATAATCAGACAGAGAGAATGCCGATGGAATTAAATATGTATTATACCAACAGATGGATCCAAATAACGTGAATCAACAACCAGTGAGAATACCACCCGTTTCAAGAAGCGATACAACACAGACAGCTGCCATGTACCTATAAGATTGTAGAATGAATCAAGGGAATTATACCCAAGACCAAGGAATCGAGGCAACATGGAGAGACAATGCGAATTAAATGACATTAATAACCAAACAATGCACACAAACTCAATGACCAATACTCATCCATCTAGTATTACTCGAAAGTGGAAATGAGGTCTCAAACAAGCCATAAGACTGGAAGAGCAGACAGAGAACAAATACTACAACTAAACAGGAGATGAATGAACAATTTAGCTGATCAAGATTAGATGGCAAAGCTGCACGAAATTAGAATTAACGTAACAACCAGCAGCATGTATCAGCAAGTTGGGTGAATGGATAGCATCGATGCCAATTCACCACCAGAACCAGGATTCAACAGGTAGAGTAAAAAAAATATAAAGCGTACTTTGGTTATATATATTGTAAAAATATAAACGATAGAAAGTTAAGCCGTAGTCGAATAATTGTGAAATTTTTGTAGATAATGCAGACAATCATCGGAGAATAAGAAGAAGCGAGAAAATCCAATCCGAAGCTACGAGACGAATAAATGAAGATAAAATTAGAGTGTGAACGATATAGAAAAGATTAAAATTTGTAATGTAAGAATTACTGAATTGGAGCAAGACAGACGAAAATGTGGATGCAAGAATATGTACAGATTGGTACGATAAAAGTAATAAAACGCAAAAATGTACATGCCCTGGATGTACGAAACGATCGAAAGAGATGAAGATCCTACACAATGGATAAAGCCACCAACAAACAAGGAAAATTAAAAGGTCAAGAACAAGGAGCCAAAGTGGATCAACAGATTAATAACTGATATGCTGGGATTACAATCCAAATAAAGAGAAATTTAAAGCTTAATAAATATCGAGCAGAAGCGAAGCAGCTTTGGGCAGCAATAAAGCCAATAATAAATCAAAATAATGGACAACAAAGACGATACCACAATAAAGAATCCAGAGGAATTGCTTATTGATAATAAATCATTTGACAAAACGATCAGAAACCCAAACAGATATTTGGTAGGAATCCTAAATATGTACAATACAATAAGTGATATACAGAAAGCGAACTCAAGATACAAACCCAGAACGGATATTGAATTTGACGATAACGGATATTATCAGAAAATAATCGAACCTTCATCTTAAGTCACAGGTGGATGGCAGTTTATAATTTAGTAAAGTATAAGAATGACCAAAGCGAGATGATGCAAACAAATTGAAAGAGTTATTAACAGAATTCGAGCAACGATGTAATGCAATGCGATCAAAGACAGCCAGAAAAAGGTTCAGAACATGAATGCGATATATCCACTATATTAACATTAGAGGATACAGTCGTATCCACTAAAGAGCGTAGAAAGGGAACGTTTCGTAGAATATACGATTGTGTCGATAATATAAAAACAGATTGTGAATAAATACTCACTAAAACACACGAACCAGGTAAGATTGTAATAGCTGCAAAACCCCGTGTCTTAAATACACCCGCAACATGCTATCTAGGCACAGTTATCGATAAATAGTATTCAACTCAGAGGTAACTTCAGTAAAATAAACGATGAATCAAGAATGTTTCTGTAACAAGGTAAAATTGTAGAAATTTCATTGCGACATTCATTTCACACTCAAACAATTATAGAAGCGGGAACGAAACCACACAGTAGTATCAGTAACGCGGAGCGAATGGAAGAAGGATAATAACGACAGGACGTATCTCAATAGCTGGACTAGATGAATTAGCATCGCGAGGAAGGAAAGATAAAAACTACCCCGAGTATTACGTTGCGGGAGAATAACGGCTTGGAGACGGAACATGTCAAGGAGGAGAGTATACCTCTACTGAATCAATTAGGTCAAGGATAGTAGTGATTGAAAGCTATCAAGTAAGTTAGGGAGAAATACCAAGGATATTTTGAATCAACAGGATACAAATGGATCAGAAGCGCAATGAAAGTTACCTCAATGCCTAGCAACAGATAAGATCATTAATACGGGAAGTACGGATCGTATACCCGCCGATACAGAATTGTAGAACTCAACGCTTATGAACAGCGCAATATTGATGAAGTGCAAGGACGAGTGCATAGTGAAACGAAACCAACACACAAAAAAGCGCATTAGATGATTACGGGAGAACGAAGAATCGGAAAACCAAACATTGTACCACGACTATCGGACAGAGTCAGGCAACGGTAGTAATATCAAACGAACACTACAATTGGAATGAGATATTTACTAAAAGCGACGAATGGTGAGCAAGTTGCAACAAAGGTAGCTAGGTAAAATAATGGTATTCTTATCGCGTAACAGCAATACCGAACGCAAAGCGCAAATAGACGCCCAAAAGATTAAAACTATACTGTATATAAAACAAATGGATTTCTTATATCATAGGATTGGCATAACAAGAGAAATATATTACGATAGTTTAAAAATGATTGCATCTGACAGAGAAATATTAAAAAACAAAATTGAATGGCAATCACAAATCGGACAACGCAAATTCCATTACTACCCTCCAGGAAAGATATTTCGGAAGAATCGTTGGAAAGAAGTTATGATATTACATACAAATGCCGAAAAAGACAATTGCGAAACTGCAGAGAATTCAACAATCACCAGAAGATAAAATGCAATAAATGAATTAGAGAAATAATGCATAAAGGGAAAATCAAGATTCGCATCAACCAGTAAACAAGGATGATAATCCAGAAAAAATTCGTACCCAACATGTTTAACGTTGTAGAATGTATTATTGGACCACTATTCGGAAAATAGAGATGGAAGTTGGTTACAATTTCCAACGCGAGTAATTGTAGAGCCACCAAAAATATTTGGACTCACAGAGTTGGCCAGTGAAGCGGAATTTCAAAACGGTAGAGATATATCCAGAGTGGAATTATACCAAACAAAAGATCTTGGAACGAGCAGAAAACATCTATTATTCCCAGCACATATAAGACAAGCAATATTTATCCAATATTGTGACAATAACGGGAGGTAACAACTATGGAGAGAAACCCTACTAACGAATTGATTATATCCCGGATGCCATTTCAACATGCTACGCAAATATGATGAACACGCCATGTGGGGAAGATTTATCTTCGGGACAAATGGATGGCAGGAATCTAGGAATAAACTTATCATTCATAATCGTAAAGTAATCTTGACACCAAATGTTAGCAATGTTTCATAATACAAAGAGAAAGGAAAATCAACTGGAAAATGGCAAATTGGTTCTTACCGTTTTTAGCAAGACCATGGTGTTACATGGACACTCAAAAGACATCCACAAAGATAAAAAGGTTAGTAGGAATTCTAACTAAAATGAATGTTACTGATGAAGAGTTGGTACGAAATTTAAAGCATGTAATGAGATAGAAGCCGAGAAAACCAGAATGAAGCGGACAAAAAACGCAACTGGAACGATGGATAAACTTCAAAAATGATAGCAGCGCAACCACAGCGAAATGATTGAAAACAAAGGAGAACCAGATAGCTACTCAAGAGCAACCACAATACAATGGAAAAATCGAAGACAAGACATAGTGGACATTACAATCATCCACCACCAGTATCATGAATGTCTAAAGAAAACTGCCAACATCAGTAGAGAAGACGCACCAGTAGAAAGACACGTTACGTAACCGACCAACAACATTTCGAAACATTATCAGTACCATACGAACAAATTGGGCCAAGATAGTACCAAAGAACCAGCCCAAAGATCGAGAAGTTGGATCAAGATCCAGAAACTCGAACGTATAGCTTATGTTACAAACGTTAGCTGGACCAACATTAACGTACCCCATGAAATAAATGGAAGTAGAGATAAAAGCATGATCGATTACCGGAGGCAAATATCTCAGCAATAAACAATGATAAAATACCAGGAAGTATTATGGCCATGTATAGAAGAAGCTAACATGGACGTAATAACGTGGCAGCAAAGAATCGGTAGCAGTATAGGAAAAAATCTGGTCGATAATCGAATATAAAAATGTAAAAATCAATACGTATCTAGCAGTCCATCAGAGATGACGCAGATTGTATAAATTGAACAATCTATGCCAGAAATTATTAAAAGAAAATAATAATAGATCTAGATCGATGGAGTGAGAGATAAAACCGGACGAATATGTATGCTGAAATCGGAAAGTAATGCTCAGAGAAATAGTAGTGCCAGGGCGCATACAAATGATTTGTTACGTGAAAGGTTGAACGAAGGAAACTAGAGGTGAAATGATTTTCGAACCCTAACCGACAAATTTGAGGTAAAGAAAGAACTGCCACTAGCCAGAGAGATAGTGTATGTAAACGACAACAAAGATTCCAATCAATATTACAAATTTTGACGAGGAGATAAAGTCATTTAACGGGAACGAAAGATTGGAAAATAACACCGATGATTGGACATTGAACTGCCAACAACGAAAAACTGGAAGGAATGAGGAAAATTATGACAATGACAGGCCAGCTACTAAACGAAACTGAAAAGAGCAATTACAAAACTGCTAAATGGAATTGTAAAGATATAATTTGCAGCATCTGACTTAGATCTCGGTACAAGCGTGTGACGCACACACGATATCATTTAACAATGATACCCCAATAACACTACGGCACGTATTGGTTGGCAGAAGCTCGCAAAAATCAGTAGCAGAAACAAAAGTTGCAAAAGATTGTTGGAGCAGGAGTAATCGAAACCAAGTTGTCGCCATGGCAATTTCCCAGTGGTCATGGGTAAAGAAAAAGGACGGAACACAACGGTCTGTATAGATTATCGACGACCTCAACGTAGCGGTAACAAAACGGATATCATACCCGCTACCAGACATAAATGAGATTACCAAACATTACACGGAGCAGCTTATTTACATCATTAGATCTAAAAAGTGGTTTATTGGCAAATAAAGTCAACAGAAGAAGACAGAGAGAAACCTGCTTTTTACAATCGGAAAAATCTATATCAATCAAGAAAATGCCTTTTCGGACTAACTAACGCAACAGCTTCATTTCAGAGATGATGGAACTTTGTAACTCACGCATCAAACAATGTATGGTATATATTGATGATTTATTAATTTATTCTAGCACCTTCGAGCAACATCTAAAAAGATAATCTCCGATGTTTCGTTCGACTGAGACAATGGAAATTAAAATTGAAAACCATCAAAGCGATTGGCAAAGGAAAAGTTACCTTTTAGGACATATTGTGTTCAGCAAAAGGCAAAGAACCAGGACCCAAGAAAACATTGGAAAAGATTTACAAGAATGCCGGTGCCAAAGACAGTCACGCAAGTGCAGGAATTGTTTAGGCTTCATGTGATTAACAAGAAAGTTCATCAAGAGTTTACTGCAACCGTTGCGAAACACAATACAAGAATTAACCAAAAAAGACACCCCGTTTATATGGGAAAGGAACAACAAACAGCCTTTGAAACACTCAGAGATAACTAATATCAAGACCAAGTACTCTTACACCAGGATTTTAAGAAACCATTTTGTTAGCAACAACGCAAAGTGGAATGGCACTCTGGAGCAGTCACAGACAATGGGACGATGAGAAAAGAGAACGAGTTATTGATATTACAGTCGAACACTCAAGGAAACATGAAAAGAATACTCTGTGACTGAATGAGAGGCATTGCAATAATCAAGCTAATTAAACATTTCAAATTTTATTATGGGGTCATGAGATATATATCACCTACAGATCATAACATTAGTATGGTTAGGCCAACATAAAGAAGCCTCTGCAGAATGAGAGGATGGCAATGCAGCTGCAAGAATACTCACCATATATATATTTAAATCAGGAAAGCCATGCTAACGCAAGATTGTATGTCAAGATTTGTATTTGAGGAATTGATGATTCATGATGTAATAGACGAAATATGCATGATCATCGCCAGAAGTATCGACTTACAAAATTGAGAAAAACGAGCAGAAAGAAGATGAGAAAATTAAAAACAATAATCGATTTATGGAAACTAACGATATGAAAATCTTCGAACAATAACAGTAAACTAAGAGAGCATATGGAAAAACACACAGACATCGATACACCATAGAGAAGGATGGTTATTATTAAGTTATGGCGAGAAACGACTATAATGTGTTTACCAGAGAGCAGACGAAAGAGTGCTAATGCAATACCAAACGATGGAAAACTGGAGGACACATGTCAGCAAAAAAGACGGAAGCAGATTGCGCCAAAAATATTATTGGCCAAATATCGGAGAGACGTAAAAGGATGATAAAAAATTGTTTAATAATGATGCAACCGCAAAAAAAAGCACAGGAAGAAATTCGAAAGCCCCGCTTGAAGCCATGCCAATTCACGAACCTATGACGATGATCGCAATATGGAGTAAAGGACATTACCAGAAACCAACGACGAAATATCTACATACTGGTGTAACAGATTATTATCAATTCCGGAAGCATTCGCAATACCAGATCAAAAAGCTAGAACAATAGCGAGAATCTATAGAGGAAATAGTTGCTGTAGATATGGAACACCCAAACAGATTCTTAACTTGATTCAAAGGAACCAACTTCATGCACGAAATCATAGAGGAAGTAACAATTACTTCAGAATGCAAAATGAATAGAGAAAATCACCACGATACCATCCACAAACAAATGGTCAAACGAACGATTCATGCATATTATCGAAATGATTCAAATTATGTAAGCAGACACCAAAAAGATTGGGATAGATTATAACTCATGCCTATGGCTATAGAAGTCAATACACTCAGCACAAAAATGAGTCCATTCAATTTGATTACGCAGAGAATGCAACATGCCGATAGACTAGATATATCAACCGCCATATCACATATATGATTGATGATTATGTAAACAGGATTCAAAGAGCGAAATGCAAGAGATCTGGAAAACAGCAGGTATGAATATTAATTTAATCAAGAGAGCTTAAAAATTGCACGATAAAAAGCAGACGTACGCGAACATACATTCTTCAGAATTGGAGACTGGTAATAATTAGCGACGCCAGAAATTTATCCAGGAGTAGCCAGAAAATTACAAGAAGTGTAAAGGACCATATTGAAATAATGTACGTAAACAGAATAATCTCGAGTTAAATTGTTCAATAACCCACTCACTAGGCTAAACTATCTACTAAACGCTGAACAGATGCAAGCAATACCACGAGAACATAACAAGAGAACCGGAGAATGAGGTATGCAAACTAATCACAACCCACAACTGAGTATAAAGACTAACGTTGAGTCGAAAAATAGAAGCGAAACTAATTAACACTGGCGGAAAACCTAAACCGGATGAATCCAAAATTAACCTCTAAACACGGGGACCTAAAGACAATGTGGACAAGATGGATATAATATAAAGGCTATCAGAGAATTTGCCAGAATGGGTCGAAGGAAAGGAGGATGAGAATATAAACAAAGGGCGGAAAATTCGCAATGGATTATGCTAAAGAGCTAGAATCCACCAGAAATGACCCGCATCAAAGAAAGATATTACCAATCGATTCCACCAATGGCAGATGTAGAAGGAAACATACCTTCTACATATTGCCAGTACACATAGAAACACCCAAAGAATAATGATATTAATCCAACTTAGCAGAAATGGGACACACCTCAAATATACCAAACGAAGAGACAACAACCATTAATGTTCGCAGTTGCAGCAGATGCTTCACAACAGTTCTGAGAGAATACTAAGACCGGATCATCGTTCAAAGAGAAAGATAATGGAGAAAATAATGTACTACACTGATGCACTGAAAATCGAGACAAGCGAGTGCAATAAAATTTATAACCAGTAACGCGACCAATTAGAGAAAAGAAATGATGGCAAAACAATTCAAACACTAAATGGGAACTATCGCGCCAAACAGAGAAGCAGCAGCCATCTGATGAAATGGACTTATGAAGGTTCATCACTTAGTATTCCGACTTAAATACATGGTATAGAAATAGAAACGTTCTATTTAAAAAAACATATATGCTCACTATCCATTTCCAAAAACGATAAAAGCAATGTTGAAATGGAAGGGACTGAAATTCACCAATCATCCAACAGGAAGCAATACGAATTTCGGATAGAAAGGAAAGTTATCTGATGGATAATTACACAATGGTCAGTCGAAACAAATAAGATTTCAAAGCGAGCAAACAAGAGTAAAAAAAGTCATGGACGATATAAAAGCAGAATAATAAAGTGATAACGAAGAAATAATTGAAATAATAAATGTCGAGGACGGACAGTTTCAAAGGGAACCCCGGATGAAGATTAATAATGACGAAGGAGGATGACAGCAGCAAATACAAGATTGATCAAAACAACCAAAATGCTAGAGACGAAAATAAATTTCCTCGCAAAAGAGGAAAAAGACGAATCACCCAACGAGGACGTCAAGAACGGAATAACAACAACAACAGAGAAAAAAAACAGGGATGCTGTTAAAATAGAAAGATTACTACAACAAGAAAAAATCAAAACCGACCGACCCTGCTACAAAAAATAATGATACTAATTACGTCCATCAAGTTAACGGAAAGCTCCGACGAACACACGAAAGAAATAAAATCGTTCAGAATACGAACAATATAACGACAAAGGAATTCAAAGTAAGGAGAATATGCCTACAACTGAAATGATATACGAAGCATAAGTTGCCAATTCGACTCAATAGGAAAACCAGAAAGATGGAAATACGATCCCAAAAAGCGTCATCAAGATCATGCATCAAACCACCAACAGACCTGTATGTAAGAGATGCTACAGATATGGCAGAAAATTCAAATATCTGTATAACAAAGAATACAACCCGGGTTTAGACAAGGAGAGACAAAAGATAATGAGCAAAACCAGATTAATTGACGAGCAAGCCATAGACCGAAGCCAGAAAATAATATTAACGATTATCGTTAACTAGTCGATATCATGAAATGATGTAGAAGCTCGTGCGAGACACAGATATTATGAGATTTGACAACGAAAACAGATGAGTTGATCTAGCCCAATATGGAGAGCATCAACAGAGATATGAAGGGGAGAACGAAACGCAATAAGGATAAGATAAATGTACGATGATGAATAAAGAAATACTGTAGAATCGATTGTCAATGCACCGAATTATACCGGACGGATAAACCAGAAATTATAACAGCACATAATCGAAAATAGCGATGACGGCATGTAGAGATGTGGCAATAAGTACACAAACACAAATAAGCCCACGAAACGAACCCCCGATATACGAAATTGTTATATGGAAGACGGACAAACCATTAAATCATAGCATGGCGAACCAGAGAGAAAAAATACAACAAACAAGGAGAACCAAATCCAAGAATTCTCCAAGAGGAAAGTGAAAAGAAAAATGATCAGATATTAACTCATCTACCAGTTATTGAGACAAGATGCGAAGCTTGAGCACCAAATTGCAACCTATAAGATGATTCAGATGCATCACACCAGAACGGGTGTATGACGGAAAAGAAAAAGAGTGGAAATGGAAAACAGAGAAGAACCCAAATGGAGAAATATATAATAGGAGAAGCGCCAAAGATGCAGCTATGAAACAACTTGGAATTATATGTAAGATGAGGCATACGAAAATTTAACAGAGGAAATGAAATAAACGAAATTGGATGGCAACCAAGAAGAAGCCGAGGTAAACGAAATAAAGCTCGATTAGCCCCATACACAATGGAAAATAGGTGGATGTGGGGGGGCTGAAAAAGTAAAATCGCTGAGGAGAAGAAAATCAATCGGTATTACAAGTCATTCATTCTATACAAAAATCGGAGGATACCGATGAAATTGAGAGTCGTAACCCAAACGGAGATGGGCGTAGGGAAAGGAAAATATTTGTCAGTAATAAATCTCGTTCTATTAGCACAGAGGCAGATTATGAGGAAAAGTTAGAGTGCCAATTTAATCGAAAAGTCACAATTTCATCGCCAAACCCGAAAAATGGGAAGAGCGACACAGCAAAAATTGGGATAGACCCAAGATCAATGATAAGTCAAAAGCCAAAACACTGAAAAATGTGTAGCACGGATGGCAGGAAATACCAGTTTCACTGAAAAAATACGTAACACCATTACCAATCATTCGTCAAAACGATGATACGATATATTTACAATCGAAGTAGAAACGAACGAAAATGCAATTGCGCCAATTCAACAAGAAGCAAGCAAGACCGCGAAAATCAGTGTACTCGAAAAGCGAATCCCAGGAACAAGATACTTGCCCCCCTATGTACATGAATGATTCTGGGAAATGAATTGGATTATAACCACGATTAACGAAACGCAAAAATGCAGAAGAGTTAGCCAGCGATATACAGAGAAGCCGGAGCAAGAATCAAAGAGCGAACCGTAACAAGTATTTTAGCAAATGGATAATCGATTCGTTTACAGAGTAGAGATTTATCGAAACATTGGTAAAAGAATAGAGGAAATGATCGGCAGAATGTTATGGGTGTACCCAGAAATTCAGAAGAAATATCCGGAAATGGAAACACATCCGAATGGACGCAACGCCGAAACAATAGAAAGTATAGTTTTAATTAAATTAATGACATCAGATTGGAACCAATATGAAAGAGAAATTTATATCACTGCCAATAGTAAGTGGAGTAAAAAAGAAATACGTATCGAATTGGCATTTCATTTACAATAACCGCAAGGACGACATAGAGTGGAACGATAATCGAAATCGGAGTTAACGAAAAATGACAATGGGGCTAATAAAAGTGTATAACGTAGCAAAAATTTCGGGTAGATAACTCAACAAAAGAGAAATTCAAAAGAAAACGCCAAATAGGGAGACAAGAAAGTCTAATAATACACCAGAAGCTTCCACAAGCAGATGAGGTAAATACGTCATCAACACAGGCAGATGAAGAAGGATACTAAATGATCTCAATGAACTCCGTAAGAACAGAGGAACAACAGCCGAGAATACCGGAATCAAGAGATTTTGTTCATGAACAGAAGATGAAACGATCTGATAACAGATGAAGCGCAGATCAACACTAATATGTGCTCAAGACAACCAGTTTGAAATAGATAGAACCAGATACGAAGAGGAAAAAGATGAAAGAGCAGAGACGTCGAAACTCGACAGGAGACGAAATGGGAATAAACTGAGATCAAATGAACGAGGAGCTAAAACATCCAGCAGAAAGGCAGACGAACAACGCTAAACGAAAAGAAAACAGGTACGCGCAATGGAAAAGAAATCCAGAGGACGACCAAAATTGGATACAAACAGCTTCCAAAAGAAAACTAAAGGAACAAATGCCAGATGGATTCCAAATCTTTGATCCACTGAAATTAACGAACAAGACTTAGCCAAAGTGAGGCGAAACCCAGCGTATAACACGGAAGAAAATTAACAAAGGTCAAGAACAAGGACACAGTGAATCAACAGATTAATAAACTGATATGCTGGGATCAGCAAATCCAGAAATAACAGAGAAATTGTAAAGCTTAATAATATCGGACAGAAGCGAAGCCAGCTTTGGCAAGCAAATAAAGCCAATAATAAATATATGGACAACAAAGTACGAAACGCACAACTAAAGATCCGAGGAATTCTATTGATAATAAATCCATTCATGACAAAAGATCAGAAACCGCAAACAATATTTGGTAGGACATGGCCTACTAAATGTTACAATACAATCAGTGATATCACCGAAAGCGAACTCCAAATACAACCAAACGCGATATGCAATATTTGCGATAAACCGATATTATTAAGAAGATAATCCGACACCATGGTCAATACTATCAATAACTCAAGGGTGGAAGTGTAATGCAAGCTTTATTATAATATTATAGTTAATTAACAGATGACCAAAGTTTTGATTCATTATTCATAAAGGTAATATGATGTGGTATTAAGCAGAGATGAGAACATAGGGCATGGGAACGTCGTAACGATTCAGATGCAAGGATGCGCGAGAGAGCACAGCCAGAAAAGGGCAGAATGCGATGAATAACTAAATCTCATGAATGGTATGTACGCCGTAAAGGAAGTAGATATATAATTGTGAACTCAAAACATACAAAAGATGAGTGATAATACTGCACTAAAAGAAACCGGAAGAGTGAAACCTGCCAAAGCCCACTCTCCCCCACGCACAGATAACTCGACGATGAGAGCTTAGATATATATCAAGAAGGTAAGACACTTCATAAACGGAAATCAAAGAATGTTCTAGTATACACGAATTAGATTGCTAACGGCTATTTCCGGACGGCACATCATGCACGACGCTTATACAATTGTGACAGCGAAGGCGGAACACCCGGAAACCAGAGACTATTCGGTAGATATTCAGTAACGGCGTAAAGCGAGCGATATTAGATTGACATCGACAGCCAAATCATTTGATCTCATACCGAGGAGGAGAATGTTGAGCAGCCGAGGAAGAGATTAGATAGTACGACTACCAGAGCGTATCACGTTTACGCGGGAGAATAACAGGCTGGAGACGGAACATGTTCAGGAGGCAGTAATACACATCGATAAGATCGGAAATTCAATAGTCAAGAGGAGGTAGTAGTATTGAAAGCATCAAGTAAAGTGGACGAAATACAAGGATATTTGATCCAGATACACAAGCGATAGAGTACCCAATGCCTGCAACAGACAGATCATTCAATACGGGATATGTTCAACCGATCGTCCACGCCGATACCGCGAAGAAACTTGTAGGACTCACCTTCATTGAAAAGCGCCAATATTTGAATGAAGTGCAAGGACGAGTGCATATGAAACAGAAACCCAACACCACAAAAAAGCCATTAGATGAATTTACGGAGAACCGGAAGGAATCGGAAAACCAACAAATTACCACGACTATGGATCAGAAGTCAGGCAACGGTAGTAATATCAACGGACATCTACAATTGGAATGAGATTTATAAAGGACGAATGTGACAGCTGCAACGAATGGTAAGCTAGTGACAATTATAAAGGGATATTTCTTATCGGAACAGCAATACCGAACGCTAAAGCGCAAATAGATCCAAAGATGTAAACTATACTGTATATAAATACCAAGAGATTTCTTATAATCATAAGGATTGGGCATCAACAAAAAATATATTACGATTTAGTTAAAACTGATTGCACTTGAACAGAGAAATATTAAAAACAACATTGGCAATGGCAAATCAAATCGGACAGAACGCAATCTCATTACTATACCATCCAGAAAGATCATTTCGGAAGAATCGTGGAAGAAGTTATGTATACATACAAATGGCGAAAAAGACAATTGCGAAACTGCCAGAGAATTCACAATCCCAAGAGATAAATGCATAAATGAATTATAAATATGCATAAGGAAAAATCAGATCGCTCAACACGTACAGGATGATTAAATCCAGAAAATTCGTACCCAAACATCGTTAGTTGTAGTAATGTACTATGGACCACTATTTCGAAATAAAGATGCAAGTTGGTTAAATTTCCAACGCGAGTAATGTAGAGCCACTCAAAAATATTTGGACTCACAGGTTGGCCCAGTGAAGCGGAATTCAAAACGGTAGATATTCACAGTAGTGGAATATACCAAACCAAAAGATCTGGGAACGAGCCAGAGAACATTATTATTCCAGCACAAAGACAAGCCAATATATGGCAATATTGTGCAATAACGGAGTAACAACTATGGAGGACACCTAACTACGGGAATATTGTTATCAACCAGACATCTTCAACAATGCCTACAAAGCAAATATATGAAAGCCATGTGGGGAAGCATTCATTAATCTTCGGACAAATGGATGGCTAAGAATTCTAGGAAATAATACTTATCATTCAAAAATCGTAGAGTGAATCTTGACACACAATGTTAGCATTTTCAGATATAATAACAAAAGAGAAAGCTAAAATCAACATGGAAAAATGGCAATTTGGTTTTCGTTACGTTTTAGCCAAGAAGCATGGTGTTACATGGACACTCAAATATGACATCCACAAGATAAAAAGGTAGTAGGAATTCTAAACTAAAAATGAATGGTACTGATGGAACGAAGTTTGAACGAAAATTTAAGCAGTAATGAGATTAGAAGCCGAGAAAACCAGATGAACGAAAAACGAGCAACTTGAGACGATGGATAAACTTCAAAAATGATAGCAGCGACAACAGCGAGCAAAGATGAAAAACCAAGGAGGAACGCAGATGCTAACTCAAGAGCAACTAAAACATGGGAAACGACAAGACAGACATAGTGACATACAATCATCCCCACCCAGTATTAATGTTAAAGAAACGCAACATCATAGAGAAGAAACGCACCAGTAAGAAAGCCGTACCGATACCAAGACCACAAGCATTTCGAAACATCTTATCCAGTACCATAGCGAACCAAATGGGCAGATCTAGTACCAAAACCAGCCAAAGATCGGAAGTGTTGGATCAAGACCAGATAACTCGACCTAATACGCATGTTAGCAAACGTTTAGCTGGACGCAAACCATTAACGGTACCCATAGAATAAATGGAGTAGAGATGAAAGCAATGATCGATACGGAGCAAATAATCTCACAATAAATAATGGATAAAATACCAGGGAAGATTATGGCATGTATAAGAAGAACTAATACATGGACGTATAACGTGCAGCAAGAATCGGTAGCAGTATCCGGAAAATCTGGTCGGATATCGAATAAAAAAATGTAAAAATCAATACGTATCTAGCAGTCATCAGGATAATTGAGCCGCAGATGTAAACTGAACAGATCTCATGCAAGAATTATTAAAGAAATAATAATAAGATGCTAGGATCGATGGATTTGAGAGATAAAAACCGGACGAATTATGTATGCTGAAATCGGAAGTAAGAACTGCTCAGAAGAAACTAGTAAGTGGCCGAGGCGCAGCATGACAAATGATTGTTACGGTGAAAGTGAACGAAGAAACTAGAGGTGAACATGATTTTCGAACCTAACCACAAATATTGAGATAAAGAAGAACTGCCATTCTAGCCAAGGAGATAGTGTAATGACGACAAAGTGAATCCAATCAAATTACAAATTTGACGAGGGAAGATAAAGTCATTTACGAAACGAAAGATTGGGAACATTACACACCGATGCCTGGACATTGAACTGCCAACAACGAAACCGAAGGAACTGAGGAAATGTATGGACAATTTGACAGACCAGCTACTAAACAGAAACTGAAAAACGAGCAATTACAAAAACTGCTAATGGAATTTAAAGATTATTTGCAGCATCTGAACTAGATCTCGTACAAGCGATTGACGCACACACGATATCATTAACATCAGATATACCCAATAACACTACGGCCGTATTGGTTGCCGAAAGCTCAAAATGTAGACAGAAAAGAAGTTCAAAAGATGTTGGAACGCAGAGTAACGAACCAAGTTGCTCGCCATGGCAATTCCAGTGGTCCATGTAAAGAAAAGGACGAAACAACGTTCTGTAGAATCGCGATCTCAACGCGTACAAAACGGGATACATACCCCGCTACCAGACATAATGAGATGTTACAAACATTCTCGAGCAGCTATTTTAACATCATAGATCTAAAAAGTTTATGCAAATAAAGTCAAAGAAGAAGACAGAGAGAAACCTGCTTTACAAATCGGAAAAGATCTATATCAATTCAAGAAAGTGCCTTTCGGAACAACTAACGCAACAGCTTCATTTCAGACGATGTATGAACTTTGTAACTCACAGGCATCAAACAATGTATGGTATATATGATGATTTTATTCAATTTATTCTAGGCACCTTCGAGCAAACATCTAAAAGATTTCGTAATGTATTCGTTCGACTGAGACATGGAAATTAAAATGAAAAATCAAATGCGATTGGGCAAAGTGAAAAAGTTACCTCTTAGGACATATTCGTGTCAGCAAAAGGCAAAGAACCAGACCCCAAAAAACATGAAAAGATAAAGAATTGCCCGGTGCCAAAAGACAGTCACCGCAAGTGCAGGAATTTTAGGCTTATGTGGATATACCCGAAAAGTTCATCAAGAGTTATGCAACCGTTGGCAAACCAATACCAAGAATAAGCCAAAAAAGACACCCGTTTATATGGGAAAAGGAAACAAAGCCTTTGGAAACACTCAGAGATAAACTAATATCAGCAGCCAATATCTCGTACCCAGATTGTTAAGAAAACCATGCTTTTGTTAGCAACAAACGCAAGTGATAATGCATCTGGAGCAGTCCCTAGACAGATGGACGATGATGAAAAGAAGAACGAGTTATGGATATTACAGTCGAACACTCAAGGAAACATGAAAAGAACTACTCTGTGACTGAAAGAGAGGCATTAGCAATAATCACGCTATTAAACATTTCAAATACTTTTATTTGGGGTCATGAAGATTATTATCACTACAGTCATCAACATATAGTATGGTTAGGGTCACATAAGAAGCCTTGGCAGAATGAGAGATGGGAATGCAGCTGCAAGAATACTCACCATATTATCAATTTAAAATCAGGAAAAGCAATGCTACGCAGATTGTATGTCAAGATTGTATTTGAGGATTGATGGATCATGATGTAAGACGAATATGCATGATCATCGCAGAAAGATATGACTTAACAAAAATGGAGAAACGAGCACGAAAGAAGATGAAGAATTAAAAACAATAATCGAATTTATGGAAACAACGATATGAAATCTTCGACAATAAACAGTAACTAAGAGTAGCATATGGAACAACCAGACATGATACAACATAGAGAACGGGATGGTTAAATTAATTAATGGAATGGCGAGAAACGACTCATGTGTACCAGAGAGCAGACGAAAAGAGTCTAATGCAATGACCACGATGGAAAACTTGGAGGACACATGTCAGCAAAAAAGACGGAAGCAAGAATTGCGCAAAAATATTATTGCCAGAATACGGAGAGGAACGTAAAAGGTGGATAAAAAATGTTTAATGATGTGCAACCAAAAAAAGCACAGGAAGTAAATTGAAGCTCCGCTGAAGCCATGCCATTCCAATACCGGAAACCTATGACGATGATTCGCAATGGACGTAAGAAGGACCATTACCAGAACCAACGACGGAATATCTCCCATACTGGTAGTAACAGATTAATTTTCAAAATTTCCGAAGCATTGGCATCCAGATCAAAAAGCTAGAACAATAGCGAGAATCCTAGTAAGAGGAAATATGCTGTAGATATGGGAACAACCAAACAGATCCTAACGATCAACGGAAACCAATTCATGCAGCGAAATCACTAGACGGAAGTAACAAATTAGCTTGCCGAATTGCAAAATTGAACACACCTATAACCATCCACAAACAAATGGTCAACCGAACGATTCAATGGCATAATTAACAAATGATGTCAAATTATGTAAGCAGACACCAAAAAAGAATTGGATAGAATATATAACCTATGCTTATGGCTATAAATGTCAATACACTCAGCAACAAAAATATAGTCCCATTCAAATTGATGTACGCGCAAGAGAATCGCAACATGCGATAGACTTAGAATATCAACCGCCAATATCCCAGTATATGTGGAAATTGAATGATTATGTAACAGATCAAAGAGGAATGCAAAGAATCTGGAAACAGCAGGTATGACATATTAGATTAATCGAAGAGAGCTATAAGACATGCGACGACTAAAAAGCGAGACGACGCGAACATAATTTTCAGATTGGAGACTGGGTAATAATTGCGACGCCAGAAAATTATCCCAGGATGCCAGAAAATTAAAAGAAGTGGTAAAGGACCATATAAATAATGTCGTAAACGAGAATAATGCTCGAGTTAAATTGGTCAACTAAACCCACTCACTAGCCTATCTACGTAAACGTGACAATGCAAAGCAATACGGAAAAACAGGAAACGCGGAGAATCGAGGTATGAAACATAGATCACAAACCCAACAACTGAGTTATAAACGAGACTCAGCGATGAGAATCGAGAAAAATAAAGCGATAGCTAATAACACTGGCGGACAAGACAAACCTAAACCGATGAATCCAAGAATTTAACTCTAACACGACTCAAGACAATGTGGACAAGATGGATATAATAGTAAAGCTTCAGAGAATTGCCAGAATTGGGTTCGAAGGAAAGGATGGATGAAGAATAAGTACAGCGGAAAATCGCATATGATTATGCTAAAGGAGCATAGAAGTCACCAGAAAATGGACCGCATCAAAAGAAGTATCCCATGATCTTCACCTGGCAGAATGTAGAGGAAACATAGCCTCTATCATATTGCGTAACAACATAGAAACACCCAAAAATAATAGATATAACCAACTTATGCAGAAAGCGGAACACCTCAAATATAACAAACGAAGGGGACAAACACCATTAATGTTCGCAGTCTGGGCACGCGAGATGCTTTACAACAGTTCTGAGAGAATTACTAAGAACACGGATCATCTTCAAAGAGCAAAGATAATGGCAGAAAACTAATGTCTACACTATGTCACTGAAAATCGAGACAGCGAGTGCAATAAAATTTATAACCAGTAACAGCGACAAATTAGAAGAAATAGAAATGATGGCAAAACAATTCAAACACTAATGGAAGCTATCGACCGCCAAACAAGACGAAGCAGCAGGCTCAATCTGATGAAATGGACTTAGAAGGCTTCATCCACTTAAAGTATTCGACTTAAATTAACATGGTAAGAAAATAGAGTGAAGCGTTCTACCTTATTAAAGAACAATATGCTCATATACCATTTCCCAAAACCGATAAAAGCAATGTGAAGATGGGGAAGACCTGAAATTCACAATCATCCACAAAGGAAGCATACGAAATACGGAGAATAGAATGGACAGTTATTGATGATAATAACACAGAGGCATGCAAAGCAACATAAGATTTCAAGCAGGAGAAAACAAGAGATATAAAGATGGACGATATAAAAGCAAAGAATAAATAAACAGTAAACGAAGAATAATGATAATAAATGTCGAGGACGACAATATTCAAAGAAACCCCGGATGAAGATAATCAATGGACGAAGGAAGTGAGACAGCAGCAAAAACCAAGAGTGGATAAAACACCAACAAAATGCTAAGAGACGATAAATGAAAATCCGCGCAACAAGAGGAAAAAGAATCACCAACGCGTAAACGATCAAGATCGAAATAACAACAACAAAAGAAGAAAACAAACACAAGGGATGCTGTTAAATAATATAAAAGATACATACAACTAAAGAAAAAAATCAAAAAGAACGCGACCGACCCTGCTTACAAAAAATAATAGATAACTAATTACGTCCATCAAGTACGAAGCCGACGAAAACACCACGAAAGAAAAAAATCGTTTCAGAATAACGAACAAAAACGATCAAAGAATTCAAGTAAGGAATATTGCCTACAACTGACAATGAATAAGCATAAGTTGCTCATCGACTCAATAGGAAAACCAAGAAAGATGGAAATACATCCAAAAACTCATCATCATGTCAAACACCAAACGTATGTAAGGATGCTACAAAAGATAGAAACGAAAAAATCCAGTAGAGCCAGGATAGGCAAATTACGAAAATAATAACAGAGGAAATAGAAACATGAATTGAACAAGTATGTAGTACAAACAACAATTATCGATTGTTGGAAATGAATATGAAAGCAGGAAAGAAATGCAAATGGACACGCTCAGCAGGCAATGCAGAAATCATATATTGTGGCCAACAATGACATAATAATAACCTGCACATTTAGCCCAAACCCTGGGAGAAAATTCACACAGCCAAAAGAAGAACCATATCAAACGTCGAGTACGAGAAACAAAGAAATAATAAATAAAAGTAGGAAATCAGACCCAAAAGCCGTGAGAGGAAAAATAGTTGAAAATATGACAAAGAAACCCATTTACAAATCAGTATTCGTGTAATTCGAAACTAAAAGGAACGGCAACGATGTGAAAGAATAAAATGTCAATCAATGAGATATCAAAAACCAAAATATACCGGACAAGCGCGTTTCCACAAAAGAGGAAACGGGAAGTAATAATGAGTACAGACGTTCAAAAAGAGAGATACTGCTCGGAAATAATAACAAGAAAGTTACTAGAATCAACTACGACAAAACGTCCAGAAAAAGAAAGCAAAGAACCGTACAACCGCCAGATCAGAAAAGCAAAGCGGTAAATAATAAACATGAATCAACATGCAGCAGATGAAAGAAGAGATAATCATTTGAGAACACTCAGGTGAAAAACATATACAAAAATCTGTGTATACCGAACTCCAAAGGAATGAAAACAGTAAACAAAAGAATCCATGTGAAACAAGAAACATAAGATCAAAAGTATCAATCCAACCGAAAAGAAAACTCGGAAAAATATGTAATAAACATCCAAAAAGGAAACTCACGAATTTGGAGAAACGATAACAGAAACCCCCCAAGTCAACGCAACAGATCAATCTATTAACAAAACATCTGAGAGAAAAGCAAGTAACAGACATGAAGAAAAGGACTGATCATGGACGACAGCCACCTTTCAATTCACGAAGCAGTACAACTCCAGAAAGCACTCAAGAATGTCACCAAGAGAAGGAATACATGAGAAACTAATGTAAGAGAAAACACAACCATGCAGCCTAATGAAAAGAATTACATGATAAATGATTGATAACAACAGCGTAAGTAAACAGCGTAGTAATGCTGATCAAAATTCAACTAGTGAGAACTACCAAATGCAGAAAAAGAGAGCGGACGAAAGATTATGGCACGTAGAAAAAATCAAGTTACGAAATATCGAAAATAGGACAATACGATGCAGAAAAACAGAGAATATTAAATCATAAGAAATTCCAGCACAAGCGGACTCTGTTAAAAGAACGCCCATTTGAAGCACATAAAAATGGGTCAAATGATTTGATATATAATCAGACTACACGAATGAGAAATACGGGATATACGGACATTGCCGTATAGAGTCCCCGAAACGATGGTGTAAAAACAAAGAAAGGACGTTGTTAATATCAGTGTAAAATCATTATCTAGTAAATATAGTAGTAGTAGTGTATAATTTAATATAAAATACTTGTAAAAATACGCGTTAAGAAACAATAATAGACGCGAGAACTCGCGATGAATTCAGTAATGTATTATACCAACAGAATGGATTCCGAAATAACGTAATCAACAACAACAGTAGAATACAACCGTTCACAGAAGCGATACACACCAGCAGCTGCCAATAAGCGTACTATCGAGATGTAGAATTGCATCCCCAGGGAAATATACCAAGACCAAGGAATCGAAGCAACATGGAGACGACAATGCGAATTAATGACATTAAATACAAACAATGGCGCAAACTCAGTGGACAAATACTCATACTAGTTATTAACAGAAAGCGTGAACAGAGGCCTACAACAAGCTATAAGACTGGAAAGAGCAACAGAGAACTATACTACAACTGCAGAGAATAAATGAACAAATTAACCTGACCAAGTTAGATGGCAAGCTGACGAAATTAGAAGATTAACGTAACAACCAGCAAGTAAACCAAGCAAGTTGAGTGGAAGGATAGCATCATGCCAGAATTCACCTAGAACCGAATTCATACAGTAGAGGTAAAAAATAAAAGGCGTATTTGATAGAATATGTAAAATAAACGATGAAGTAAACAACGTCGAATAATGGAACAATTTTTGTAAGATAATGCAGACAATCATCGAGAAGAATAAGAAGAAGCGAGACAATCCATTCGAAGCTACGAGACGAATAATGAAAGATAAAATTAGAGTGGTGAACGATATAAAAAGAAAGATTAAAGTTGCAAATGTAAAGAATTACTGATTGGAGCGAGAACAGACGAAATGTGGATGCAGAATATGTACAGATTGTACGAATAGAAGTGAAATAGAAACAAAAATATATAAGAAGCAAAAATGTTAACATGCCTGGATGTGACGAAACGATCGAAAGAGATGAGATCCTTACAACAATGGATAAGCCAACCCAACAAAAGAAATCAATAATCTAAGTCATCAGTTCAATGCCGATAAAAGAATGCGAATGAAAGGACTTAATGGAAGGACGGCGAAAGTCACATACAAACTGAATGGAATATAACGAGATAACATGGAAAATGTCAACCATCAACGAAAAAGACTTGAAAGAACACCAAACAACGAAAAGTGTGCACCAAGAGGAGGAAAAATGTCGACATTCTGTGGAGCATCGACGAATGGATAAAAATAGATGAACATCCGGAATCCAAAGAGAAACCAAATATGTGATCATATACAAGGAAATATGCCATAAAACAACATGCGACAGATGAGATAAAGTCAAACATAACAAGGAATTGGACACGAATGATTCGGCAAACATCAAATGCCCGTTAGAATTATTCACGACTGTCATAAGCACAACACCATGGCGGAAAATGAAAAGCATATGATAGAAGAACAGTAATCCGAGAGAACGCCGAAATCTATGAACGAAACGATAGAATCGTGGTCAGGGAAGTAAAAAAAAGCCTCGAACAGAAATGGATGCACAAAAGGCACTAATACAGAGAAATATAGAGTCCAGAAAGAACTTTGAGAGGAGCCCAGGAATACAACTCAAAAACTGACCGAAATGGAAAAGAAAATGCAACAGATCGGGCCAAACAGTATAAAGGAATTAGGAAACCGTGACATCTACAGGCCAGAAAACCCCTACACAACACCCATTTTATATGGAAAATAACCAATTCCGCAGAGAAACTCCAAAGCAAAAGACGGAACACAGAGAAGTTAGATAGTCCACCAATATACGGTTGGAAATGGTACAAATTGGGCATTAGATTATATCCAAAATGGGGATGGGAATGCATACAGGCACCCATATCAGCGTCTTCGCTCAGAGTAGGAAAAGGAGCATTATGAGAAATTAAAATTAACATGAGCTTTTAAACAAAATATGATATTAACAATGATAAGGACAAAGACGATTAATCGTAACCCAACAGAACGGGAAATGAACCACAGATGGGAAACAACAACCGACTGGAATACAGCAATTGGTACAACCACTTCTATGCGCAACAACGATTAAGGGAAAGGATTCTTGCGAAGAAGATAATCTGTTATAAATTAGAAGTAGAGAAGCCAGACAAAGACGTTGTAAAAAGAAAGAGAAGTGTAAATAAAATGTAAAATAAAATATAATCAAATCAAATAAAAATACAAATAACCAGAAAAATCAGAAAAACAAAAATTCAAAATAATGCCGATATTTAAAGATGGAAAGCGGACAATCAGCGAAGAATAACAGTACAGATGAGAGAAGGACGCAATTCGATATGGACAAGATATGGAAAAAACCTAGAAAGAAGAGGAAAAACCAATATAACTAACAGCAAGCAATAACATACTATGCGGACTTTGATGTGGAGGAAAGACCAAACAAATCAGAACGAAAGGTGTAACCAACCAATAGAGTAAAAGACGCAAAACTGAAAAAGAGGAACAAAGATACCTAACGTTTAAAGATAATAAGTATTACGAACGGCAGAAGTCAAGAAATGGCCGCACAAGGATTTTACTTTACGGAACGCCAGAACTCCAACGAAGTAAAATCAAATCTTTTGCCAAGGAAACTCCACAAGGCGATAAAATAGGAGCAACAGCAAACGGGAATCGAGAAAAACTCCCGGATGTCTACTCTCGTATTAAATAGACGGTCAGAAACCAGCGATGGACAGACTAGAACAGGAGACTTCACAATCGGAGTGACAGAGCGAAAAGGGAGGGAGAAAAAGATAACGATAATAAAGAGTTTCGAAGACCCAACAGAACTAATATGGGAAAAAGAAACTATAAATAGAACATTCGAAGAGAGAATTAAAACTTCAAAGGAAATCCAAGAGCAGCGGAATTTGCGAGTCAAGGATATTGCCAAACACAAGAATGATAATAGTGCGAAGGATGTAACAAAAATCAACAACCATACAATCAGAAAATATTAAAGCTAAAACATAAAGGGAAAATGTAGGTAAAACAGCAAAAAGAGTTAAAGAATATCGATAATAATAATTACACCAATCAACAGTGGAAGATTTTAGTCGACCAAAACGAGAACCAATAAGTTATTATCAGGAGTAAAACTCAAAAATAGATAAATAATCAAGGAAAGATTAGCTAATAATTTGGAATGGTATGACTCGACACAAGCAATAATCCGAGCAATCAAGCGATATCAAGAGAAACCAAAAGAGAATCGTGACAAATCAATGATAAAAGAAGCTATTTTGGAGCAGTATCAATGTGTAACATGTTAAGCAAAGAACATGTCGAATAATTATATCCATGTGGACATATGGTCAGATCCGAAGCATGTGGTTAAAAGTCGATATTGTCAGTCGTGGTAAAAGCGATCAACGGGCGGAATCAAGCGATTCCGTTTCGTCGCTGATCAGTAAATGGGAGCGCGAGCAACATGTGTAAAAAGTGTAAACATAAAGATAAAAATAAAAAAACAAAAAGTATAAAATCAAAATCACAAAATAAACCGAGATACGATGTAAATGAATTCCTGTAATTATGATAAAACTATTTGATCATGATTGAAAAGAGAGAATAATCGATAATTTAATATTTTTAGAAAACATGATGAATCCAAATGAGACAAAAGAAATTTTGTAAAGAGGCTGATAGAGACAAATCAGGCCGATCAAATGATTAACGCAGAGTCAATAAAATAATAAATGAGGCAAGTAGAATTATGGAGACAAAAGAACGGTACAATTAAAAGAAATGCTACTAACAGCAGAAGAGGAATTAGTACAAGAGACCCTAAAAAACGAAAATGATGAGAGAAAAGTGGGAAAAAAACAACTAGAACAAAAATAATTTACCCCGAAGGCAAAAGAGGGGAAACGTACCAAGAGCACAGAAGAGGAATGATGAAGGGAAAATTTATTGCAGAAACCAAACTAGAATCAGAATCAAAGGAAAGAAATACAAACTCTAGAGCAACGAGAAGGCGATCAACAAAGTGAAATCGAAAGATTGCGAGAAGTGATAAAAGATAAAGAGGCAGAAATACAAGAAGAAGGAGAGGAGACGATAAAAATCATACAGCAAATGCAGGAAGAAATCGGACAAATTAGCACTCAATACCGAATAGAGAAAACCAAGAGAACCCATATGGAACAAGCCAAAGAGTAGGCAAAAAGACAAGCACGATACTGGAAAATCAAATGGACGGAAGATAGAGAACAATCAAGAAGTAATTGGGAATCACGTATTAGACACTATATGCAGCAAATAGCCGAGGAGGAAGATAGAACAAGAGCCTACAAACCCAAATGGGAGAACGCGAAGATAGAAATCAATAAACTAAGAAATCAAGGGCCAAAACGATCAAGGAAAATTAGAGAGCCCAGAGACGACAGACAAGAAAGAATGCTAACTCAGATAACTGATCAAGCAAGAAAATGGCGAATAGAATGTAGAATATTCGAAGACGCCAACGCAAAACAAGTTTAGTCATATAGTGAAATTAGAACATGAAATTACGTATCAACAGACCAGAATAAAAGAGATGCAAATCGAGCAGGACGAAGCTCACCGACAAAAACAAAACCAACAACGGAAAACGGAGATCAAAGAAAAAGCAATAAAAAGAGAGGCGAGAAAATGGAAAGAACATTTCCAAGAAGCCAAGAAAGAAATAAGACTGTTGCCCAAAAGGATATTAAATATGGAAGATTGGGAGCTTTGGGAACAAGTCGAGGTGCAAAAACAAACAATCGAGGAACTAAACGAGCAGGTCCAAACCCTAGAATTTCGGGAGAAAATCAGACAAAGCACAATAAGAAGGCTCAGGAAAACCGAAAAGGACCTCAGAAAATGGATTGATCAGTTAAATCAAAAAATATTGGAAACCCTAAACGAACAAACTGATGAAAGACGACAAAACGAGAGGATAACAGAACTCCAGCAGGAGGTGAACGGACACCGAGGAGTTGCAGTATTTAAAGAGATTCAGCTGAGACATCAACGCGAAGTCAATGAACAGTGGAAAGGACAAGTTGAAGCAGAAATAAAAACAATAAAGCAAGGATATGAGGAAAATGAGCTGAGCTTGAGGAAAGATATTGAGAAATTAAAAGCGTTGGAAAATACGCATCGATTGGAAACACAAGTAGAGGAATTAACAGAAAATGCAGAATATCTTGCTTATCTCTTAGACGAAGAGATACAAATATCAAACGCCTTGCGTGAAGAGATAAATACCTTGCAGAACCGACCACCAATCCTGCTTATGCCGTTATACCCGACGAAATTACCAACCCAAGTACCCGCCGAACCCGATGAAGGATTCGGAGAGACGGACGAAACGATAGTATAAATTTAAAGAGAAAATTGTAAAAAGTGTAAAAAGATAATAAAAATAATAAAAATGATAAAAACAAAAATTGTAACCGACGTATATTTAGCATGAATCCAAATGAAATAGAAATCCGAATGAATCTAGAAGACGGAGAATGCATACCAAGCCCAATTCAATTAGTGGAACCAATCGAGCAAGACCCATTGAGGTATTATAGTAAAAGATGGAGAGCCGAAAGAAAAGAATGGCAAGAGTTAGTAGAGGAACAAGAATCAGACATCGCCGGATAAACCAACAACTAATACACTCCAAACAGTTAGCCAATATAATGAAACGAAAATTAACAGCCAGTATGGGAGAAAACGGGGATCAAAAGAGAGAAAACGAACGATTGAAACAAGAATTAGCCGAGATAAAAACTCGCGTAGTCCTAGAAGACTATTGGAAAACCGAAGCAGAGAGAATGAGAGACAGCAGAAAAAGCGAACAAAGATATGTAATACAACTAGAAGACAGTTGTAAAGAAGCCAGAGAGATAAAAGAAAGTCATCAACAAGCTCAAGATGAGATTAAAGTGTTAACAGAACAGCTTCAGGAGGTAAAACGAAAGCTAGAAAAGCAAACAACTAAACGAATAAATGGTAAGCGCCAACTCAAAAGAACACAAACAAAAGAAAGGAATCTTCGAATAAAAATTCATAATCAACAAAGGATAATTAAAGAAAACAAGGAACGATTAAAAGAACTCCAAAAAATAACCGAGCGATTAATAAAAGCCCAAGTCTTAATAATGAGATTTTCAGAAAACAGAATTAAAGAGGAGTGCGAGATACACCCAACTATGGAAAAGGAGAACGAGTAAAAAGGGCTAAACTCCACTGTAAATAAACGAAATAATCTTGTAAATAAATATAAAATTGATGATGTATCAAAAATAGAAGTTATGAACCCAAATCTATGGATAACAATGATAATGATAATAATGAGAGAGTGCAATACTGAGAATCCGTTGGAAAAATGCGAGAAATCCCAACCCTTCAGAAAAGAAGACAGCACCTGCGCCGATTTCCAAGAAGTTTGCAGAAACCCTGATAACGAGGAATGTCAACAGAATAAACCTCCAATGCATACAATGCCCCACGTAAAGAGAACAAGGACGAATTGAAACAGAACATCGAGAAAACCCAAACAATGGTACAAACCCTACTGAAAAATAATGAAGAGATAGCCAATATAAAAAATGAGAACCGAGAGATAAAGAAAACCCTGGAAATCATTACCAGGCAGATTCAAAAGAAAGCTAGAGCAAATCCCAATAATAAACCAATCCAAGAAATTCAAAAATCGTCCTATCAATCAAAAAGCAACCAGGAAAACAAATTAAACAGAAAAATGAACCCAGTACAACAATTCTATCAATCGAACTTATACTACCGATTAGTATAACATCTAACATGAGACTCCTAATATGCTGTCTCATCCTCGGCCTAACGAAAAACAAACAAAGGCAAAATACCCCAATTCAAAAATTCAGAAGAATGCTCATCCGAATCCGAAAAATCAACAAAACCAACGAAACTGCAAAACTCTCGCATATTTCCATCAATCACCCCTCAAGATCAACCAGCTCGAAAGCGAAACCCAAGCCGTCAGTGATTCATTCGAAACCAAATATAACTGATTTACATTGATTTGAATTGATTTTACTAACTCATACTGATCTACAGTGATTTGAACTGATTTCACTAGCTCATACTGATTTACACTGATTAACTTAGACTGATTCACATTGATATTGAACAATCCGATTTTATTTGATTATGTATTGTAGCCGGACCTTAAGTCCATCTTTACCTTGATGATTACCTTTACCGTAGATATTTTATGAATGTGAATGTTGAAAATGAAAATGTATGTATCATTTTGAAAATCAATCGAAATTGCGGGTCGCAATTTTACGGACCCCCGAGTGTTTTATGTTGGGCCAGAACATAAACGGCCTTAAGGAATGTTTAAATGGATCAGTAACACACACGCAAATATAACATGCAATTTAAATAAACCTATTGAAACACCAATTAAACCCTATCAAATATGAGAAAAAGAGAATTAAATATAAATTAATAAACATAAAAATAAATTAAAATAATAACAAAACACACCAAGATCCGCACGATACCAACACAAATATAACAAGAAAACACAACAAATTCGACAAAATTGAAAAATTAATAAAAGTTCATGAAAATGAAACTTAAATCAAAAAATTTGAATTAGTAATAATTCAATAAAAATTCTGAATGAAAAATTATTAAAATAAATCAAAAAATAATAAAATTAAAGAATAGAATTTACTAGAAAATAACAAGGTCGAATTTTGTTTTACTGCATCAAATTTAACATGCGAGGTTAGGGACAGAAAATAGGTATAAATACTGATCCATTTTCACATTAAATTAACCATTTTAACCATTTTGAAACCAATTTTGAAGTTGTGTTTAAAACCATATTTTCAAATCTTATTTTAGGTGAGAAATGTTTATTTTGGAGCCCTCTCTCCACGTCACATCCTTGCAACCTCGGTAGAGCTCTGCTTGGATGTCAGCGTGGGGGGAGAGGTATTTTTATTTTTATGCAATATTATGCTATTAGTTATGGTTATGGATTAACATTGGATGGTAATTATGTTTATTTGTTTATAATTAATAAATATTATTAATATGATTAAATTGTTTTTATATATTTAAATAAACTAAAATAAATCATTTTGTCGAAATCTTTCCGGCCCACAGCCAACACATAACGCAAGAAAGCAAAATCTACATAGTACAGATTTGTGTAAGAGCGTGGAAAATCGCCAATGATATGTACCCGTGATGACTCAGCGTGCGGAACGCAGGGGTCGTAACGTCAATATTATCTCTATAGCTGAAACGAGAAATAAGGAAGAAGTCTCCGACTGCTTCCTCGTTTCTCATTTCTGTAAAATCGACCTAAAATCATACTACACACGGCTCAAAATCATCACACCGAGTAGTCCAGTGGGCACTCAGTAAATATAATATAAACACAATATGCGCTTAAGGCCTATTAAAGGGAAAAGGTACGGGATAAACTAAATTGAATTCGTTGATATGGCTAATTTAGATTAATATTTTGGAATAAATTAGATAAAATTACTGAAAATCGTTAACATTATTGATTCAGTTAAATTAAGTAAAGTAGTTATTGATTAAAAACGAAGAAAAATTAAATTAATACATGAAAGTATTATAATTTAAAACTAAAACGGTTATCGGGTAAAATTAAGCGACTTATTAAATTAGGTTATCATAAATTTTTGATTAAAAGTAAAATGATTATTAATTAAACCAATTAACAAAAACAATTAACGAAACTCATTGAGTAACAAATAACATTTTCCCTTTTCGTAACCTGTAGATTAAAACTAAATAATGTAGATTCATTAACGGTGAATTAATTCATTGGGTAATCCAAAAGCAAAACAATGTTTGACAACAATTCAGTACATATTTGAATAAAATTGGAATGTAGTTTTGATTCATTAATTAAAGATTTTCAAGTAATTATCGAGATACAGTGGTCCATCGCCCAAAGTAATTTAACAGTTTAATGATTGTTAAGGTAATAATAAGTGATTGTAATAATAAGTGATTCGAGTAATGACAATCTACATAATTGGATTAAATTAAGGTAATTATAGATCAAAACGTATAGAAATTAAAGCAATGAAATATTTTGATTCATGGATCCAACACAAAGAATAGGTTGTTACTTAAAATTAAGTTAAAATAAAATCTACACAAATAAAAACGACCAAAATTCAAGTTAACAGGTAAATCAAAGAAATGCTATATTAAAATTTACACAAATCAAATAGTCATAGAGTTATGCTTACCAACGACAACGAATTAAATCCAACTATTCCAAAAAATACCAAATAAAATCCAATGATATAGTTCCACATGCGAGATCCGCCATAGAGCCGAGTAAAGATTGTCCTAAATGCGTTGATAAAATATATCCCATTAAACGAAATACCAAATTACCAAATCGCTACAATACAATTGTAAAATTAAATTCCAGTAAATAGATAAATCGATAAACCTTGAAATTGAAATCAGAATAATATAAACACCGGATACACCTACGAAAATTCATTATCGCCATGCGCTGGCAAGTATCAAATAAACACCGGACATAGATCCAAACCTCGCCGTTCGCTCGTAAATTCTAAATGGTCGAATTGACATAAACACCGGACATAGATCCAAACATCGCCGTTCAACACTAAATTATTTGTAGCGACATCTCAATGGTCATTCGTAGATTTGACGGAAATTAAACAAACCCACAAGCCTACAATAGTCAATATTCCGCGTACGCTAGAGGTAGACATAAATAGATTTTATTCGAAACCCAAACTCATACGGTGATCTCCCACAGTTTCCTATGCTTAAATTACTAGAGTGAAAGTCTGAGGTAATAACCATCAAGGTTGTCCCTGTTTTAACGACGATTAACAAATTAACAACCGTGTACTACTATATGCAATGCCAAGCTGTTAGACTACAACTGATCTACTGTTAAAACCCTGAAGGCCCATAACTCAACGAGTGTGTCGATCTCGCTTACAGATCACGAGAATCTTTAGAAAAATACGTAGGAACAGTCACGAGAAGATACAGTTAACGAAATATAGCACGCCTAACACTCATAGGTAGACAGCCCCAATAGGTTCACAACAAGTTACAATCAAAATCAAAAGCAATAAATTTAAATTCGATAAGTTTGAATTTTGATAAGCCCAATGGCAACACCCTAGTCATTAGTGGGTCTAATACAACAATGGGGCGAACAAATTAAATAAACTACTTTTCACCCATATACGCAAGTAGTTAACCTTGATGCATTTTTAGAAAAGAATATGCCGCTCAAATGGAACGACACTCCAATGACCGATGAGCAATCTCGAAAAGAATCACCCCTAAGGGCGGAAATCTTCCAGGAAATCCAACAACAGTGGCCGTACCCCACTATTTAGAGGTTACTGGGCCTAAACAGCGACCCGTGTGGACTCGCCGGACAACAATATCCTGCAGCGGAGATATATATCAATGCACGGAATCTCCTCACCCAATGGGAACGGGTGCAGGAACAGGTGGATCTACAAGTGGTCAAGGCGAGGATGTATCTCGCCAATGTAGAAGAAGACATCCTCGCCGGGCGAATTGCAGAAGCCTACCCACCTCGTCCAGTCCGCGACACCCGACGCCCCTACCCAGTAGTTACCCCGCAGAAGGACTCAAAGAAACCGTGCCACGGAAAACAGAGATTCCGAAAACACTAACTGCAATTGTGATTTAGTTTCGTTTTCCTTTTAATAAATATTTGCTGGCTTGTCATTTCATTTAATCGTTTGCCTGAATAGATCCGTTTCAATGATTTTGTTTATGATAGTTACAAATACAATCTACGTAAACCATTAAAAAATTTAACGATCTTGTCATTGTAGTTATGTCCACCAATCAAATTCTACAAGCTGAATTAAATCGCGCACGGAACACAAATGCGGATCTCCTCCATCAAATACTCCAGATGACCAAAGAGGTACAGCAGATAAGGGCAACATGGTCAGATCCAGCAAAAACGAAAGCAGTTTACCACCGACTCACGGCGGCACAGAAAGGCTGGGCCGAAGAGCGACAGCTCAATCAGAGCCTGCGCACTCAAATCCGAGGATTAGAAGTCGCCTTAGCAGTATGTCGGGAGGGGGAAGCAGTCACCTACCCGCTCGTCTTCGCCCCGTCCAGATGGCGCAGAAGAATCCTCAACCAGCAGATCAGTCCACCACTCAATCAAATAATCGTCGGCCGGGACGCAAAGAGCGTGCTCGACGCCGAGCAGCAAATCCACCCCATTAACTCACATTAAATCTCCACTATGTTGATTTCAATAAATTAATTGTAGTTAAATTATTTCCTAAATGCTCGTACGTACAGGTGTTAATAGGAACACTTACACCATGATTTCTAACCATCTCTCCACATTCGACCATGGATTTTCTTACACATGGGACAGAGCTAAGCGAGCGTAGGTCTTCTATCGACAGCTCGTGAACCCGAGGATTGTCCGAGCAATTACAGTACTAGCAGTAATACTCAATTTTTGCGGACGATCCACCACTTGAACACATTACCAACGTTGCCTAGCACGTGCCAAGTGGCAGTTAGCAGCATTGTATGCGTTCGGCAACCCAGCTGATTCAAACAAATTTCGAAAACTGTAACCCACCATACAAATTGGGGCAGCCGGGATTGAATGATTTTCTTGTACAAACAAATGAGAGGGGACAGGTTACAGAACTATCTTTTCAAATAGAAAATGTCGGGACGACATTTTTACCGAACCCCGGAGAGATGAGAACGACATGAAACAAAACAACAAAACGATTGATGGAAAACGATCCACCACTGAACACATTACCAACGTTGCCTAGCAACGGGTGCCAAGTGGCAGTTAGCAGCATTTTGTATGGCGTTACGGGGCAACCGCAGGCTGATTCAAACAAATTTCGAAAACCTGTAACCCACCAAAACGCAAATAAAAATAACAAAAAAAGACACAACAAAGTTAAAAATATTCCTGACCATTTATGAAGAGGAAAAAAATAAAAATATTGCTGGCGAATTGGGTTCATTTTATTTTTACTTTCTGTCGTTACTTTCTGAATTGTTATTGACTCTTACCTAGACATCTTCCATATTATTAAACTATCCCATCAATGTACTAATAGTAGTTATCATGTTAATAATGCGCATGCTGGTTAAAAATCCAGGTGAACTCCATTTCTAGAACTACATCTCATAACTTTTCAATTTCGAGTTCATGACTATCAATGAAAAGTCTTACGTTTGTTTTTTGATGTCCTTGTTCATGATTATATATTTCTACGAATATTATTTTAATTAGTGAACTTTACTCATTAATTTTTTATGTATCTTTCAAATCATTTTCGATTTCCTGTGTCATCATTTTTATTAACCAAAACAAATGTGTAATAAGCATTTGTAAATACAAATAATCGCTCGGAGCATTGTGTTTTATTTTATAGAGTACGTGGAGTCAGAACTACGGACTATTGATATTTTATTCAATTTAATATTTAATTTAATTTTTATTGTATTAAAGCCCAAAAATTCAATAATTCGCATTAACCAGTTTTCAAGATCAATCATAGACCATTCAGCTTTCTATATAATTTATTTTTGCTACTCCCAACTAAAGAAGGATCAAGGGCTGTGGCCGATAGGGGAAATCGCCTCCAAGAAAACCCTGAAGTTGCTTTCTTGGAACTAAAAGTTCTCTCCAATACAGTCAGAATGGATCATTATGATAGAATTATAATTAAACAGAAATGATTTTAATGGAGACAATCGTTCTTACTATAGCAGAAATATCTTTGATCCTAGAAATTGAAATAATGGAGATAATCGTTTTGAAAATACTATAAATATTCGCTCCGAATATAATAAATACGATAATAGAGATGATAAAAATTTTTCAAGAATTACACAGTCAATCCAATATAGACAAAATAAATATATAGAAAGACGAGTGAGTCCTTACAATAATGATGGAAGAGAGAGTATATTTCAATGGAAAAATAAATGCTACAATTGCCAGAAATATGGTCACTTACCAAATGTATGTACTAATCAATGAAGTGAATCAACTAATAGAATAAAATTTAAAGATGCACCTGATGTGAAACAAATCACAGTACTAAATTTGCAACTACAAATAACGAGATCAATATTTTAAGGAAAGAGTTAAAAGGGTTTTAAACGCCGTATAGAAATGAAAGAAGGAATTGGAATAGCTTCAAGAAGACAATGAAACACTTATAGTATTAAATAAGATTCAAGTAGGAGGAATTGATCTAGGATATTTACCTAGCTTAATCACATTAATTTTAAAAAGACAAAACTAAACATCATTATTTGAGTTAGAAATAGAGCTAAACGAATTGAAAGACAATTTATTAATAATATGTTGCGTGCAATGTTGAAAATCTGCTGAGCGTATTTATATATCAGAAAATCTCATTAGAAAGATTTTGTTTTATCTAACGTTGTTGTTTTAAAACTATATTTTAGTTTTGCAAATTATTTGAAATTGTTATTATCTAAAGTTATGGGCGTTTTAAATACTAGAAGTTCCGATAAAGCTGGTAACTATAATATAACGACCATGTTATTGGCTAATTTTGTAGAAAAACCAAAATTTTTAAATTGGGCAAAGATATCCAAAAATTCATAGTTGAAATTGGAAGTTTCTTTGAAATACTCAATATTGAAGAACGATTGCAGAACAATTTTGTCAGAGCCTTTTTGCCTGGAAAAGGTATAGAGAGTTATGATGAAATCAAATTTGAAGATGGATACAAGGATACAAAACTCTTGAAGGTATTTCTTAAACCATCAACACTAATTGAAGGTCTGCAGAAAGCGTTGAATTATTCTAAAGGGCAAGAGAAAGTGTAAGAATATTGGAAAAAATCGGAAAAGATAACTGAAAATATATTGAAACACAAAATGGATAAAGAAACCCGGATGAAAATGTTATTATTCCATACGCTGGATGACAAAGAAATGAAATATGACTGCAAATATTTAAAATCTATAGAAGAAATAAAATCTAGAATAGAGAAAAATGAGAAAAGTAAAGAAAAATAGACGAAACTAGCAAGTTTGTTGCGGTGATAAACGAGAAATCGTATGCAGAAACCGTTCAATATCAAAACAGCCGTAATTCTTCTTGAAAAAGAAATAATCAATCTAGCGAAAAACCTTATGAAGAAAACCGAAAGAATAACCATCAAAATGTGCAATACAAACCAATGAACCAATATTATTACAAGAATCAGATTACAAGACAGTATCAGAACGGAAAAGCAGATCAACGAGAATTTAATCAAAAAAGAAAAAATCAATACGAGACACAATACAAACCAGAACCTAAAATATTTAGATGTTAGGCTTGCAAAGAAATTGGTCATTGCAGACGAGAATGTCCGAATGTTCAATGTGCACATTGCCGAAGAAAAGGATATCAATGTTACTGTTGAAGATACCTAAAAAATTAAAATGAATAAGAACAATATGTAATGATTGGGGAAAATGGGTGACAAGAAAAGTTTGTTATTCCACAATCCTGAGAAACAGAAACAAATGGAAAAAATGAGAAAATAAAAGGGAAATAACAAATAATAGAAAAATCAAACAATAAAATTATAAACATGTTAAGGTCATTTTAATTAGGAAGTACGAAGCGAATAAGAAAAAATAATAATAATAAAAACAAAATTGAAAATGAAGTGACATATCTCGATAGTCTGTTTGAGATAAGAAAATGAATTACCGTAGAAGCCGAGAGATGGCGTCTTGAAAAATGGAATATCTCGACAGTTTTCAGAGATATTAAAAAATATTGAAATTGAAATCGAAGTGTATATCACTAAGTGACATTTGGTATAAAAAGGAAGCGCAACTGGAATCAAGAGAGAAAAATTGGACGAAGAATTGGAAAGGAGAAAATTACTGAAAATTATTGAAAGAGCAGTTGGAATCAAATATTAAAAGAAGTTTGAAACAGAAATTAGGCAATACGAAAACGAAAATAATAAAGAAAGTTGGAAAGAGACAAAGCCAAAATTGTGAAAAAGAAATAAAGTGAAAAATAAATATATAAATATATCTAAGCAATCAAAGTTATTGAATAAATTCAAGTCAAAGCAAAGCAACTAAATCAGACTTATCGATTTCAGAAACCCGTCACAGTTGTCAAGTGATTGTGAAATCCAATAGATCCGAAAAGTGCTACTCTTTCCGAAGGGTCGTAAAACGTACAAAGTTGTGACTGGAATAGATATTCTTTGTGTCATTTTAAAGTGGAGATAAAGTGTGTTAATCAATAAATTTTATATCGTTTGGAGTTACTTATTTTTGCACGCTTGGAGTCAGATTGACAATACATCCTATTTAAATTTACCGACAACCCCAACATTACGAGGTGAGCAGAAAACGACTTGAGAGACAAATAGCGGGAATCGACTATGGAGAAACAGAAGACGATTATGATAATCAGAAACCACACCCAAATGTCAAAGCTTTTGTGCTAGAGGAGGACGTAAAAGCACAGGAATAAATATGTTAGGGTTGTTAAATTAAAGACTGTTTTAGAAGAATTCTAATTTACATGTAATTAGAATTGAATCGCTAGGAATGCGAAACCGTAGAAAATCAATAAATCACAAAATTCAAATTGGAAAAATGAGTCAGATACATATGAGATGATGGTGAATATCATGGTGAGAATGGATTTATTAGAATATGTTCAGAAAGGGTCGAAAAGCAATAAAATGTACAAAAACAGAAAATCGTTAATTTACTAATTAATTAATTTATTAAGGAAAAGCAGAGTTGTGTAAACAAAAAGAAAAACAAACAAATTTGGTTTTGGAAAACATTAGCATGACATTATGATTAATGGGGACCAGTGGTAAAAGATCATTACATGTAAGTTGCATGGTGGGGCAATCAATTATGTTTTTATACGACGAAAAGATGAAAAGGCCGCGAGTCAAAAGTTGTCAAACGAAAGCAATTTGGTTGGATGACTATTAATCAAAGCCATTGTTTCTACTATATAAAGGAACTCAGACTCAGAAGCAATAGATATTATTGCCTCAGGTAGGAACGAACAAGTTGACATTAGGATTGACGGAGAATTGTTCAAACTAGTAAAATTAGGTGATTGAAGAAAGAAGAATCAAATTGAGTGGAAACCAGAGTTAAAAGTTGATTATTATAGTAAACCACGCGGAAACCACACCATCACAGTGAGACCTATCAGATATCTCATTGCGATATTGGAATATTATAATTAGTGGGTTGTGTAAGTAGGTAGTTAGGGGCGCACTGCAACCACACACAAAATCCACAGTAGGATTAGTCGGATTAAATTACATAATTGATTTTTGTGTGTGCCTGTTTATTTTTCGAATTTATTTTTTGAATTCGAATTTTTGGCGCCATTTTTTGAATTTTTTTTTCGCGCGAATTTTCGAAAAAATTTTTAATGTAAGTTTTTGATTGTAATTTTTTAAATGTAATATTTTTAACGTAATTTTACAATAAAATTTTAAGTGTAATTTTACAATAAAATTTTAAGTGTAATTTTTAATAAATCTGATTCTTAATCAAATTTTTTAGAAAAGGTAATTTTTTAAGATGAAATTTTTTAAGTTTTAATTTTTATTGTAATTTTAAGTGTTATTTTTAAGTTAAATTTTTATACATGTTTTTAAAGTCAAAATTTGTAGTAAAAGTTTTATATAGTTTTTTTAAAAGTTGAAATTTTTCAAACAAATTTAGAGTTGACAAAATAAATTACTATGAAATTTTCAAAACAATAATAATAATAATAATAATAATTAAACGATAACGCCAATAAAAAACCTTTCTTACGATATATTTCGATAGCACAGCTATCATCTTCAGGTACTCAAAACCAACTAAAAATATGATGAATTAACATTTAATTTAAACAAATTATTTTTTATTAATTTAATTTTTTAATAAATAAATATTTTTAAAAATATATTTTAAATTAATTTTAAATTTTAAATTTTTTACTTATATTCTAATTTTTTAAAAATTAATGCAATTTAAAATTTTTCAATTATTTTAATAATATTAAAAAAACAAACATGATTTAACATACGTAAACTATTTAAAAACATTCAAAACATTCGTAGTCACAGCACTCTGCACGTTAATCTTTGGATCCAATGACCTTATCAGCAATGCTTCACATATCACTCGTTCCCAATAACTATTAAAACTTCTCAACAAAATTCTAAAATCGTCTCTAATTCGTGTAAGGTACGCAATATGTTTATTAATAAATCAAAAACTCCGGTTGGATTGTGTTCTGATCTCGTTTATCAATTTACATGTAATGGGTGTAATGCCACATACATTGGAGAGACTTCCCGTCATCTCTGTACTCGAGTTCTAGAGCATTGTCGATTGAAGGGTTTGACCAATATTAGTGAACACAATAGAGGCTGTAAAAGTGATATCGGAATGTCTGATTTTAGAATTTTGTTGAGAAGTTTTAATAGTTATTGGGAACGAGTGATATGTGAAGCATTGCTGATAAGGTCATTGGATCCAAAGATTAACGTGCAGAGTGCTGTGACTACGAATGTTTTGAATGTTTTTAAATAGTTTACGTATGTTAAATCATGTTTGTTTTTTTAATATTATTAAAATAATTGAAAATTTTAAATTGCATTAATTTTTAAAAAATTAGAATATAAGTAAAAAATTTAAAATTTAAAATTAATTTAAAATATATTTTTAAAAATATTTATTTATTAAAAAATTAAATTAATAAAAAATAATTTGTTTAAATTAAATGTTAATTCATCATATTTTTAGTTGGTTTTGAGTACCTGAAGATGATAGCTGTGCTATCGAAATATATCGTAAGAAAGGTTTTTTATTGGCGTTATCGTTTAATTAAATCGTTGCCAAATTTATTTAATTATTTATTAATAATAATAATAATAATAATAATTATAATAATAATAATAATAATAATAATAATAATAATAATAATAATAATAAAAATATTAATAGTAATGATAGTAATAGTAATAATAATAATGTTGGTGTATTACGAAAAAGCATGTTATAATCAATAAAACACCAAAATGGTAAAAGTGCAACATTAATTAAAAAATTTACATAAATTCGAAAGTAGTATTGATCGGGGGAAATTCATATGGTGAACGCCAAATCGAGAGACGAGTTCAGAAATAATAGTAAAAATTTAGTGAGGGGTCCCCAGAAAATAACATAAGACAAAAAACAAATTAATTAAAAAAATTAATTACTATTGGGAAGCCCGAGTCAATGGGAAGTCCGAGGCGATGGGAAACCCGAGAGATGAGAAAAATCCGTCGAGTAAACAAAACTGATCTATGGGGAAGTAATTATTTTCTAATTTATAATTTAGTAAGGCTGCAAATGTTGTTGACAAATGTCGGCTAAAATGATCTATGGGGAAGTAATTTTTTTTAATAATTTAGTATAGCAGCAAATGTTGTTGACAATTGTCTTAAAACAGTTTGAGCCAGTGGTCGAAGTAAATAAGTAGTCTAGTCAGGTCAGTACAAGAATCTAAACACAATTAAAGTCAAAAGTTATCTATCAAAAAGGTGATTATTCATTGGATAACCTACCTTAATGTAATCATATTTATTCGGTAGTTGAAGGGGGGCAAATAAATCTTAAAATTGTAATTACAAAACATTGAAAAAAATCGGATTGAGTTATAACTGTGGTAAAGTGCAAATAAAATTATTTTGTTTTGGGTTTACTTATTTGATTCGCAAAGGACACGAGGAGTCAGAGAAAACCGACTTTCAATAATAATAATAATAATAATAATAATAATAATAATAAAAATAATAATAAAAATAGTAATAATAATAATAATAATAATAATAATACTAATAATAGTAATAATAATAATAATAATAATAATAATAATAATAATAATAATAATAAAAATAATAATAAAAATAGTAATAATAATAATAATAATAATAATAATAATAGTAATAATAATAATAAAAATAATAATAGTAATAATAATAATAATAATAATAATAATAATAATTCTAAAACATACAAATAAAAAGATGCATGATATCGACATTAATACAACCCGCATGTAACTTAATAAAAGCTAATTGATACTTAACAAATCAATACTGAATAACAAAAATATTTAATAAGTCAACAAATAATTCAAAATTTATTTAATTTACATCGTTGCAAATCTGCTTATAATAAGCTCTTCTAATTTCGGCCAAAAGAATATGGACAACTTCCTTTTTCTCGTAGTCCCTGCAGCATCGGCATCTAAATGTACAAGTAAGTATTGAGGGATCTGCACGAACAATACAGTCATCAAGACATTTTAAACCTGACTCTTGAACCGATTCATAGTGCATCCGTACAATTTCTTCAATGTTGATTCCTGTCATTTGATAGATGCGTGTTGCAAAAAATTCAGGCGCACAATACGATAGTTTGTTCTTCTTATTTGGAAAGAGCCCTTCCATCTTCATAAGAATTGTTTCGAATACGTATACTTCTTGCTCGTCGATCATTTTGAAATTTTCCTTTTACTAGAAAACTGTCTATTTAAACACAATCTAGGTTTAATATATAACCTAGAATTTCTTCATTGGTATTTAGATTATTAATTTTAGATTTTATAAAATTAAATATATCTCGAACCAATTTTGTTATAATAAAGTATTTTTATCCCTTTGACTCCAACTTTTCCGCTTGCAAATACATTCACACAGAGCGGATTATACTTGAAATGTCTTAATGCAGGAAACAGTTCTGGTTCGTAAATGTTTTCTGTTTTGGTTGACAAAGGTACAAGTTGACACAGCAACCATTGACAATGTTTAAAGATAATGATTGAATCTCTAAATCTTGAATCTGATACTTGAGATCCCCTTCCTATAATGGTCTCTTGCAACCCATTATCCTGCATTTCCCACTCTTGAAGAATAAGATTGGATACTTTTCGTTTATATCCACGACATGCAGAGGTTTTCCAGTTGGGAACTTCATTCAGTCGACTTGACATCTTCCTCTGTAATTAATATTACTAATCATTTTCTACTATCTACCAAATTATAAAAAAATTAAATTAAATAAAATTAATTAAATTGGAATTAAGAAATGATGCATTATATCAAATTGTAGGGCCAAATGAAAGCGGAAAACTTTATTTGTATGTAATTTATAGCAGTCAAGCATATTCAAATCACAATTCAATAAAATATATTAGCATAGAAGCGCAGACGAAGAACACGGACTGACTCAAAATCAATTCTGTAAATTGAAAATGACAATAATTAAGGGATTTGATAAAAACTGGTCGTCTAGGTTACGCCAAGGCGACGTAATAATTATAGATGATTTGTATCAAGAAGCACATAAGGAAAAAGATTTCAATAACTTATTCACAAAAATCAGAAGACATTGTGGAGTTACAGTTATTTACATAACACAAAATTTATTTCACTAAAGAGGAAGCCATCGAACTATTATTATTTTTGAGTTCTTACCCAGACAACCTTATCTAAAAAATAGAAAATTTTTAATTGAATCATTCCAAGAGGCTACAAGAGGCCAAGGATATTTATTCTTTGACTTTACATAACATTGTAGTGACGATTTACGTATCAGAACTAATATATTTAAGGAAAAGGTGTTAAAATTTATAAACAAAATTGAAAACATTAAATTAAATCAATCATGGCATTAAAAAAAATAATTGTCAAAAACAAAATTGATACCAAAAAAGTGATTCGTAAACCTAAACCAAAATTAAAGAAGATTATAAAAAAGATTCTAAAGAAGAATTTAAAGAATCTAAAGAAAAAGAAGTGGATAAAATTATAAACAATAATAATTAATTAAAAATACTAAACATGAAATTTAAACCCAGTTTAACATATTTCCATTCCTTGGGAAAGGCTCAAAATAATAAAAGAATGTCGATTTTACAAGCTTTCCCTTCATTTGTTATTGACGATTTGCTTGAAGTTATCGTAAATATAGTTTGAGGTAATGTAAATATTAGTAAAGCTAAAAGAGTGGTATTATAAAGATATAAGAGATCCTTTTTATACTTTGTAAACACAAAAAATAGATGTTTAATGAAAAGAATAATATATAAACAAAAGCGTGGGTTCTTGGGGTACATTAATCCCAATAGTTCTATCTGCGATTATTGCAATTTCATTATTAAGTACTGAATGGGTTTACTTCAGTCTAAACCTGATAAAATCGATTTAAATATTTAACATCTTGTTGTAAAAATGAAGGAACCATTAACCAAAACTCAACTCAAAACAATATGGACAAACCCACAAAATCCAGATGGTTTTGGTGGTGTAGAAAAATTAACAAAAAGAGTGATTAATTCTAAAGAAGAGACTCAAAAATGGTTATCTGTTCAATTAACCTACAGTTTAAATAAACCAATGTTGAAAAGATTCCCAACCAAGCAGTACAAAACAAGGGCAATCAATGATTTGTGGCAAATGGATTTGATGGAAATGATACCTTATTCGACAATTAACAAAGGGTATAAATGTATTTTAACATGAGTTATATGTTTTTTCAATTGCTGACATAATAGAAATCTAAATCCAAACATATTTATTCAAAACAAGTGATATTTAAACAACTTAAATATCAAATTAACTACATGTTATTTTAATATTAAAATAAGATATAATATTACTGCATGTATAGATATTTTCAGTAGATATACCTGTGCTATTCCAAAAAACTAAATCTGCTAATGAAATGGCCATTGTAATTAAAAAGTTGTTTAAAGATGAACAGCCTCGTAATTTACAAACTGATGTATTGTAAGAAATTTAATTAATTTAAATAAATTTAATTTATTTTAGGTAGATAATTTTATAATAGCAAAGTAAAAGAAGTTATCAAAGTCAATCATTTCTTCGTATTCTCTAAATTCAAAACTTGTTATGTGGAAAGATTTAATCAAACTTTGAGAGAAAGATTGAAAAACTATTTTGTGTATCAAAGTAATAAAACTTGAATAAATGTTATGCCAAAAATTATTTTTAGTTACAATTATTCGTCACATAAAGGTTTAAAAGGACTTAGACCTGTTGATATTACTGACAAAGTTAACATTACCAACAAAGATAGTGATAAAGTACCAAAGAAAGAAAAATCAATAAGCCAAAATACAACTTTGCCGATCATGTAAGAATTAGTAAGATTAGTATTTCTCTGTTCATCAAGAATTTTGATATCGATTGGAGCGATGAAGTATTTGAATTCAAGAAAATAAATACAAAACAGAATTCGGTAATGTATTTAATAACAAATCATGTAAATAAAGAAATCAGTGGAAAATTCTATGAACAAGAACTCCAAGTCATTCCAATCTCTACAATATTCAGAATTCAAAAGATTGTAAAATCCAAAAATGTTGGTAAATATAAACAATACTACGTTAAATGGCATGGATACGAAACTGCAACTTAGATATCCTCATCTTAATTGATTGAATAAATATTATGAAAAAAACCCAGTTTTATATAATTTTGTCTAGTAATAGTTGTCCTTTTATTTATCCTAATAATAGGCTAGTAATTTTAATGTACAAGTAAATCCTGTGTACTTGGATGGTGAATGAGAAGTTGCTTTGATTGATTTCACTTTTGTGTTTAATCCTTTTCAGTATTATAGTAATTCTTGTCTACGTTATGAATCGATAAAAAGTGGTACAGAAATAAAATATTTGAAAATAAATAATCAAAATACTTTTTATGGATTAATACATCCAAATTATACTCCCGATGTTGATTTGTTTGTTGAAAAATATAAGAATTTGGTTATTGTCTGTCCACATGTTCCATTTAAAGTAATGTTCCCCGATATTCAACATGCATTTAGTTTTAGATTAAAATCTACATCTATTATTAGTGAAGAGGATCATTGTCAAATAAAATTACCAAAAATTTGATGGTGTTATGGAAAAATTTAGAAATGAAGAATCCAATGTATCTTCCAGTATCGTAGTCAACTATAAACATCATTGAAATTAATATTTGAGATGATAGTGGGAAATTAATTAAATTTAGCAAAGATACCAAAACACATTTATCGTTACATTTTAGAAAAATCAGATGAATTCAATTACAGATCCAGGAAACACTTCAATTCAATTTTACATCAACAGCTCTCAAACTGAGTATTTGGATTTGAACAATACATTACTCTACATTCAAATGAAAGTTGTAAATAGTAATGGTGCAAATTTATCTAATGAATCAGAAGTCATAGAAAACCAATTCTTTTACCAAACTTTTTTTAAGGATGTTGAAGTAATTTTTAATTCTACCAAGATTAAAGGAAGTAACGATGTATTCTCAAACAAGGCAGTAGTGGGATACCGGCCCTCTAGCTCAGAGGCCATCTAGATAACATACCCCCCGGCAAAAATTTAAAAGTACAAATTTTTTAGAACAAAGACAATGACTCATTCAAGGTCATTGAAACAAAGACCATGACTCATTCAAGGTCATTGGATGACTCATCATATTTTTTCAAGGGCATTTAAACAAAGACCATGACTCATTCAAGGTCATTGGACGACTCGTCATATTTTTCAAGGGCATTTAAACAAATACCATGACTCATTCAAGGTCATTGGATGACTCATCATATTTTTTCAAGGGCATTTAAACAAAGACCATGACTCATTCAAGGTCATTGGACGACTCGTCATATTTTCAAGGTCATTTAAACAAAGACCATGACTCATTCAAGGTCATTGGATGACTCATCATATTTTCCAAGGCCATTTAAGCAAAGACCATGACTCATTCAAGGTCATTGGATGACTCATCAAATTTTTTCAAGGTCACGGAAAAGTAGGTCAAGGTCATTCAAAAGTAGGTCAAGGTCATTGGATGAGTCATCAAAAATTTTCAAGGTCATTCAAAAGTAGGTCAAGGTCATTCAATATTTCTCAAGGTCACGAAATTTTTAAACATTTTTAAATTTTAATTTACTACTTATAAAAAATAAGTAGTATATATTTGTAAATTATTTTATTATTATTATTAATATTATTTTTATTATTATTTTTTAAAATATTATTATTTTTCAAGGTCATTCAAAAGTAGTTCAAGGTCATTTAAAAGTAGGTCAAGGTTATTCAACATTTTTTCAAGGTCAAGGAATTTTTAAACATTTTAAAATTTTAATTTACTACTTATAAAAAAAAAAAAGTAGTATATATTAATAGTATTATTTATTATTATTATTATTAATATACTTATTACTTATAAAAACTTTAATTATTATTTTTATTATTTTTATTGTTATTATTAATATTATTAATATTATTATTATTATTACTTTTTATTATTCTATTAATACTTATAAAAACTTTAATTATTATTATTAATATACTTATTACTTATAAAAATTATTAATATACTTATAAAAACTTTAATTATTATTATTATTATTAATATACTTATTACTTATAAAAACTTTAATTATTATTATTAATATACTTATTACTTATAAAAATTATTAATACTTATAAAAACTTTAATTATTATTAATATACTTATAAAAACTTTAATTATTATTATTATTATAATTTTTATTAATAATAATAATAATAATAATAATAATAATATAATAAACAAATATATATAAAAACAACTACACAAGAACAAAAACAACTTTACAAAAACAACTTCATAAAAACAAAGAATTAATTATAAAAAATAAAATATATAGTGTTATTACATTTAAAACATCTATAAAGTAATATTTCGCGTTTCGTCACGCTGCGGCTTTTGCATGAAATAATAAAAATGTAATTATAAAAATTAAAATTGTAAAAAAAAAAAAAAAAATTATATCTAATTTCATAATAAAAATGAAAACTATTACAAGTTTTCTAGATAAATAAGATTCCAAATTAAGAAAATCAGTTTTATAAAAACATTTATTATTCTGATAAATACACGTCATCAATATCAATGTTATCTTCGTTAAAACCATCGAAAAGCTGTCCATTATCACTGATTTCGGTAGAGTCATCAAAACTAGGGCTCAAACCACCGAAAAGCTGTAAATTATCGCTAATTTCGGTAGAGTCATCAAAACTGGGGCTCGAACCACCGAAAAGCGGCTCATCCAAGAAATTAACTTGGTCACTATCTATTGCATCAACCCCAAAATAATGCCCAAATGCGATACTGGTATTTTTCCCCACCCACAATCGCTTATCATCGTTATTACTCAAAGCGATTTTACTCTTTTTAAATGTGTACAGCTGATGGTTCCGCGTTCCTATCCTACTTTGAGGTACTGTGAAAACTACGTTTTTATTGTAGCAATCCAAATAAGACTGATGTTTGATGTCAGTCCCCAACAACTTCACCCCTTTAGCCCTCATTGTATCAGATTTACCTAATAAACTATAGCACTTGGGTCTTAAGAAAACCCACTCCTTATACCCGAGACCTTTGCTTTCATCTTTAAATTTCCTATCACAGAATCTAATTTCCTCGAGTATAAGGGATGTGCCGGGTCGTAATTTGAGGTATCTAAAAGGTTGTCTCTTATCATTGCCGGCAAAAGAATGTCAAGCTTACAGTGCTTAACCTCAAGAAAAAACGAATCAGTGTCGCCGGCAACGATATTCATATCACAGTTGAATTCTGATCGATATTTTGCCAATTCATTATATTGTAATTGGTACATCCGCAGCTTAGACAGGTCTAGTACTGATTGGCCAATGTAGCTAGGCCTGTCTAAACATATAGAATCTTTGTTCAGATGAGCAGCAATCAAATCATCCACTATTTTAATGGACTTTTTGAAAGTCGGTTTTGAGGCATATACAATCATCTTTTCAGCTGAATTGCATAGCCTCAAATTCATCCGTTTTTTCAAATTCTCAACGGACTTTCCATATAGGCTATTATTAAATAATTTATACAAATCTCTATAAAGCTCGCACTTTGTGTTTGAGCGTAAATCTGTATTTCATTGTATATATTCTTTAAAAATAGGTGCTTGTTTAAATTTAATTGCCCTATGAATACACTCAACTTCTGCACCCAATTCTATATACAGCTTGAGAAGTCTCCAGTGAAGAACATGGTTCTTCTTACTGTAATGCGTGAGCATTAACTTCTCAACTTTTGAATTGGGCGGCACATTTTTTCAGGAGCAAGCGGACAGTCATTCAAATACTGATGCACACGCTCAGGGATATTGATGTCAACTTCCATTGTATAACCATACGGAAGGAATTCAATATTCACATTCACACATTCACTCAGCACATCATTCAGATTATCATGCACCCAAACAAAATCACCATACGGAAGGTTTAGGCTAAGTGCCCAACCATATAAATTATTAATGTCGATATACAAGAGTTCTGTATCTTCAGAACTTGCAACATGATGTTTGTTAAACAAATGTTAACCCACCCCGTATTCCACCCTCATAGAAATTAAACATTTCCATGTCCTGCAGAAGTTCTATGGGTTCCTTTAATGTCATGAGAGCGGACGCCCATGACATTCCAGGAATTCCATAAAAATTCAGAGGTTCTAAACCATTGTAAGCAATAGCCTTTGCGCGAAATTGCTGAAAATAGTCTGCAAGGAGGAATACGTCTAATTTTAGGTAAGTTAACATATAGTCTAACATTGTAGTGCAATTTTGCTGTGTCCAAATTAGTTGGGCGGTAGCATATTCATCATCAGATACAGAATCCCATTTTGGAGGAAGTTCATAAGTAGATTCAAGAACCTCTAGTGATACTGCAAAATCATAAGGAAAGATACCCTTTGACTTAACAATAAGACCATCAAAAGCAGAACAAGTTAGAGGTAGATCAGTAAGAGTTTTTACAGCCTTGGCTAAAGAGCAATTTACAAATTGCATACTATCTATAAATCTAACAGCTAATTTCTTAATATTTACAATCAAAGATATGAATTTCTCAGTTGTTGTAGGAATGATATTTAATTTCCAAGATGGAAATTTATTCAATCCATACTTTAAAATATGATGAAGGTCATATCCTCTCAAATTATGAAAGACGATATGTAACTGTTTGCTTATTTACCTATTTATATTACAGTTACGACAGGCAGCACCAAGATACTGACCTGTAAAATGATCGTGGTCCTTAACCTTATTTCTAATAAGTTTTTTACAAAGATAGCAAGTTCTACATGCGATGAACTGCTGTTCCTCATTAGAAGTAAGATTATTCATAGGTTTTTTACCATGATTTTCATAATATGGTAGGACAATTGTGACAGCAATTTCCTCTACCTTCTTTAAAAATTCCAATACACATTCCAAGCCTATAAAACTGAAATATTGCGTAGTATTTTTAAATTATTTATTAATAATAAGCCTGCTGATATCGGCATGTGTATTTGATGATGTTTTACATCTTTAGGCAAAACAGCCTCAAAATCCGCATAAATTACGAATGGTGGGGTAATCATTTTGGAATAATTTTTAAATATTAAGTTTTTATTTTCAGGGAGCGTGTATAGGGTTGTTCCTATTTGATTTTTAGCGCACAAATCAACATGTGCCTTAAAGGTTTTATCATAATAAAACCGTTTAAACAATGGGGAAACCATTTTACGCGAATTCTGGTGTTACATTCACTACTCGAATGACAATTCAACAGTCTATTTAAATTAAAAATTGCGGTATAATGAAAATTATCACCGTCTTGTAATAATAAAAGATTAATCGGGTTACCACCGATAACCTTTGTTCGATGAATTAAGACAAGGTGAGGATGATGAGGTACATAATCAATGTCATTCAATTGTTTAGAAGGGGTGTTGTTATATTCAAAGACATTGATGGCCAAATTTAAATCGCTATTATTTCTCTCAAATTTGGGTATGTTACAGAGTCTCATTGGACAATCTGTAATTGAATCATAATTCAATTCATCCATAAAAGTAGTGTAAGAAGAAACACGCTCCCTATTCTTTAAAACTATATCACGCTTTAAAATCGATAAGACACTATATATAAAACACGAATGATCTGTGTTTTAACGTTTACAATAGCCTTTTTACCTACTAGAGATTCAGGCGTAGGGATAAAACTATCTCCGGCTAATCGACTTACAGGATAATACGTGGTTAAAATAAAATCGATTTCGCGAATCTTAACTACGCGCCACCCACTTCCTAAATATGTGAATTTTTCGATTTCTCATTTAACCGACTCACACCATCAGCAAGAAAACTATCGGAAAAGACACATGCGCTATTCGAAAAGAAATTATCTTTTATTTCCCCATCTTTTTCAAATTGAATGAGAGCTGTAAACTGGACTTTTACAGATCCATTTTCTTTATTTCATTTTGTAATTTATTTTACAAGTTTATCAGTTAGGGCGATTTGAACAAGATTTTGATTTTCTAAATCAAATCGAATATTTTTACGGAACCTCTTAAGTCAACCTCTATTACAGGTTCATCGTTTATTTCAATATTTACAGAACCCCCTATTTGATTATATTCAGTTTCGTCATCACTAATGATGATTTCTATTTTTTTAATTTTAGCAGGGATACACGGCACGATTTTATCAGCAGGTCTTTTTGATTTTTAGTAACAGTTGTATTATTGTTTTTAGTGATCTTTGTATTGTTTGTGTTATTATTATTATTACTAACATTTTTCGCATTAATCATTTGAAAGAATGCCTTTTTATTAATTTTAAATTGATTTAAATGGCTAGAGTGTTTCTTATAAAACTCTAGATATTCAATGTCTTGGGCTGTATCGCATTTAGGGCAAATAAAAAAGTCGATGCCATAGAATCTATGACCGTAGTAACTTTCCATAGTCGTATGACATTTCGAGTTATGACCAATTCCAGATTGGCAATAGTTTTTATACAAACGACCTGATAAATATGTAATTATTATCAAATGTTTATTATTATTTAAATCATATATGAATCAAATAATAATATATAAATGATGATAATTATGTAAATATTTATAAAAATAAATCTTATATTTCAATTCATATTTCTATTATAAATCACATGTTTGAATAACATATGGTAAAAATAATTTATAAAATTAATATTCGTATTTCAAATCATATATTTCTATTATAAATCACATATTCTGATTACAAATCAAATAATACTAATCATATTTCAAATAATATATTTCTATTTCAAATCATATATTTCTATTTCAAATCATATATTTCTATTATAAATTGATATTCTGATTACAAATCAAATAATATTAATCATATTTCAAATCATATATTTCTACTTATACTCATTAAAATACGCTTATAAAATAATGATAAATTTAAAAATAATAATGCTCCTTAAAATATTAAAATAATAATGTTCATTAAAATATTTAAAATATATTAAAAATATTTAAAAATAATAAAAATCCTACATTTTTTAAACGATATCTCGTCTCCCACAGAAACCTAAGCATCCATAGAAACGGGGCCATAATTGTGGTCTTCCCCAGAAACGGGGGCATCGTCAAAAAATGTTTCATTCAAATCTTCCCCAGAAACGGGGGCATCGTCAATAAATGTTTCATTCAAATCTTCACCAGAAACGGGGGCATCAGCATTAATTGGTTCATACAAATCTACTAAAAAGATTTAAAAAAAAAAAATAAAATATACATTAAAAATTTACCATCTTCGATTATCATAATATCATCTTCACTATCACTAATAATGATAATTGAATCGTCGGTTAAAATAATTTCTTGAACATTCTCTAAAATTATATTAAAATAAATAATAATAAAATTTTAAATTACCATTTTCAAATTCGTTGACACCGTCAATTTGATTTTGAAGTTCGGTTATATTAAACCAATCTAGAAAAATAGAATAATAAAATTTAAAATTAAAAAATAATAATTTACCATTTTCATCGACCAACAATTGGCGTAAAATTCTTGAGTTCTCCATTTTAAAATTTTGAAATCCCGCGAGTAAAATTTTGAAATAATTGTGACAAATTCTACATTTGTCAATGTTTATAAAGAGAATAATATTTTCAGGATTTAGCCAATCATATTTAAGCAATACACACATATAGGTGAGAGATTTTTAGACATGTTTTCTTTGTAAAACACATGCAGTCTACACTGTGACTGCATGCGTTCTTTGTAAATCACATACATACTTTTGTTTGTGTGTGTTTTCTTTGTAAATCACATACATACATTGAGTTTGCATGTGTTTTCTTTATTCAATTTTGTGTATGCATACACTTATCATGTGATGATCACGCACTTATCTTTAATTAAACACATAATAATAATATTTATAATAATAATAATAAAAATAATATTAATAATAATAATAGTAATAATAATAATAATATTTATAATAATAATAATAATAATAATATTAATAATAATAATAATAATAATATTAATAATAATAAAAATAATAATAAATAAAAATATTAATAGTTAAAACATAACAATAAACATTAATACATTTATTAATCATCAAATCTCTTGGATAATAACCAAGCTAAACAATGTTGACCACATGTTAAGGTCCATGGTTTTTGATACATAGTTTTATTATATACAATAGGTTTACCCATTGTTTGCAGTTTCGAAACCATTAAAGCCGGATAATAGAAACCCATAGGATCAAATACAAATATCTTGCTAAGTTTCATATATATTGCTAACCAATGTTCTCCACCGAGATGAGACGATTGAGTATTGACGATTATGGCTTGATTATTACGTAAATATGGAATTTTATCAAGAGGAAATACCCCTAAAAATTCATGTCCTAGTATTTGTTTTCCAATTCGATAGACCTGAACAGAACTACATCAATAATATTAATAATACATTTAAAAACTTACTCCATGACAAATTATCATAAATTATCTATACATTTATACCAACAACGTTCGTTCAAACCAACACTGTTCTGTTTGCAGTTATTTGAACCTCATTTTCAAATACTCCATATATTACAACATGTACCGGTTCAGTTGTAGCTTTAGCAAACTTTATATCTAATCGTAAATTACCATTTTGAGGTAATTGACTCTGATTTAAATCGAAATCGGGTGCCAAAACAAATGTGAAGAATGGATATTTGTTTTTAAAATCATCAAGAGTTATACCACAATTAAGGTTTTTATCCAAATAACCCATATTTCTAACTATACTCTGCATATATGTAGCACAATAATTATCATTTTCGAAATCTTGAGTATATGTTTCTCTATAATCACTATTTTTCGATAAAGTTAGCGATGTTACACCAAAGTTTTTGAAAATTGAGCTCGATGTTAAGTATGATCCATTATATTGAGATTCACTTTGAAATGTTACCAATATAAAGTTGGGCATTCTTCTATCTCCAAATATTTGTTCCTTATAGAAAGAAGCTGAACCCGTAGCAATTGCAAATTGAACAATTTCCTTTGTTTTCAATGGATATATTGCATGCTTAGAATTAAGCCCCAATTGATGACCGGCTAATAAAGAAGGCTCAACACGAACTCTTCTTACCAATCATTTTGCATCAACTAATTGAAGAATTGGTGATGTGGTAGCACTTGTTAGTGATAATGCCGAATCAGATCTTTTCAATCTAATGTGTACATTAACACCTGGGAGTAAATATTTCGGTTGATCCATAAAATCGAGTTGTAATGATGAGCACATGGTAAATAATTTCGAGCCTTTAATCCATTTTTTCCTATCGTCATCACTACCATAACCCATAGGAGTTAAACATGTATTTTTAGTATCGCTATTGTAATTTAAAATAGTTTCTATTAGAGCTTTGTGAATATATGTACTGTTACCACCCTCAATCTTGATATTATTAAATCCGAGAACTGCATCTTTAAAAAGCGTATGAAACAAGAAATTGTTTGGTATTACATCACTAGGTTCACCCAATGGTTTTCTATCTTTATCTACAACTTTGATCTGAACAGTTAACAATGTATCGTTCAAATCTAGATATTCAGTTTGGGAACCATTAATATAAAATTCAATATCAGTTCTACTATCCATAATAGAATTCATCGGGAATACATCTTCAAAGGCCCCCATTTCAATTACTGCTTGGGGAGATGGTCTATCAAATAAACACAATTCAGATTTACCACAAATCATTTTTGAAATATAGTTCCATGTCCTTTCATTCGTTTGTTTATATGTTTATGATGTCTTTTACGTTTTGGAATCGGTGCCGGTGCTGGTTCCTGTTTTTGAAACATACCTGCAACACTAGGTAGAACTTTCCCTAACTCGGATAATGCATTTGATTTCAGCGATGGTAATATTTTCTGCTCATTCATTATCACATCTTTAGCAGTTTTCATACCAAAACTACTAATGCGTTTAAGAATAGGAAGTGCAAATCTACCAATTGTTCTCAACCATCCTGATCCATACTGTTTACCAATAAAATATGGTAATTCACCACCACTTTGGCTACCACTATACATACTAATAATATCGTTATTGGCCATCTAATTTACGAAAATGTAATGTCAAATGAGTTTTTGTATCTTTACTAAATTCAATAAATTTACCACTATCATCACGAATATTTATTTCTATATTGTTTATACATGATGTTGATACCGGTAAGTACATGGGATTATCGATATTTATATTGACAACTTCATCCTGGTCATGTTTATCAACCCAAACAGATTTCAAAAGAGGAACCAAAGAATCACCAACAATTATAGGATCGATGATGTTAGTATATATGAACATTTGCCTATGAAGTTTTATTATTTTTGGTTTGCGTACACCAAAAGCACTTGCCCTATATGTTTGCTTATCTAATCCCAATGTATTAGCTAAATTCTTATCAAATGTAACTTCACAAATGTTATTATTCAGACTGAATTTGCATATTCCATCTTTAAGAAATTCAATAGTTTTAAATATGTGTAAACAATTTAATGAAATATATTTATGTAATTCTTCAAGTGTTTCAATATATAATTCATTAGTAAATGTAAATGTATCTTCCACCTCATTAATATATGATACAGATATTTTGATGTTCTCGATCGTTACACTTTTCTCATCAAATGTTTTGAATCGTATTAGGTATTCAGTTCCAGGAACAACAATGCTAAGCTTATCACAACCCATTCGCTTGGAATCCTCAATACTTTCAAACTTTATTGTAAATGGGCTAAAATCACAACTAACATTCAATCCATCTTTGAAAAACATGCCACTATTTTCATCTAAAATTTGATTTGGAATATGACAATATCGTTCAAAATTATTGATTGTGAAAATACCACTACAGGTTTTGGGAACACGCTTCTTGAATCCGATTTTACAATGACTATAAAATGGGAATGTATTGTACACAAATGTAAAGTCTTGCAAAGCAACTTCCCAATTTCCATGTAAATAAATGGGATTTTGAAGATCAACCATAAATTTACTTGCTTGATTTTCCGGGATGGATTAGTGGGCAACTATTACTCGGTAAAATTGTATAGAAACTCATTTTACTAGGTCTTTTGATGATATCCATGAGGGTTTTTTGATATCCATGCCATTTGACATAGTATTGTTTATCCTTACCCACCATTTTAGTTTTCAATATTTTCTGAATTCTGAACACTGTAGGTTTGGAAATAACTTGTAATTCCTGTTCATAGAATTTCTCTTGTATTAAATTGTTATCACTATCTTTAATAACATACATTAAAGGACTCTGTTTAGTATTAATTTTAGTAATTTGAAATACCTCATCACTCCAATTACTATCGAAATTTTTGATGAAAGGTTAAGCAGATATTTTACTAATTCTAACGTGATCACCAACTTTTGGTTTTGTAATAGGAACTACTGACTGTACTCGTGTTTTTGAACTGATATCTACGGGTCTCAAGCCATTCAGACCTCGATGTGATGAATTATTATAACTAACAAGTATTTTCGGTAATACATTTAGCAATATTTTATTACCTTGATGCACGAAATATTTATTCAATCTATTCCTCAATGTACGGTTAAATCTTTCAACATGAGCGGCTTTGTATTGAGAATGTACAGAATAATGATTTATTTTGAGACGATCCAGGATTTGCTTAACTTTACTATTGTAAAATTCCTTGCCTATAATAATAATAATAATAGTAATAATAATAATAATAATACCTAAATCGGTTTGCAAATTATCTGGATGCCCATTTTTAAACATTGAGTTAATTGCTTTAGATATTTCCTCGGCAGATTTTGTCTTTGTTGGTAGACCGCGGGCAAAACGACTGAAAACATCGATACACGTTAAAATATATTTATAACCCTTGTTAATTTTCGAATACGGTATCATCTCCATCAAATCCATTTGCCATAAATCATTAATACCGAATGTCTTATAAGCTCTCGTTGGAAATCTTTTCCGCATCGGTTTGTTTAAACTGTACGCAAGCTGATCTGACAACCACTTTTGCGTTTCCTTTTTCGACTTTGGGACTCTTTTCTTTAACTTTGCCACTCCACCGAAACCTGCCTCGTCTTCTGGGTTCGTCCAAATCTTCTCCATTATAACAAGATGATTTAAATTTTAATTTAACATTAGGTAATGATTGCCCCATCGTTTATTGTGATAATAATGATAATGCTAATGGTAACATTGCTCCGATAAAACCACCTTGTTGTTTATATATGATTTTTCTCATTTGCTGTCGATTTTTATTATTTACTAGTGATAACAAAGGCTTACGATGTTTATTCAATACTAGTTTTTTAGAATTACTGATTTTAATTTTACCTCTGACTACTTTTAATAGAATTTTGAGTAAATCATCGACAACAAAAGTTGGAATTGATTGTAAAATAGACATTCTTTTCATACTCGAAGCCTTTAACAATGCATTAAAATATGGGAAACTCCTATGATTTTTTACAATTTTAACTGTATTCTTACTCTTTTTAATAATGTTTTTCGAAATTAGATTCATTGCAGGGTAATTCTCGGTTATTAGCTTTTTAGATGGTGTATAACTGGTTTTTGGTGGAACTTTATTTATTGTCTTTTTAATACTTTGTCTAAGTTTTCGGATATTTTTAAGCCTGGATTTCATAAACATTTTTACATGTTAAAGTTTTCAAATTTGTTTATATACCATGGCACCTTCTTTATTGAAAATATCGGTTTTTACCCTTAAATCGTCATTGAATTGTTGTGTGAAATCAAGAAATATATATCCATGTGGTGATTTTGTAGCATCTTGAAATGCACTGATGAGAAAATTACGATTATTAGGGTATGCTTGTCGAGCAAGAAAATCAATAACTGTTGCATCTCTAGGATTCTTGAAAATAACTAAATATTGAACATTTAAATTCCTTGTTTGATGGGCGCCACCCTGATGAAATAGATTTTGAGTAATAAAGATCACAGTAACACCAACGTGTCTACTGATTTTTGTGAAAAAATTATTAAAATCCTTTTCTTTATTAGCTTCCTGATACAAATCATCAATAATGATGACATCACCTTTCCTTAAACGACTTGACCAGTTTTTATCGAAACCCTTTACTATTTTCATGTTTTTCAATTTACAGAAATTATCTTGAGTTAATCCATGTTCTTCATCTGCACCCTTATGCCAATAAATCTTGTTAAATTTGGTTTGAAATAAATTAGATTTCAGTAATTTACACACAAACATAGTTTTACCACTACCACTTGGGCCAACGATTTGATATACCGCATCATTTCTTAATTCCATTATTAATTTGTATAATTATAGGTTTTTGTTTATATTATATGATTAAATGAACTCTTCCTAAAAACTCATATATATATAGCTTAATATTTCTTTATTGTTTAATTATGTTATCAAATATAAATTATAAAGGAACTTTCGATGTATCAAAAATGACGTTTCCAAATGGTAAACCCCAGCAAATTGTAGATAGGAGTGGAAAATACCCTATAATATTTTTCAAATCAGGCAAATGCAGAATCATGGGATGTAAGAAACCTTTAGATGTCAATAAATTACAATATAGAATAAAGGATCTTAAAATACAGTCAATTACAGTTACCATGGATATAGGACAATCTATCAATCTATACAACATGTCAACAAAATGTCTTTGTATGTTCGAACCAGAATTATTTCCTGCACTGAGGCTTTTAAAATACAACCCAATGTGTGTTAACGTGTTTGCTAGTGGCAAAATAGTTATATTAGGGGTGCGAAATCTAGAGTACAAAAATATTGTTTGTGATATACAAAATGAAATCATCGGATTGGTCTATATCTGATTGGCTAATGATTGATTAAAACAACTTGCTTATTCATTTTATTTCATTTTTAAAATGGAAAATACTTCAAGCACAAAATTTAGCAAAAAAGAGATCGAAAATTATGGTAAATTTATTATTTATTATTTATTAATATTAATATCTTTGTTTCCAGATAAATATCAGGCCGTATTACTGGAAAGGTTATTCTTCTTCTATCCTCAACTCAGAGCAATAGTCAAAGACCAGCCTGAATCAGTAATTCCAGATTTGGTCTATACAACCACCAACATATGGATTTTTAACATAATTGATCAAGCTCTATGGGATATTAAGCTTGACAGAAGACCAAAGGAGATAGAACCCGAATACCCTTGTATACTGGGTTGTAGCTGCTGCGATTTTCAATACCACCGCTATGTGGAATGGTGCCTGGCAAAATCAGTTAGAAATTCTTCGAAATACCAACTTTTTCGAAAATAAATATCAATTTTTTCAAGGTCATTTAAACAAAGACCATGACTCATTCAAGGTCATTGGATGACTCATCATATTTTTTCAAGGTCATTTAAACAAAGAACATGACTCATTCGACGAGTCATCCAATGACCTTGAATGAGTCATTGTCTTTGTTCTAAAAAAATTTGTACTTTTAAACTTAGCGCAAAAAAATTTTTGCCGGGGGGGGGGGTATGTGAGCTAGATGGCCTCTGAGCTAGAGGGCCGGTATCCCACTACTCAAGGCAATGATTGAAACTATTATTAATTACAATCACGATACAAAAAATACTTGTTTAAGGGGAATGAGTAGTGTGGTTTTAAGATTTCCCCACACAAAGGCTACCCGACTACTCCAGAACCCCACTGAGAAAAAAAATCTCACTTTGTGAATTGCAAAACTAGTAAGTAGCCTTTGTGTTGGGAAATCTTAAAGCCATACTACTTCTATTTTTACTTTAAATTTTCAAGCGACTACTAAAGGTCAAGGTCTCTAACTGCAAAAATTTCAAACTGCAAAATTTAAATTTGTAATTTTGTAAACTGCTGAAAATGCTTAAATACAAACTACTCGAAGAAAAATTTTATAAATTGAAAATTTTATAAATTGAAAATTTTATAAATTTCAAAATTTATATTTTTAAAAATATGGTAATTCGAGAAAAATATCTTTGTAATTCTTGTAATAAATATATTTCAAAAGCTCACAAAGCAAAACATGAAAAAACTAAAATTACCCAAAAAATGTCGCACACTTCACACTTCACACCTTTACAATTCTGGAGGAGATTTACAAACTGTAAGTTCTAAACTTCCAGAATTTCCATTGGCAAAATATCCAGGAGAACATAATCTTCCAAAATACAATTATTTGGGTTCACAAGGGGCTCAATTGTATTTTAAAAAAGAACATGCTAATGTTTGCTAAATTCATTGTAAAATAATTAAACTAAAAAATGGATTTAAAGATTTGTAATAAATGTAATATTGAAAAATCAAATGAATCTTTTAAAATTATTAAGATAAAAGAAAAACCCTATTTCCTTGGTATGTGTAAAGAATGTGAAAGTATATATGATAAGATAAGAGAACAAAAATATAAAGAGAAACGTTTATTAGGAATCAGAAATTTTAAAACTACTTTAACAATAAAAGTATGTATAAATTGTAATATTGAAAAACCTATAAGTGAATTTAGGAGTAGATTAAAGAGGGATTATTATGTTTATAATTCAGATTGTAAAGAGTGTGAACGAAAATATGCACAAAAACGATATAATGAAAATCCCAAAGTTAAATTAACTCATCATTTATATGGAGGTATTAGAAGAGCATTAAAACAAAACAAAGAAAGTCGAACATTAATGAAGTATTAAGGATGTTCAATAAATGAATTTTATCAGTGGATTGAATTTCAATTTTATGATGGAATGACTTGGGAAAATCAAGGTTCTTATTGACATATAGATCACACATTACAGTTTCTAGTTTTAATTTTGAAGATGAAGAACAAGTAAAAAGATGTTTAATTGGATAAATTTAAGACCTTTAAAAGCAAAAAAGAATTTATCAAAACACAATAAAAAAATTTTAAAAGAATATTTATTACAAGAAATTAAATCTCATTATTTTATGAATATTAGTAAATGCAACACCTTCAAATTGTGGGAAACTCCTAAAGTATTTTTCTACCACTTCATAAGAGAAATTTAATGAAGGAATTCGGGTAATGGCCGATCCCAATGGTAAAAACGAAAAAGAATAGATGGACAATCCGTAGCACGTCTCCCAAGCTCGTTATGATTAGAATATGGAGATTGTTCAGAGACTAAACGTTGGTGGGGATGAAAAGTCTAATCAACTTTAATGATTCCTTAAGATATAGTCCGACTCTCTTGGAAACTTGAGAGGTGTTCCGCTAGGAACTCGTATAGATATAAGACTTGATAAAAATGATAATTCTGAACCTGGAGAAGAACCATTAATAGAGTTTATCAAGCAGCATTAAAACATGATATTGCTTATAGAAATGAAGATATGTGTTCTCGTCATAATGAAAATATTGATTTGATTCAAGATTTAAATGATTTTCAAAATCCAACATTTTCTGAAAGATTTTCAAGACCAATAGGAAAAATAGCAATAAAAACAAAGATCACATTGAGAGGAGCGCAAGCGACTGTCTTTGAAGAAATACCAGCAAACTCAGACAATCAAAACACTACTCTAGCGAATGAACTACATAACCGAGAGGTTCTTGCAACAGAATTGCATAAAGAATATAGAAAACCTAAAAAATATTTAAAAATAAAAGTTTTCAATAAAGATGTTTTTTGGTCAGCAGATTTTATTGAAATTGTAAATCCTAAAAATAAGAAAAATTATAGATATATTCTAACAGCTGTAGATTTGTATACTCGATATGCTTGGGCTTTACCATTAAAAACCAAAACAACAAATTCAATTAAAGAAGGATTCGAGTTTTTATTTGAAGAAACCTCAAATAGAATTCCTAAAAAATTATATGTTGATAATGGTAAAGAGATTTATAATAAAATATTTGAAGATTTTAAACAAGAAAATGATATTGAAATTTATTCAACCTTTAACTCACCTGATGATAGATCAAATTATGGTTCACTATAATCCTATAATTGCAAGATTTAATAGAACATTGAAAAATTGGATGTATAAAAAATTTACAGAACAAGGAAATAGAATTTGGATAAATGTATTACCAGAATTAATTAATAAACATAATAATAAAATTCATAGAACAATAGGAGTTTCACCAAGAGAAGCAAGTGAGAATCCTGATTTAATAAGAGAAATTACCCATGAAAATAATTATGCTAATGAAGATTTACAAGAAAAACAAAGATTTAATATTGGCGATCGAGTTAGAATATTTAAATGGAAAAATAAATTTGAAAAAGGTTCAACACATAATTGGTCTAAAGAAAATTTTGTCATTTCAAAAATGCATGCTGGCACAAAACCAATAACTTATGGAATCAAAGATTCAACCGGTGAAGAAATTCTAGGTAAATTTTATCAACATGAACTTCAAAAAACCATTTTTTAAAAATTTCTATTAAAAATGGTTGATGAAATTATTGATACACAGACTGTTGATAATTTAGAAAAAAAATAAGAAAAATAATAGAAACAAACAAACCTGCATCTGTTGAATATAATGGTGATAAAATATACATTGGGAAAAAAAATTGCAGAAATTAAACAGATTGAGAGCGAACATAGTAGTGGAATTTTACCTTTGGCTGTTTTATTACCTCTAATATTTGGTGGAATTACAGCTGCAGCAGGAGTAGCAGGAGCAGCAGGTGGAATAACAACTGCTGTTAAAAATTATAAAGAATCAAAGAAATTAGATGCAGAGATTGAGAAGATTAAATCTGAAATAACAAAACCAACAACAGATACAAAAACAGCAAGTGGAATTTATTTAGATTCATAACAAGGTCATGGAATTTGTGATTTTATAAAATCTATAAATAAAAAGATTCCTTCTAAAAATAAAAAATTAAAAGAAGTTTTGAAAAAATTAAATAAATGAAATATTCAAATAGAGGTTGATGATGATGGAAATTTTCTTTCTCTTATAAAAAATAAATAATTTTTCATTATTAAAAATTTTACTATTAAAAATGTCTTCTTCAAGTGGAACTTCGTTTACACCAACTTGGAATAAAAATATTATGAAATTCAATCACAATCCTATTTTACCAAATTCTTTTAGAATGTTGATAATTGGAAGTTCTGGTTCTGGGAAAACAGTTTTGTTGTTAAAAATGATTCTAACTCCTAATTTTATAGACTATGATAATTTAATAATTTTTTCTAAAACAATTGATCAATCTGAAATGCAGATCATTTTTCATGGGTTAAATTCTGGTTTAACAAAACAAGATATTGTGGGATTATTTCAAATTCAAGATAAAATTCCTGATAATACATCTATTAAAGATTTATATGAAGAAACAAAATGTGTGGAATTAACAACTATTAATAAAATAAATGTTACACTGAGTAATAAATATCATGAAATAATTCTATGTGAAAAATTAAATCGAGTGAAGAAGAATTTAATAAATTTTGATGATTGTGTCAATATGAAAAATCAAGAAATTATGGAATCTTATTTTACTCGAGGTAGACATAATAATTGCAATGTAATTTATCTATCTCAAAATTATTATGATCATCTAGAAGTATTCGTGGTAATTCTAATTTTTTCATATTCTTTAAATTAGGAAAAAGAAATAAAGATAGTATTTTTAATGATTTGTTTAGTGATACTTTAGGCAAGGAAGAATTTAATAATTTTGAAAATCATCTATATAATTTTATTGCATTGGATAAAGAAAAAAATCAAGTATATGAAAAAATAATTTGTTAATTTCTGAATTACTTAATTATTGAATCTCAAGATTACTGAATTTCTTGAAAAAAATGGTTAGAAATGTAAATGATTTTAATCTTGATAAATATATTCAAGATTGTAAATTATTAAATATTCAGCAAAATATTTAGAATGATAATTTAATATCTAAAAGACTTTATGATCAAAATTTTAAGTTTATGGCTACAAAAATTGAAAAAACCAATAATTAATGTTATTAAAGAAACAAAAAATGAATTAATTTTAAATCAAAATAAACCTAGAGAAGTAAACATTTTCCAAGAACCTCGAAAAGATTTTCTATGGGATGGAGACCTCTAGTCGACTTCGTATAAAGATCCCAAGTTGATTCCTTTACAAGATGGAAAACTTTTTCAGGATACAGAAACTAAAGATCAATCAACACAAATTAATCAAGAAATCATAAAACAAATTAAACCAATAAAATTAGAATTGAATGTAAATCATGATGTTATAAAAGGTAAATCAATCACACCTCATCTTACAGATGTAAACCTTCATGAAAAAGAAGGAACTAAATTATCTATTGGGGATAAAAAATTTGTATTAACCAAAAAAAGGAATAACATATACATAACATCAAATAATAATGAGAAAAAAATATTTTACTAATGGATTGAAAAAAACAATTGAAGGAAATGCATTTAATTCTGAAGGGGAATTAAATGTTCCAATAAGTGATATTGAAACATATGAGAAATAACAAAATATATTAATTCTATTTCATCAAATAATTATTATAAAAAAATAAAATCATTTGTTCAAAAACCAACAACATATAATGAAAAAGTTTAACAAGTTAAAAAAGTTAAAGTTGAAAAAGTTAAAGAATTTGATGATGAAGGCCTCGGCCGACTTCGTCTGGAGAAGAATTAACTAAAGAAAAACTAATCAAGTCGCAACTACACCAGGAGTCAACAGAAACAACAGGAGAGGGAATTAAAGGAGAAAACACCAAATATTATTTTTTATCCGATAATCCTTGTGAATTATTTTATGAATTAAGAAAATATTTAGCTTCTAGAAAAGCAGGAGATAATAATCACATAAATGCAATTTTGTCAAGATTATCCAAGAAATAGATTGATAAAAAACAAAATCTTAAATTTTCAAATTTTAAATTCTAAATTCTAAAATTCTTAAATTTTTCATATTTTTAAATTTTTTATAATAAAATAGAAGGTCGATTTTCAATTTAGATAAAAATAGTAAATTTTATCATTTATTAAAAAAGAAAGATTATTTAGAAGTTTTACCATCAACTTCCTCTGCAGAAGCATTAAATTCACCTGGAAATTTATTGTTTCCAATTCAACAATCGTCATATCTACTTGATATTTGCAATTCATTCATATATTATAAATTTGAAATTACAGGTGTTGATCCAACTGATGATATATATATATATATATTTATATAACTCTTGAACATATTTGGTTTTTAAATTAATTTAATCAAATTTCAATAACTTTAGGATCAACAGAAGTTGAAAATATAAGATTACAATTTTTTATGACTAATTCTAATTTTAAAAATCAAGATGGTGAACTAAGTGGATGGATTCAAGATACTGGTACTGGTGATGAAAATAATAAAGGATATAAAATTAGAAAAAGTTTTTATACTCGACCGAGATTTATTTTGATTGGAGTTAAAGATTCAACAATTAATTATACAACTAATAATTCAAAATTTATTCAATCAAGCGGTAATGATAAACAATTAAAATCTTTAAGTGTTCAATTAAATTCAAGTTATTATTCTGAAAACAAATAGCATTTGATTAAGCATAAAATGATCTTAATGTGTCATGAATTTTTAGTTGAATCACAATTAAACTTTTCAGATTTTTAAAAATTTATATTCTATATTTTGTGTTGATGTTAGTGAACACAATGATAAACTAGCAATTAATGGAGTAACTGTAACAATAGAAATGGAAAAAGATAATGGTTTGAAAGGAAAATGTTTTTGTTAATTAAATATTGAAATAGGTAGTGGAAAGATGATAAATATAATATAAATATAAATATAAATATAAAATAATATAAATTATCATGTTTAAAATAGTTATGGATTAATTGAAATCAAATTTTAAATTTCTGGAGGGTGATGCCCGACTTTCTTTGGAGATCTCTACTCAGCCATTTCTGGATGAAAACCAATCTGTATCAAACAAAAAAGTTCAAGGGATATCAAATGATGCTGATTTAGTATATACTCCTGAAGAATTGTTGGAATTATCAAAACCAAAAACAATATTTTTGATCCCTGGAACTCCTGAGTATGAAGAAATAATAAATTTATATAAAAAAGCTTTTAAAAAACCTCCGAAGGCAGTCAATACCGTTCCAAGTGTTGATGAAAAAGAAGGTTCAGGTTTTGTAATTGTTCCACCTTCAGTAGTCGCTTGCGCTCCACCAAATTAATTTTTTTCTTCGTTTCTTCAACGTAAATATTTTCTTATAAAATGGAGAAAAGTTTAGAAAAAATGATTAATTTTTTATCTACAAAATATTCAACATATTTAAGTTTTGATTCTAAAGAATCAGAATTTTCTGCTAATTTCCCAATTCCTTTAGAATTAAATCAAGATTATAATTATGAAGTTGAGTTATCATAGTTTGCAACATTTAATACAATTTTTAATATTACAAAAGATAATAATGAATTTTGTATAAGAAAACCAAATACTGTGGGTGTTGTTAATGGATATGGTTTGATAACAATTCCACCTGGTGCATATGAATTAGATGTTTTTTTTAAAATTAGTAATTGAATTGATTAAAACAAAATATGGTGAAGAAAATATTGTTACTTTTTCATTAAATATTTCAACAACAAAAATAAGCATATTGATTAAAAGAGGATACAGTGTTTTATTTCTAGATAAAACCTTTGGTAAGTTTTTAGGATTCACTGGTAAAATTTATGAAAATAGTACAACTGATGAATTATTTATTAGTGAAAAGATTGCAGATATTTCAAATATAACCTCTATAAGTTTATTTGTGATTTGGTTGAAGGAACATATCACAATGGAAGAAGGAAAAATTATATATATAGTTTTCCATATGGAACTGTTGCTCGTAGATATAGAATTGTACAACAAATATCAACACCAAGATATTTTCCATTGATTAGAAAAACTATTTCAAGCATAAATTTTAAGATTGTAAATCAAAATGATAATTTAATAAATTTTAATAATGAAAATATTTCTTTTTGTTTACATCTCCGTCAGGTTTGAGTACAATCTTTAATTCTTTAAAAATGACATGTGTTGAAGCGCAAGCGACTACCTTCGGTGAATTGAATAAATTTCTAAATAAATATGGTCGAGATACTACAACTAATTTTTATCTACGTGATATTTTAAAAAATTTAAATCTTAAATGTAAAATAATTATGAGAGATGAAATTAAAAATTATTTAAATTCTAATAATATTATTTTTAATCTTCAAACAACAAAAGAAAATGGATCTCATTGGATTTTTTGTTCTAAACAATTGAAAATTTATTTTTGATTCATATGGAATTATTCCAATCCAAGAAATGAAATTATATTTAACTGATGGTTATATTTATAATACTTTGCAAGTTCAAAAAGAGAATACAAAAATATGTAGACAATTATGTATTTTTATTTTATTATCTTAAGAGCGTAAGCGACTGTCTTTCAAAGAAATTATTCTAGATCTTTTATAATAAAATAAAATTTTAAAAATGAGTATTGTAATTCCGGAAAATATTGGTGGTGGAACACTAGCATTAAATACTAACGCAATTTTGGAACAAGTTGAAAGTAAATATGTAAATGAAAATGGTGATAGGATGAGAGGAGAATTAAACATGAATAATAATTCCATTTCAAATCTTACATATCCACAAAATCATTTAGATGCAGTTAATAAAATATTTGTAAAGGAATTGAATAAAGAATCGAATACATAACAAATTGTTCTAATTAATGAAATTGGTAAACGTTTTAGATGAAGAAATTAAAAGATATATTATAATTTTAAAAACAGGTTATAATAAACAAATAAATGAAATAAATACAAACATTAGTAGAATAAATTTTGAATTAAGTGAAATGAGTAACCAATCATTCAAGATGAAAAACAAGCAAAATCTAACGGATAATGAAATCTTTGAGATTAAAAAAACTTTTAAATCAAATACAATTGCTTTTAATACTCTCAAGAATGAAAAAAATCATTATAAAATTGAATCTTCACAACTCTTGAATGATTTCGAAACATTCAAAAACGATGTTGCTAAAAATATACAAACATCAAACCTCAAGGATATTGAATATAATAACAAAGCGTTTGATTATTATGCTATTGAAGAACAGTCATCCATGATTTCTTTTATAATAAAAAATAATCCAATTACGCTTTTTGGTGATAAGGATCATACTTTTAATTTATTCCGCCACCATGAAGATTTCTTTGTTATGTTTGCTTATAATGGTCAAAATATTGAAATTAATAAAATTAGAATAATGGGTTCAAAAGGAACATTTATTAGAGCTATAATTGGAAACAAACGAAAAACTTTACATCTTAGAAACAATTCATTTTCAGTTTCTGAACCAATGTCTAAATTACCTATTGGCGGGAGTGGAATAATTTTAGATCTTTTAATAAATCAAGGTTATAGGGAATTTGAAAAAATAGAATTTATATATAGAAAATTAGCAAGTATGAATAATATAAATTAGATGATTTATTTTCAACCACAGGATCAAATCCAATACTTTCTGGTAAGCAATTTTAAGATTTTATATATAAAAATATAGAAGCCGTAAAATAGACAATTAAAAATGGAACGCGAGATTAATGAAGAAATAATTTATCCAACTTTTCAAGAAAGAAAGATTTATCCATCTTTGAATGAACAAAATGTTTTTAATTATATAGAAAATCTTCCGATTGAAAAAATAAAAGCTCCTATGAATAAAGATTCTATGAATAATCCTTCGACTAATAAAATAAACGAATTCCTATTAGAAAAGAAATAGTTAGATGAAAGATTAATACATTATAAAAAAATAAAATCTCGATGGACTAAAGGTGATACAGGAATTAAAATTGCTTGTCTTTCAATAACTGGAATCTTGACAATTTCAACCAGTATATTTTCTGGTATAAGTTTAATTTCAATCGGTTTAACTTCAAAAAAGAAAAAGATTTATCGTGAAGTATGCGAAGAATTAAATCATGGAATAAATAAGTTATATTTATATCAAGTTAAAGCTTTGGAAGATGGAATATTATCACCTACTGAAATAGAGGAAAGTAATAAAATAATAGATGAAATAAATGAAAATCAAATAAATGTTTTTATTTACCGCTATCAGCAGTGTTATTTTTTTATCTTTTTATTTTTTTTATATATTTTAACCTCTTTCGGTTATCAAATCAATTCCAATATACAAGCTGGCCAGACTTGCACATTAGAACTAATTTGATAATAGTAGTACGTTTTATTATTCGTTTCTCGCTCGAATGCGATTTCACAAACGTTTTAAGAGTGCTGCTCGAAAGAACAAATGAATTCAAAAGCGAATTTGAAAGAGGTTCAAAAACAAACAACAAAAGACTGTGACGATGATGAACCCATGTATATTTGAACCGCAGTTTTTCTCTATTCTCACTGCACCAACACGGTTCTTTATAAATTGTTTGTTTACATTTATGTCTAAAAAATTAATTAATTAATTAGAAAAATAAAATATACACACAAGATGTATTTCCTAAGATGTATACACACTATATATAAATTATTTTTTCAAACATAAGTATGAAAAAATAAATTTCCTACTTGAAAATTAAAAGTAGAATAATTTTCAATATTATTTTTTTATTGAAAAAAACTATTTATAGTTGGGATTTGAACCCATGTATATTTGAACCACCGTGTTATCTATTCCCACTGAGCTATCCGGGTTGGATATTTTTGTCATTTTTTTCACTCTTTAAATTTTTTTATTTTATACTTTCAGATTTCTTCAGATTTCTTTAATAATGTAACAAAATAAAATAAATTTTAAAAAAAATAAAAAAAATAAATCCTATAAAAAAATAATAATAAAAAATGTCACCTACTCGAGATAATCCAACAATTCTAAATTTATATAGATGTATTTCATGTGACAAAAGATTTTAAAGAGGATCGGCTTATACAAGTCATTGTTAATCTATTGAACATTTAAAAAGAACTGTTGGTTTAAATGATTCAAATTCTATACTTTGTAGTAAATGCAAAGAAAGATATTTAATAAATTTTTTTCATCTTCACTATCCAAAGTGTGTTGGGAAAAAAAGAAAAAACCGACAACTAAAACAACAACCAAACGAACAATAAGAAATAAATGAACCAAATGAACCAAATAGAATACATTGGGAAATTGAATAAGTTGGTTCTAAAATTGGTTTGTATGTTTCTGAAGAAGATTTAGAACCAGAATATGATTCAACTGACCAAGTTTCGAATCCATATAGTGAAATTGAGTTTGATAAAGAAGAACGAGATTGGATCAAGATAAAACCTAAAAAGAAGTCAAAATATTCCGATTTCATTATTGATTATACTTTTGGAGAACCAGTGACATCACCAATGACTACAAATAAATATACTGACATGCATATAAAAGAAAAAATTCAAGATGCATTTAATAGATTGAAAGTTGGAAGATTTTATGTTTTAAAATTTAAACTTGCCATAAATACAAAATATTATCGAGGAAATGAAAAATCTGATACATTTTTACATACTAGTTATGACACGAGTTATTTACCAATAGCAAGTATTAATGCGTTTAATTCAAAACTTAAAAAAATTAAAAAAGCAATAGAAAGAGATTTTGAATTTAAAGAACAAAATTTGAGAGAATCAGCTTTAATTTTACATTCCTTTGAAAATATAAGTATGAATTTTGGAAACACAGACCACCTAGACCAAAATCTTGGATTAAAACTCCATTTGTTTCAAATTACATTATCAATGCTAAAATTAACGACAACAAATGTTTTAATGGGCAGTAATTCCAGCTTTATATCCTGCCAGAAAAAATACTAATAGATTAAATAATTATAGAAAATATAAAATTGAAATAAAATATTGGGATGGATTTGAACATCCAATGAAAATAAAAGATGTACATAAATTTGACAAATTAAATAATGTGTCAATTAATATTTATGAATATTAATCTCAATGTAAATTAATAATTCCAATTCAAATTACTGAAAATAGAAAAACTGACGATCGACACCTTCATTATCTTGGGATTTAATGTTGAAAAAAACTGGTGTTAGTTTAGATTTATTAACTGATGTTGACATTATAAAAAATAACATTCGTGGAGGAGTTCGTTCTGTAATGGGAAATAGATTAATTACTTCTTGGAATGAAAAATATCTTTACAATAAATATTCCGAACCAATAACAGAAATAAAAAATTATGATGAATACAATGAAGCTGTAAAATGTTTAAATGAAAAATCTAATTTAATTTTAAAAATTAAAATTGACTAGTATTTAAAAATTTTATGTTACCCATTACTTATGTTGTTATTGACAATTTTCTGAATCATTTAAATATATATGATTATTTCTACGAATGAAGAGAAATTGTACAATTAATTTTCATTCAACAAGTATCTAGAACAATTACCTAACAAACTTATAAAATTTTAAAAAATGATCTAACAAATTTTTTCAATTATTTTACAACAATAGTTAATTTAATTAATTTTTTTTTTAAATTGATAAGTACTATTTTCTTTACAATTTGCTACTATGTTGAAACTTTTTTTAAAATTTTTATTCAAAGTACTAACAAATTTTATTAAAGATCTATCGAAACTTCAAAAATTATAAAACTTTAGTAATTTTAATAAGTATTACTCAATAACTACTATTTTCTTACTAATTTGCTGAAGGTCTTATTTTAAAATTTCTTCAAAGTACTAACATTTTTATGAAAAATAACATTTAATAGAAGAATAATTGTTCAAAATTGGATAAAGTTTTAAAATAAAATAGTTGAAAAGTGTTTAACAAAACGTATTGACTTTTACAAAATAATTTCAATGATTTCAATAGAATACAATAGTAGAGGGATATGAGGACTATGCCCCGTGGATATTTGGCTTGAAAATTGCCCCGTGGATATTTGGCTTGAAAAAATCCCGAGACCCCCCCCATAAAAATTTTTTTATAGGGGGAGGGTGGTGTTAATTTTTTTTAATTATTTGTTTTAATGAATGAAATTTTTTTTAATTATTTGTTTTAATGAACGAAATTTTTTTTTAAAATTTTTTGTTTGTTTAAATGTTCAAATTTAAAATTTTTTAAAATTTTTAATTCATGATAATGTATTTTTTCTCGATTTAAAAGCCTAAAAAATAAAAATTGGCTTAAATCGCCTATGATTGATCGTAATGATGATTATTTTCGAATAAAATTGGTTCAAACCCGATTAAAGAACCTAAAAATATCATATAAAAGCCTAAATATTTTTTCATTACCCATAAAAAATGGCTCAAATCGCCTGTATTATATATTTGCTCGATTAAAAATCATTATTATTTTTATTTACTTTAATTATTTGTTCAAGTCAATAATATTATTTATTTATATTTTAATTATATTTTAATTTACTTTAATTGTTTGTTTAAGTCAATAATATTATTTATTTATATTTTAATTATATTATTATTAAATTTAATTATTTGTTTAAGTCAATAATATTATTTATTTATACTTTAATTATATTATTATTAAATTTAATTGTTTGTTTTATAATCAAGTCAATTATTTATTTTTAAATTATATTATTTTTAAATTAAATTGTTTGTTTTAATGAAGTGAATTAAATAATTATTTTTTATTTTCATTTAATTATTTATTTAATATTATTATTTTTATTTAATTAATTATTTGTTTTATATTATTATTATTATTATTTTATTATTAACATTTTTTAAAAATTTAATTGTAAGTCTAATAATAATTTTTCATTGTAAAAAAAAAACTTTTAATCCATACAAATATTTTTATTGACAAGATTAAATAAAAAAGATTAATTTTTATTTCAAATCAAAAATATCCGAGTAATATGTTTTACGCATTTCGGCCAACAATATATGGATTGTTTGGTCACGTTTGAAATCGTGGCAACATGGACATCCATTTGAACATGTTACTCTCATACTATCTTTACAAACAATCAATTTGCAACACATCGGTCACCAGATCCCTGAACGTTGTCATAGTGAATCTTGAGAAGTTCTTCAATGTTAATCCCTGTGAAATGATAAATTTTTTTTGCGAGAAACTCTGGTACGCAATAATCCAACGTATTTTTAATTCTTGGATAAAGTTCCTGAATTTTCTTTAAAATTACTTCAAAGAGATAAACTAAATAATAAAATAAAATACATATTTAAATATACATGATTTACCTTTTGACATTTTTTAATACTTGATAAAAAATAATACTAACTTAAAAACATAAAAATTATAAACATCAACAAAAATATATAAAAACAAAGAATATTTTCAAATAATTTATTCATTCAAAATTCTTCATAATCATCATATTCTTCATTAAACTCCGAAAATTCTTCTGGACTGTTACCTAAAACCACATCACCTCTCTTATAATGACCATATGCTACACTTATATTTTCCCCACCCAAACCCTTTTATCATCTTTATTTGTTAATGCAGTTTTGCTATTTTTATTTGTAAATAATTGATGTTTTTTACTAGTAATACGAGTTTGTGGTACAGAAAAAATTAAGTTTTTGTTATAACAATCTAGGTATGACTTATGTTTTAAGTCAGTACCCTTCAATGTTATACCCTTAGCTTTGATACTTTCAACTTCAAAGAGGCTATAACATTTTGGACGAAGAGACACCCACTCCTTGTATCTAAGTCCTTTATTCTCGTCTTTGAACTTTCCAATGACAGAATCAAGATTCCTACTATACAAGGAATGTTTTGGGTCATAATTAGAAGTATCGAGGAGATTATCACGAACCATAGCAGATAAAAGAATGTCTAACTTACAATTCTTAATTTCTAGAAATAAGGAATCGGTGTCCCCAGAAACTATATTAATTTCACAAGTGAATTCGTTTCGATATTTTTCTAACTCTATATATTGTAATTGATACATCCTAAGTTTAGATAAATCGAGTACAGTTTGTCCAATGTAACTCGGTCGATCTAAACACACCGATTCCTTATTTAATAACACAGAGACCAAATCATTGTCGATTTTAAATGATTTCCGAAAAGTTGGTTTTGAGCAATAATTAATTAATTTGTTTGCAGAATTACATAATCTTAAATTAATTCATTTTTTAAGATTTTCAACGGTTTTTCCGTAGAGGCTATTATTTAAAAGTTTATAATAGTTTTTATCTAAGTCATTGGTTGATTACGCTCTAAGTTGTGTGTTAGTGTCTATATACTTTTTAAATATTGATTTTTGATTATATTTAATGGCTCTATGTACATGTGTAATTTTAATTTGTAAAGAAACAAAAGGCTGCAAAGTTTCCAATGAAGAACATAATTCTTCTTTGGATAATGCGTTAGCATTAACTTCTCAACCTTAGAACTCGGAGCGCACATCTTTTCAGCAGCTACTGGAAAATCATTAAGTTTATCATGAAGAAATGTTGGGATTTCTAAATCTACTTCAAATGTGACAGCAAATGACAGTGATTCAAGATTCTTATTCAAAAAACTAATTAAATTATTTAATTGATTAGTATCAGTGACCCATTCAAAATTTCCATATGGTAATGTTTGACTTAAAGCCCAACCATAGAGATTATTGATGTCAATGTAAAGCTGTTCGGTGTTGTCATCAGATACTACGTGATGTTTATAAACACAGGTTAATCCACCACGGATTCCCCCTTCGAAAAAATTATACATCTCCATATCAGTGAGAAGTTCAATTGGTTCGTCAAGAGTCATAAGAGCCGATGCCCAAGACATACCGGAATTCCATAAAAGTTCAGTGGTTCCAATCGGTTATGAGTTAAGGACTTTGAACGAAATTGCTGGAAAAAGTCAGCCAAAAGAAAAACATCAAGTTTGAGGTAAACCATCATATAATCTAGTAAAGAGTTACAATTGGTTTCTTCCCAAATAGATTGAGCCTTACTATATTCGGCTTCAGTTACATCTTCCCAAATCGGTGGAAATTCATATGTAGTTTCTAACACTTCTTGAGAAGTTGCAAAGTTATAAGGGAAAATACCTTTAGTATCGATAATACTACCTACAAATTCCGAACGAGTTAAAGGAAGAGTTGTCAATGTTTTAACTGCGTTACTTAATGAACTATTAATAAATTGACAAGAATCAATGAATTTTACAGTTAATCCACTGATTCTTGCTGACAAAGAAAGAAACTTTTCACTTGTTACAGGAATACAACTTATTTCCCACATTTTAAAATCACTCATACCATACTTGAGAATATGGTGAAGATCATACCCTCTCAAATTATGAAAAACCACTGGAAATTCAAACCTTATTTGTCGATAAATATTACATTTGGAACAAGCTGCTCCCAAATATTTTCCAGTAAAGTGATCATGGTCCTTAACCGGTACTGATAAAATCTTATTACACAAATAACAACAAGTTGTCGAAGAAAACGAAAGAATGTCTGAGTCAGTTAATTATATTTTCTTTTTATAATTATTTTGATAAAAGGGTAAAACAGTATTAATTGAAATATTATTTATTTCTTGTAGAAAATTAACTACACAATCATCACCCAGGAAACTCTTGTATGATTTTTCACCTGTAAAATTGTTAATTAAAAGTAAACCGGCCAAAATCGGCATATGTATTTGAAAATGTATGTCATCTGAAGGTAAGATAGCCTCAAAATCAGCGTAAAGGACGAAAGGATGAGTAACGGTTTTAGCCCAATTCTTAAATTCCAAGTTTTTATTTAAAGGTAATGTATAAAGAGTTGTGCCTAATTGATTTTTATCACACAACCCTTTATGTTAATTTAATGAAATTATATTGCGAAAACCATTTAGACATCGATGGCACCATATACTTTGAACTCTAGTATCAGTAAAAGAATGATTCCTATAATTTAAAAGCCTATCTAATTTAGTAACAGCAATATAATGATACGTATCAAGGCTTTCTAATAAAATAAAATTAATAGGTTGTCCCCCAACAACTTTAGAAAGATGAATTATTTCAATATAAGGATGTTTGAAAACTTCAGGGTTAGAAAAATCATTAATTAAATTATTTTAATCATACGTAAGGACATTAATTGAAAGATTTGGATTTTTAGCTTCAAATTTTGAAATGTCACAAAGTCTCATAGGTAAATCCGAAGGTGAAAAGTCAAGTTCAGAAGTGTTGTAGCTAAAGGTTTCATTTCTATGATGGTTACTTATATTTTCATGATTTAAAATAGCTAAAATACTGTAAATGAAACATAAATTATCGGAATTAGCAACATTTACAGTACAATGTTTATTTAATAAGGATAATGGTGTTGGAATAAATCCATGACTACTCAATCGATTTATTTGTGAAAACTTGGTAAGAACAAAATGAATTTATTTTATTTTATTTATAACCCAGTTACTACCTTTATCATTAATTAATGTTATTTTTTCATCAAAAAGAGTAGCACCTTCATCTAAAAATGAATCACTCATTATTCTGGCAGAGTTTGAAATGATGAAAGATTGAAATTCTCCATCTTTTTCAAACTCTACATCAATACAAAATTGAATCTTAACAGATCCCATTTGATTGATAACATTATTTAATTTATTAATTAACTGTGTGGGTACTGTAATAACTTTAAATTTAAATTCGAAACATCCATTCTAACAATGGCATGTGATTGATTTAAATCAAAATTAACAATAGGTGCTATCGAGCCACCATATTGATTAACAATAACAGAAGGAATATCAACAGGAAAAACATCATCTGAATCAGAAATGATTATAACATCATCAACCATCTTTGATTCGTCAGAGTCAGAAAGTATGATAGTTTCTATAACTTTAGGAACTTTCGAAGAGCGTGGATTATTATTATTATTATTATTATTATTATTATTAATTATTATTATTATTATTAATATTATTATTAATATTATTATTACTATCACTCAATGGTAATATAAAAATATATTTTCGCTTACAGTTAAACTGTGTTAAATGTTCCTTATGGTTTAAATAAAAGTCGGTATAATTCATTTTATGGGTGGTTTTACACGTGGAACAAATATAATAGGTGATGTGGTTATAGATAAGTAGGTAGTTAGGAGCAATCTGCGTTATATAGGAAATCCCCATTAAAAAAATAGGGGGGAGGGTTTTCTCGTGATTATTTTCTGTGTGTATTGATTACTTAATGATGTAATTTTTTGTGTGCAATTAATTTTTTTCTGTGTGTATTTTTTTTTTCAAAATTTTTGTGTATTTTTCAAATTTTTAAGTTGTGTATTTTTTGGAAATTTTTAAGTTGTGTATTTTTTCAAAATTTAAAATGTATTTTTAAGATTAAATTTTAAGTGTATTTTAAGATGATAATGTGTATTTTAAAATTTAATTTTTTAAGCATTACATAGTTTTAATTAAAGTATTTTATAGGAAAGTTTTAGTTTGATTTTTGAATTAATTTTTAATAAAATTTTTAACAAAATAATTATTAAATTTTTATGATAAAATATGTAATGTTTTAAATGATTTAAAATTTTATACATAAAACTATTATAATTGAATAAAAATGGATATTGTAATAATAATAATAATAATAATAATAATAATAATAATAATAATAAAAAAAAAAAAAAAAAAAAAAAAAAAAAAAAAAAAAAAAAATAATAATAATAATAATAATAATAATAATAATAATAATAATAATAATAATAATAATAATAATAATAATAATAATAATAATAATAATAATAATAATAATAATAATAATAATAATAATAATAATAATAATAATAATAATAATAATAATAATAATAATAATAATAATAATAATATTTCAACCAATTTAAATCTTTATAAAAAACTATAAACTGATAAAAGATCAAAATCTTTATAAAAACAATAAACACGTAAAATAAACTCGTAAAAGATCAAAATTTATTTACATCATCAAAAATTTGCTTATAATAAGTTATTCTTAGCTCAGCCAACAAAATATGTACAACTTCCTTCTTCTTGTAGTCTCTGCAGCATCTGCATCTAAACATTGTGGGATCTGCACAAACAATGCAGTCATCTAAACATTTCAAACCAGATCCTTGAAATGATTCGTAGTGCATCCGTACAATTTCTTCGATGTTGATTCCTGTCATTTGATAGATCCGTGTAGCCAAGTATTCAGGAGCACAATAGGAAAGTTTGTTTTTCATATTCGGAAACAGTTCTTCCATCTTCATCAGAATTGTTTCGAATACGTATGCTTCTTGCTCGTCGATTATTTTTAATTTTTACAATCGTCAGAATTGAATATATTTAAACACAATCAGTGCTTAATAAATAATCTAGTATTTCTTCGTCGGTATTAAGATTATTAGTTTTTGATTTTATAAAATTAAATATTTCTTGTACTAGGCTGTTGTATTCTAGTGTTTTTATCCCCATGACAACGACTTTTCCGCTTGCAAATACATTCACACAAAGTGGATTATACTTGACAAGTCTTAATGCAGGAAACAATTCCGGTTCGTAAATGTTTTCTGTTTGTGTGGACAAATCATACAAGTTGATTCGACAACATATGTCAATATTCAAAGGTAATGATTGAATTTGTAAATCTTGAATCTGATATTTGAGATCTCCTTCATGTAATGGTCTTTTACAACCCATTATCTGCATTTTCCGCTCTTGAAGAATAAGATTGGATATTTTCCACTTCTATCCACTACATGTTGAGGTTTTCCAGTCGGGAACTTCATTCCAGTTACTTCACATCTTCCTCTATAATTAATATTACTAATCATTTTCCGATATCAAAATAAATGAATCAGTATATCGAATTATAAACAAATTAAATTAAATTAAATTAAATTAAATTAAATTAAATGGAATTAAGAAATGATGCAGTATATCAAATTGTAGGGCCTAGTGGGAGCGGAAAAACTTTATTTGTATGTAATTTATTGCAGTCAAACATGTTCAAATCACAATTCAATAAAATATATTGGCATAGGGGCGCAGACGAAGAACATGGATTGACACAAAATCAGTTTTGTAAATTGAAAATGACAATAGTTAAGGGATTTGATAAAAACTGGTCGTCTAGGTTACGTCGAGGCGATGTAATAATTATAGATGATTTGTATCAAGAAGCAAATAAAGAAAAAGATTTCAATAACTTGTTCACAAAAATCAGTAGACATTGTGGAGTTACAGTTATTTACATAACTCAAAATTTATTTCATCAAGGAGGAAGTCATCGAACTCGTAATTTAAATGTTCAATACCTAGTTATTTTCAAAAATCCTCGCGATCAAACGATTATCGATTTTATAGCCAGGCAAGCTTATCCAAACAATAGAAAATTTTTAATTGAATCATTTCAAGATGCTATAAGCGTTCCCAATGGATATTTATTCTTTGACTTTACACAACAATGTATGACAATTTACGTATCGAACAGATATTTTAATGAAAAAGGGTTACGATTTATAAACAAAATTGAAAACAAATAAATGATTATCAATCATGTCATTTAAAAAAGTACTTGTCAAAAACGAAATTCAACCCAAAAAAGTTATTCGTAAAACCAAATCAAAAGTAAAGAAGAATCTAAAAAAGAAGAAGATTTTAAAAAAGAAGTGGATCAAATTATAAACAATAATAATTAATTGTAATTAGTAAACATGAAATTTGAACGTAGTCTACCATATTTTAATGCATTGGTAAAGGCTCAAAATAATAAAAGAATAACAATTTTACAAGCTTTCCCTTCATTTGTTATTGACGATTTGCTTGAAGTTATTGTAAATATAATTCGAGGTAATGTTAATATTAGTAAAGCTAAAAGAGTGGTATTACAAAGACATAAGAGATCCCTTTTATCATTGGTAAAAACTAAAAATAGACGTTTAATGAAAAGAATAATGTATAAACAAAAGGGTGGGTTCTTGGGTACATTAATTCCTATAGTTTTATCTGCAATTAGTGCAATTTCATCCCTAAGATCTTAATGGGTTTACAATACTCTAAACCAGATAAAGTTGTACATATTTTAACATCTTTTTGTAATAATGAAGGATCAATTAACCAAAAATCCACTCAAAACAATCTGGACAAATCCAAAAGATCCAGATGGTTTTGGCGGTGTAGAAAAATTAACAAAAAGAGTGATTAATTCTAAAAAAGAGACTCAAAAATGGTTATCAGACCAACTAGCATATAGTTTAAATAAACCAATGTTGAAAAGATTCCCAACCAGACCATACAAAACAAGAGGAATCAATGATTTGTGGCAAATGGATTTGATGGAAATGATACCTTATTCGAGAATCAACAAGGGGTACAAATATATTTTAACTTGTATTGATGTTTTCAGTAGATATGCCCGTGCTATTCCAACAAAAACTAAATCTGCTAATGAAATGGCCGTTGCAATTAAAAAATTATTTAAAGATGGACAATCTCACAATCTACAAACTGATTTGGGTAATAAATTTAATTAATTATTTATTTTAATGTATTTTAAGTAAAGAATTTTATAATAGCAAAGTAAAAGAAGTTATCAAAGCCAATCATTACCCTATATTCTCGCAATTCAAAGCTTGTTATGTTGAAAGATTTAATCGAACTTTGAGAGAAAGATTGAAAAAATACTTTGTGTATCAGGGTAATAAAACTTGGATACATGTTTTACCGAAAATTATTTTATTTTACAATCATTCGCCACATAAAGGATTAAATGGTCTCAGACCTGTTGACATTACAGACACCAACAGAAACCAAACATTAAAGAAAGAAAAAATCGATAACCCAAAATACAAGGTTGGTGATCATGTAAGAATTAGTAAAATCAGTATTTCTCCGTTCATCAAGAATTTTGACAACAATTGGAGCGATGAAGTATATGTAATAAAGAAAATAGATACAAAACAGAATCCTGTAATGTATTTAATAGCAGATCATGAGAATAAAGAAATTAGTGAAAAATTGTACGAACAAGAACTCCAAGTCATTCCAATCCCAACAATATTTAGAATTCAAAAGATTTTAAAAACCAAAAATGTTGGTAAATATAAACAATACTACGTCAAGTGGCATGGATACGAAACTCCAACTTGGATTTCTTCATCTCAATTGATTAAATAAATATAAAAGAAAACCAGTTTTATATGATTTTACCTAGTAATAGTTGTCCACTTATTTATCCTAATAACGAAGCTAGTAATTTTAATGTACAAGTAAATTCTGTCTACTTGGATGGAGAATGGGAAGTTGCATTGATAGATTTCACTTTTGTATATAATCCTTTTCCATATTATAGTAATTCTTGTATACGTTATGAATCGGTAAAGGGTGGTAGTGAAATAAAGTATTTGAAAATAAATAATCAAAATCATACTTTTGAATTAATAAATCCAAAATATACTCCAGATGTAGACATATTTATTGAAAAATATGAGAATTTGGTTATTGTCTGTCCACATGTTCCATTTAAAGTAACATTCCCCAATATTCAACATGCGTTTAGTTTTGGACGACAATCTACATCAATAATTTGTGAAGAGGATCATTGTCGAATAAAATTACCAAAATTTACTGATGATGGTGTTATGGAACAATTTGGGATAATTATAAGTTACGAAGAAAAATCAAAATTTGAAAAATATTTTGAAGATAATTTATTCATAAACACTTTATCAGAATTACAAGGTCATTTGTTGTCATTAAATCCTTCTCCTTTTAAAGAATTGATAATTCGAAATAATGAATTGGTCAAAATAACACTTGCAGATGACATTACAAATATATCTTTTGACACAAATTTGGCTAAATCTTTGGGATTAAAATTTTCAAACTTTACAGGAACTATACTAGGCACTAAAACTCCGAAATTATTACATCATCATCAACAAATGTTCATTTATTCAAATATTATCGAACCAATAAATATTGGTGATGTTAGAGTTCCACTATTAAAATCAATTTGGATTAAAAAATATGATCAAGGAGAAATTGTACAATTAGAAATGAAGAATCCAATATACCTTCCAGTATCGTATTTAACTATAAACATCATTGAAATAAATATTCGAGATGATAGTGGGAAATTAATAAAATTTAGCAAGGATACCAAAACACATTTATCGTTACATTTTAGAAAAGTAAATGAATAAAAGAGATTTTTACGTGAATTTACCTAGTAATAGTTGTCCACTTACATTTCCAAATAATGAAGCTGGAAAGTTTAATGTAGAATTTCCAAATCAGATTTACTTGGATGGTGAATGGGAAGTTGCTTTAACTGAATTCACTTTTGTGTACAATAATTTTCCATTTTATAACGACTCTTGTATCAAATATACCAAGCGTACATTACATAATAGTTATGAATATTTTTATTATATTGAAGGAAACTATACAATTAGTCACAACTCTACATTTTATCTGATATATATTGACAATAAAATTTTGAACATTAATTGTAAATATTTTCCATTCAAAGTAACATTTGATAGTATTGAAAAAGCTAATTGCTTGGGATTTAATAAAAAAGAAGTAGATTTTAATGATGAATTGAATCAGATACGTATACCAAATAAGAAATCAAAATTTGATACTATATGATTAACTATATCTTATTATTATGATGTAGAGTATACTGAGACATTTAAAGAAAATTTATTCATTACTGAACTTTCACAAGTTCAAATCTTGTGAAATTAAACAAGATCAACTTGTTAAAATTGAATTGGAAGATGTTAGAAGTGTTAAATTTAGTAAACTGTTGGCTCTTAGTTTGGGATTAAATGATGAATCTTATAGTGAAAAGATCATTGTTGGATCTAGTTTACCAACTATAATGCAAAGAAATATACAAATGATGATTTTTACAAATATTATTGAACCAATTCTTGTGGGAGAATTAAGTGTTCCTCTTCTTAAATGTGTTTGGATAGAAAAACATAAAAAAGACGACCTTGTTCAATTCATTGAGAAAAATCCAATGTATTTACCAGTATTATCCTCGTATATAAACAATATAGAAATCAATATTCGTGATGACAGTGGAAAATATATATTTGGTAAACAAGACAAAACTTACTTGACATTACATTTCCGTAAAATAAATGAGTAATCCAGACATTGTAAACTTTTATAGCACTCATCAAAATGGTGGGGATTTACCTTATTTTGTAGGTAAACAGTATGGATCTGGTTGGTTAAAAACAATTGGGCGATTCGCACTACCTATTCTTAAACGTATTGGAAATTTTGGTATGAAAACTGCTAATGACGTAATAAATTATAATGCACAAATCTTACCTGCTCTAAAATCAAATGTAATATCTGAAATTAAAGATTCTATACCCTCTGTAATGGAACACTTGCCTTCTGTTATTAACAAAGTTTCTGATGTATTTAATAAAGAACAAAAAGGTGGAACAATTAAACGTCGAAAAATTATCAAGAAACATATAAACAAAAGAATGAAAGGATACGGAACTATATTCCAGTCATGATTAGTGCAAAATCAGAATTATGCATCTTTGATAGACAATCTCCTCAAGCAGTAATTGAAAATGGTTCTTTTGAAGATATTTATCCAGTGAATTCAATTACAGATCCAGGAAACACCTCAATTTAATTTTACATTAATAGCTCTCAAACCGAATACTTGGATTTGAACGATACATTACTCTACATCCAAATGAAAGTTGTAAATAGCAACGGGGAAAATTTGTCTAATGAATCAGATGTTACTGCAAACAATTTCTTTTTCCAAACTCTTTTTAAAGATGTCGAAGTAATTTTTAATTCTACTAAAATTGATGGAAGTAATGATGTATTCGCACACAAGGCAATGATTGAAACTATTATTAATTACAATCATGATACAAAACATACTTGCTTAGGTGGAATGGGTTATGATGAAAATGACTCAAAAAGAAAAATTTGGATTTCAAAATCAAAACCAATCAGTGTTTGTTCCCCACTTCAATTAGATTTCTTTGATCAACCAAAATATTTATTACCTGGTGTTAGTGTTCAAATTAAATTAACAAGATCCAATACTGAAAGAAGTTTAACATGTACAAAAATAATTCCACAAATAATATTATTAGATGCAAAGTTGATGGTTAGAAGAGTTCGTGTTGAACCGTCAGTTTTAGCTGGTCACCAAATTGGGCTTGCTAATAGAAATGCAATTTATCCAATCAAAAGTAAGGAAGTTGTTCAATTTTCTTTGCCAATGGGTTCATCTTCATTTTATAAGAAGCAAATATTTGGTGATAGACGACTACCAAATTTTATTCTTGTTGCTTTCATAGGGAATAAAAGATATGGAGGATCGTATTTGGAAACATTTTCAATATTTGAACACTTTAATGTCAAGTCTTTAACATTAAGTAAAGGAAATGATTATCTTGAAAAATATAGTCAAGATTTTGCCAATGATAATTATAGTTCTAGTTATATGCAAAGTATTGTTAGGAATATGGGTTATCTTAATAAAAATATGAATTGTGGTTTACCTTGTCAGAATTTAAAAATAAATATCCCTTTTTTACATTTGTATTGGCACCTGATTTTGATCTTAATCAAAGTCAGTTACCTCAAAGCGGAAATTTACGATTGGATATAAAATTTGAAAATCCATTAACTGAATCTGTATCAGTATTTGTATACGGAGTATTTGAAAAAGAAATTCAAATCACATCAAGCCGTACAGTGCTTGTTTGACAAACATTGTTGAACATACTATAAACCAAAGTATTATTAGTTATGGTTAAAAATGAAGTAAGTAATTTATTTAATTAGTTAATTTAATTAATTTTAGTTCTATTCAGATACAAACTATTGCTAAAAAACTAATCGGGAAAAATTTTATTGGTGTTTTTCCATTTGACAAAATTCCATATATCATTATCAACAAAGCTTTGATTGTAAATACTCAATCAGCTAATCTCAGTGGAGAACATTGGCTTGCTATTTACGTGAAACCAGATAAAATACATGTATTTGATCCTACGGGATTCTATTATCCCCCTTTATTGATATCAAAACTAGAATCAATGTTGATGCCAATTGAATACAATCGAATTCGCTATCAGAATCCATTGACCAAAACTTGTGGCCAACATTGCTTAGCTTGGTTAAAATCAATGTTCACTAAATAAATTTTTGTATCATTGTGTTTATTTCCTAATATGATTTTGTGTAGATTGGTAATGTGTGTTGATTAATACAATTACAGATGTGGATGATTTTGATTGGTCAAAAATAAATACACACATTTGAATATATCAAAAAACATTTTTTATAATTTGTCATAATTTACAAAACAGTTTAATTTTCTTTTTAATTTTAATTTATTATTATTCAATTTTAGAAAATGAACAACTTTAATAACAATAACAACAAATATGAATCACATAATTTTTAATTTATATTTTAATATGAATTACCTTATATTTTAGATAATTTATTATTTCCACAACAAAATGGATTTTATCCACAAAATTATCCTCAAAATGCAAATGGAGGAAATAATTATCAAAATTTAAGTAAGATTAGAATTTATATTAAATTCATTGTAATTTATTATTATTAGGTTACACAAATTACCCACAATTCTTCCAAAATGATACAAGTTATCAAAATTTAAGTAAGATTAGAATTTATATTAAATTCATTGTAATTTATTATTAGGTTACACAAATTACCCACAATTCATCCAAAATGATCCAAGTTATCAGAATTTAAGTAAGATTAGAATTTATTTTAAATTCATTTTACTTTATTATTAGGTTATCAACCAATACTTACAAATATCAAATCAAGTAATAATTTATTAAATTATCAATTGATTTAATATTTCTTTAGATAGAAGTTTGCCATTCTCTGATTCTGAAGGGAATAAAGCAATTAATGTTGGAAAATGTAAGTTTTTTATTGGATTTTATTATATATATTTTTTTCATGTTATATATTTAATCATAATGAACAACTGATGCCCATTATTATTATTGATCAAAAATAAGGGCAGACCCCTTGATTTTTCTTATATTTAAAAACATGAATTTTTAGTACTAATGAAGGACTGATGCCCCTTTATTATTATTGATCGAAAATAAGGGCAGACCCCTGATTTTTTTTATTTAAAAACTGACTACTATATTATATAAGAGAACAAGTTTTTGAATATAATTTGTCAATAATTATCCCCGCTCAAAAATTTTTTATTAAAATAATAGATACTCGAGGTAAACTTTTTTTAAATGACGTGTTTACTATTAGTTACAAATTATAAAAATCAACAAAACTCAACTTTACAAAAGATAAAAAATTTATTCAACAACATTTAGAATTTTCCAAATAGGTTTGATAATAGAATTGTTAATCTTGACTCCTTTAATAATTATCCGAATTTTATATTTTTTATTATTTTGTACTTGATCCTTCAATTGATTTTCACAATTAATAAATGAAAATTTTTCATTAAAAACCATTTCGTTATTCAACAAATGGAGTATATCTGAAATATTTTTTCGATCTTACTCTTCAATATTTCCAATCATAATATTGTAATCATAAGCTTTTAAAATAACCGATTCCTAAAAAAAAATAATTAATCAAATTAAATTAAAATAAACATTACTTTGAACGTATATGTAATAGGGAAATTTAAATAGTTCATACTGTATTGAAGGTATTGAACAGGAGGCTTAAATGTCATCCCAATAACAGCTGTACTGTTTTCTTCTAGGAGTATTTCATATACTTTTGACATTCTTACTTTTTCATCAAAAATATTTTTATTTATAGTAAATAAACGATTTTTATTGGTTGCATACTTGCACATTTATTTTAATAATTTAATTAATTTTTTTTTATTACTAGGTAAATTATACCCCAATTATTGCCAATTAACTGTACAAAATAAAATAAAATGTCACAAAAAAATGGAAGAGTATTATGGTAAAAAATACCATAATACAATTTATTTTATATGTTCCGTATGCATAACTTCCCAACCCATTCCCTATTTAGACTTTTATGACCATCATAAAAATCATTTGCGACAGTTTAATGTTAAAAAAATTAAACTATTTAAAAGACCAGGAGCAATTAAATTAAGCAGCATCCAAATTACCCTTATAAGTGAACCCATTAGTGAATATACAACAGATTCTATTAATAATAATATTTTGGAATATAAAAATGAAGATATTGGATTGGTGAATGAAACAATGGAATCAGACGGAATTGTTGAAGCGGACGAAGATAATGAAGTGGACGAAGCGGACAAAGATAATGAAGCGGACGAAGATAACGGATCGACGGATTCATGGGTTAGAGCAGTTGAAGAGATTGAAGATATCGGATCGATGGATTCATGGGATGGAGAGATGGAAGAGGTACAAATGAAGCAAAATAACAATATACAAATAGGAGAAAATTTGCCTATAATCCAAAGTGACTTACGAGGTACACATAAAATAATTAGTATAGATACGACCAACTTGAACATTAAAGAAATTGTTTTTCCTATAGAGATAATAAACAAATTAAGAGAGATAATAGATAAACTTAGATATGTAAAAATTCAATTTGGAATAGAAATTGAATTTGAGAAAGATGGAGAAATAAAATTAAATAATATTAGCAAAAGTGCAAGACACTTACCCAATCATTCTTTCAAAAGATAAATGAAAAGATAGCTTCAATAACAGAGTTAAGGAGTAGTTGGGTTATTAGAAAAATAACTGAAATTTACTGAAATTTAAGTGGTAGAAGTTATATAAAAACACCAAAACAATTGGCTAACAAAAACTGTATAACAAATGTAAAAAATAGTGATAATTTATGTTTTATCTATAACATATTGTCGATACTTAAAAAAGATGAGATTGTTAGTAGTAGAAATAATATTTATAGTTACACTAAGTATCTAAATGAATTAAATTATGACCAAATGATATTAAATGGTATTCGAAAATTTGAGTCAAATAACGAAGGACTAATAATTAATATATTTAGTTATGATGAAACAGCTAAACCCGAACACGATGACTTTGTTTTAAAACATCCATTTTTAAACATAATTCATAGATCCAAAGTTTCAGAAGAATAATTATTAATTTATTGCTATTAAATAAAGGAGAACAATATCATTATGTTGGGATTACATCACTCAATAGGTTATTGAATTGTAAAAATAAAACAACAAAAAGAATTCAATCATTATGGTGTCATAGATGTTTAAATGGATTTAGATATAAAAAAGCATTGGATAAACATGAGATGTTATGTATCAGAAATCAGTTAGGGACAATTTATATACTTTTCCGGAAAATAAGTTTATTAAATTCACTGATTGGTCCAAAACTGTAACCCCACCATATGTTATATATGCAGATTTCGAATCTGTTTTTTATGTATAAAATTTTAAATAATTTAAAACATTACATATTTTATCATAAAAATTTAATAATTATTTTGTTAAAAATTTTATTAAAAATTAATTCAAAAATCAAACTAAAACTTTCCTATAAAATACTTTAATTAAAACTATGTAATGCTTAAAAAATTAAATTTTAAAATACACATTATCATCTTAAAATACACACAAAAAATAATTGCACACAGAAAAAAAATTAATTGCACACAAAAAATTACATCATTAAGTAATCAATACACACAGAAAATAATCACGAGAAAACCTCTCCCCCCTATTTTTTTTAATGGGGATTTCCTATATAACGCAGAGTGCTCCTAACTACCTACTTAGATATGAGAATAATAATTCTCCATAATCGTATCACAATTTTTATCGTGTTGTGGAGAATTGCAAAAATTTGGGTAAAGGTTACCTGTTAAAATAAAAGAAAAATTTAAAAATAAAATCAAATAAATAAATGATTAAAAAATCATTAAAATAAATCATTAAAATAAATCATTAAAATAAATCACTAAAATATAAACATTAAATTAATTTTACACACAATGAATAAATGAATTTGATTGGTTAATTTTATTTTGAAAATCTTATATAAGTAGATTAAAATAGTTTAAAATCATAAAATGAATAAAAGTAAATGGTTTTCATATTATGTAATTATTCATTAATTGTTTTTATATAAACCTCGGTTAGAAAAGAAGCTGTCAAGTTAATTCTTGAGGAAAATTCCATAAATGCTATCAGTTTAAGCAGAAATTCACCAGTAATGTATTTACAATATTCAATGAAATATTTAAAATTTCCAATCATCTATTCATTTAGAGTAAGTATTTTTATTAAAAGTAATATTATTAATAAATTTTAATAGGAACCAACAACATTGAAACAAAGCCTACATAATATGAAAGTTGGTGAAATTGGTGAAATTGATCGAAAAAATATAACAGAGTTATTACGAGCCATCAACAAAGATATTAGTTTTAATGAACAATTCACTTTTATGAATTGTGAAAAAGAATGTAATTATGAAAATAAAAAAGAAAATGAACATTTTATGATTAAAATAAGAATTCAAGGATATAAAAAAGGAAACCAGATTATTCGACAAATTTGGAAAATTATTGAAGCCAAATGTATTTAAATAAAATGTATTTAACTTTATTCGTCCTAGTTTTTTATCATATTATTTTTAATTTTGTTTTTTGAGTTTAAATTAATAAAATGTTAATATTAAATTTAATTAAAAAATTATCATTTTATAATTATTATAGTAAAAATTTAATAGTACTTACATTTTAATGTTTCACTTTTGCGACTCGGAGTTTTAATATTTTGACCATTTTTGTTGATAATTTTTATTTAAGATTTATCGATTCCATTTTCTAAATATAAAAAGAAAAATAATTAAAAATATGATAAAAAACTTACTAAAGTTTGGTATTTGATAAAAGTGAATTTTTTAAAAAATGCATTCAGTTATATATTAACAAAAATGTAAGTGGTTACATGATGGGACCAATTAAAATTTAGTTTATAAAACACACTTAATTACATAACATACAAAACATTTAAATACATATAATCCTCTGTACTTAATCCTTGAAAAGTAATACGTATTATTTTAATTCATCTTTAATTACATTTATAATTAAAAAACAATTTTGTAAAGAAACTTTATTCAATAAATTCATTTATTTTTCATTGTTTTTAACCAAGCTAAGCAATGCTGTCCACATGTTTTTGTCATCGGATTTTGGTAACGAATTCGATTGTATTCAATTGGCATTAACATTGATTCTAGTTTATTAATTAATATAGGAGGATAATAGAAACCCATTGGATCAAATACATTTATTTTATTTGGTTTCACATAAATTGCAAGCCAATGTTCGCCACTGAGATTAGATGATTGAGTTTTTACAATCAAAGCTTTGTTAACATCGATATATGGAATTTTATCTAGAGGGAAAACTCCAAGAAAATCTTTTCCCAATAATTTTCTACCAATAGAATCAATCTCAATAGAACTAATAATAATTAAAAAATATATAATTAATAATATTTCTTATTTCATACTTGACAGTTAAAAAATCTCAATCTGGTTTATAGTTCAAACTAATACTGTTCAAACTAAGTAATTGAATTTCTTTTCAAAAACATCATATACAATTACAGTAACAGATTCAGTTAGGGTTGATCCAAACTTTATATCTAATCTTAAATTTCCACTTTGTGGTAACTGACTTTGATTAAGATCGAAATCTGGTGCCAATACGAATGTAAAGAATGGATACTTATTTCTAAAGTCTGACATACTGATACCACAATTCAAATTTTTATTAAGATATCCCATATTCCTAACAATACTTTGCATATAATTTGTACTATAATTATCATTTTCAAAATCTTGACTATATTTTTCACGATAATCACTTCCTTTACTTAAAGTTATTGACTTAACGTTAAAGTGATCAAACATAGTAAATGTATCTAAAAACGAACCACTAAATCTTTTATTTCCCTGGAAAGTTACAAGGATAAAATTAGGTAATCGTCTATCACCAAATATTTGTTCCTTATAAAAAGAAGAAATCCAATAGGTAAAGAAAATTCAACAACTTCTTTGCTTCGCATTGGATAAATTGCATTTCTTGTAGCAAGACCTATTTGATGACCCGCTAAAACAGAAGGTTCAACACGAACTCTTCTAACCATTAATTTTGCATCTAGCAATACTATTTTAGGTACAAATTTAGTACATGTCAGACTTTTTCTGGATTTGTTCTTGTTAATTTAATTTGGACACTAACAAATATTTGGGTTGATCAAAGAAATCAAATAGAAGTGGTGAACATAATGAAAATTCTTTTGATTTTGCAATTCATGTTTTTCGCATAAGATCATGTTCAGTTTAACCCATTCCACCTAAAGATGTATGTTTAGTATCTTGATTATAATTTATAATAGTTTCAATTAGGCTTTGTGTGCAAAACTATCATTTGCTCATTCAATTTTAGTAGAATTAAAATCTAATTCAGCGTCTTTAAAAAGAGTTTGAAAAAAGAAATTGTTTGCTGTTACGTCAGCTTCTTGTGTAATATTTTCACCTAAGCTATTTACAACTTTCAACTGAATATATAACAAAGTATCGTTCAAATCTAAATATTCTGTTTGTGATCCGTTAATGTAAAATTGAATCGAAGAGGTACCAACATCAGTTATTGAATTCATTGGGAAAATATCGTCAAATGAACCATGTTCAATCACGGCTTGAGGGGATGGTCTATCAAAAAGACATAATTCAGATTTTGCACTAATCATTTTTCAAATATAGTTCCGAATCCTCTCATTCTTTTGTTTATATGTTTCTTCATAATCTTTCTACGTTTAAGTGTCCTTCCTTTTTGTTCATTTTCATGATTAAATACATCACTTACTTTATTAATAACACTAGGTAAAGTTTGCATAACACTAGGTAAAGATTCTTTAATTTCAGATATTGTATTAGATTTTAAAGCAGGTAAAAAATCAGAATTATTATTTATTACATCATTTGCCGTTTTCATACCAAAATTGCCTATACGTCTAAGAATAGGTAATGCAAATCTACCTATTGTTTTTAACCAACCGGTTCCATATTGTTTACCTATAAAATATGGTAATTCTCCACCAGATTGACTACTACTATAGAAATTTACAATGTCAGGATTGCTCATTTATTTTACGAAAATGTAATGTAAGAAAAGTTTTATCTTCTTTACCAAATATATATTTTCCACTATAGTCACGAATATTGATTTCTATATTGTTTATATATGTTGACGATACAGACAAATACATTGGGTTTTTCTCTATAATTTGAACTAGATCATCCTTTTTATGTTTTTCAATCCATACACATTTCAATAGAGGTATCAAAACATCACCAACAAGAATAGGTACAATGATATTTGTATAGATCATCATTTGTTGATTACTTTGCAAAATTTCTGGTAAACGTAATCCAACAATAACTTTTTCTGAATATGATTCTTCATTTAATCCTGAACTTTGAGCCAAGAATTTACTAAATTTAACTTTACTGACATCATCTTCCAATTCAATTTTGACTAATCTTCCTTGTTCAATTTCTCAAGATTTAAATGGATGCGGGTAAAAAGTCATTAATTGATCATTTATTTGTGATAAATTAGTAATGATTAAATTTTCTTCAAATTTATCTGTATAATCGACATCATAAAAATAATTTATAGTTAATCGAATTGTATCAAACTTTATTTTACGATTATTTGAAGAAATTTAAATTGATTCAAGTTTTCAACAAAATTTATTTCTTTTTTATTAAATCCTAATATTTGAGCTTCTGCAATACTGTCAAATGAAATTTTAAATGGAAAATACTTACAACTAATATTTAAAGTATTTCCATCAATGTATACTAGATAAAATATAGAGACGTGACTAATTGTATATTCCTTCTTTGCATCGTTATGATGGGTTATTGGGTGCTATTGTTTGTTTTAATTATAGTGTGGTTACCCCGGTAACGCCATATAAATATTTCTTTGCTACTACTCGGCACCCGTTGCTATGCAACGTTGGAACTGTGTTCGAGTGGGTAGATCGTTCGCAAAAAGTGAGCGCTATTACTAATGCTGTAATTGCTCGAACGATCTCTGGGTTCAACGAGCTGTCGATAGAAAACTTGTGCTCGCTTTGAGTATCAGGTCCCCTTATGCCGTGAGTTTTATCATTTGAGTCTATTCGATTCTTTAAACAACACTCAAAATATCGACAAATATATATTAAAACAAAAGCGACTACATATTTTATGATGCAATTTTCAGTGTGTCAGTTGCGTTTGGTTCAACATTCGAGCGGCTCGGCGCTTAGCCCGCTCCTTTCGTCCGGGTCGATAGATGCTTGTTGCTGGATTAGTTTTCGGGGTCGCTACCGTCTCTCGGTAGGCCAACTGGGCGGGGGCAAAGACAAGGGGGTATGTTACTGCTGCCCCTTCTTGGCAGGCCGATAATGCGACCTCCAGTCCCTTTATCTGCGTTCTGAGGCTTTGATTTAACTGCCTTTCGTCCGCCCATCCCTTTTGGGCTGCGATAAGCCTTTGATACAACAGCTTTGTTTTCTTCGGTTCCATCCATGAGGCTTTGGTTTGTTGAATTTCCTTTGACATCTGGATAAGTTGTGTATAGAAGTCCTCGTTGAGTTTGCGCGCGTGCTTTAGTTCCCTTTGCAGAGTTTCCAGTGATCCCATCTCTGCAAAACAATGACATTAACTTTGAACCGCGAATCTTAACTTATTTAATTACTCATACAAATCTTTACAACATTGAATCACACAACAAAAATTCGTAGAAGACAACTAATCATTTATTGAAAATTAAATTTAACTTCATTAGTGTTACTATAAACTTGGAGTCCGTGTTTGAATTGTTAACGGGATTGGGGGTTTTGATGCATCCCCTCAACATTTTCGTCCGTAGCCAGCTGAGAGTATGGGCGTTCATAAAATACAAAGACCGGTCGCTTTGTGTTCCGGGTAGGTTTGGAGCTGGTCGGCGGCATATAATGGTAGGAATCCGCAATCCTACCGGCCGCAATATCGTCGTCCACATTCGCCAGATATTGTCTGGCTTTGATCTCGTGAAAGCCGACCTGTCGCTGGTGGTCCTCGAGGCGTGTGAGGAACGATCGGGCATAATCCCGAATTTCTTGGGTCGGACTCTGATCACTGTGTCGTCCATTCGACACCCACGGTCTCCCGTCATTTTCCAACGATTGCAAGGCGTCCCATCGGGGCTTCCTCGGTTGGGGCACATCGTTGTATTTTTCCCGCCAGATTCGTTGCCAGGCTTGTCTCCATTGATCGGCAACGAGTGTGGGAACATAAACAAAAGGTCCTGATCTTCCTGAACAAGAAGATGATCAAATGGTTATCATCAAATTTTCTCCATAGAGTACTCATATTTATTTTAAATTTTCAGAGGCACTTAAAGCGAAGATAATACCGTACGTCATACATGAGGGTACTCGGTCGTCGGGGCTGATCTTATTTACGCTGTTAATAACTATAAATTATGGGAACTATATCCATACATTGACCCTATTACTTTTAATTCAAGTTATTTACGCATAGGGGTGGTTTTACTCTTAGCTCTAGCTGATTTAATGGTCCTTTGATTCGTTTATTATGGTTCAGCTTATTTCTAATCATCATTGGATTATTTATCAAACTCCCGTCCATTTCTAAATAGTTACTAAATTATTTGTTAATTAAACTTTAGTTTATTTCCAATAACTGCCAAATTATCTATATATTTAAATTTCGATTGTTCTGATATTTACTAAGTTATTTGTTTATCGCATTTTAAGTAATTTACTATGGTTACAGAATTAGTTGTTTATCAAATTTCGGTTTGTTTTTACTAATAACTAAATTACTCATTCATTAACGTTCAGTTTAGTCGTAATAAGCATCAAAATATTTGAGATAATTCCTAGAGCCTTCCATCGATACTTGGAGCAAAAAACCTTCAATTGTCGGAGTTCAGTCTATCCGTACTCCTCAACAAACTCCTAACTTATTCGAATCCAACCGATGCTCGTATTCCCAGGTATGACCTTTATTTGGCCTTATAATTTATCAAAATTTTATCCCTTCGGTATATAGACAAGATGTTGTCGCTGTTTCCTCATGATCTTTAGAATCAACTCATACAGCATTATAGGTAGTTAAGGTTTAGTTCATGCAATTTTTAGGTGCTAAGATTAACTTTATATGATTACATAAATGCTGAGATCTAATTTATACGATTAAATAAATGTAAAAGTTAAATTCATACAGTTAGATAAATACCTAAATTAAATTCCTATGATTAAATAAATGTTAAGGTGCAATGTATCCAACTGGATAAAAATTCAATTCATGCGCTTAACCACATGTAAACAGTCCATTCCTGCGATTATGTGAATGTTAAAATTAATTCATATGATTATACAAAGGTTACAATTAGATTCATAAGATTAATTAGATGTTAAGCCTAAATTCTTACCATTAAATAATTGTTACGGTTCATTAAATGTTAGGCTGAAGATTCATTCATTTATCCAAATTATTGCAATTATGGATGGCTATTAGGTTTTATCACTTATACCACCGTTTTAGATATTTAACATGTAATAATAAATTACTTTAAATATCCCTTCCCATCATGGGTATAAGAACAACATAGAAAACAGCGAAACATCGAGTCTTCAAATTTAACTGTTCCTTTTTTAATCTCATCGGGTTCGCTCCGAAAACTCCTGTCCTCCGTCAACGACTTGTGAGTTCATATCTAAGTTATCTAATTTACGTCGATCGTGATTGTCACTAGAATTTAATAATCGACCGAATTGATAAGGCTACCCTACCTATTTCTTCCAATCATGGTGATTATTACAAAATAAATGAACGAGCATGAAAACGAAATATTATATTGAAAAAAAATTGATTTATGTATCTGACAAACGTTAAACTGTCACTACAATCTGATCGGGACTTAGATTGTTAATGTTTACCTCAGCTTGACGATGACATCTCATTCCAAAATTGTTTGCAGTTCTTACCCTTAACATTTCCTAAACAGAATCTGAATACTTACGTTTACTAAATACCGGTATTTTATTTATCAAATCGTTTTATGCATCATTATCCACTGCCCTATTCATAAATGTTACTCGCGTAAATAAATGTAAGATTATAAATTTAGTGAAAACATCAAAAATGATTTGCAGTATAGGTTAATATGTGTTATGGTTAAAGGTTATTAACGCATTATTTGTTGACTTATAAAATACAAAAATAAAATTTAAATGATTTATTTACTAAAGAGATTCATAAAAATAATGATAGCATATTCTAGTTATTAATTTAGTGATCACCTGGGACCTGGGAGATACGCCAAACAAAAACGATGGGATACTTCATCGCGTGAAATGATCTAAAGTTTGGCAACCTAACTACTATCTTCCAAAATATTTGAATCGCTCTAATGGATGGGATTCTGATGCGGTAAAATAGTTAGGAATAATAAAAAACACTGATCTTTAACGCTAAGTCATCTCCCAGAATCCTGGTTATCATGTCCTCGATTTCTGGGTTCGATTTGCGATGCATTTTTAGTTTCCCTCCTTTTCAAAATTTATTTAATTGTCTCGACCGATTGGTCTTCTTTATATAGCTCGGGGTGTGTGTGTCTAAACGGTAGGAGATTTTTGCTAGTACACGCTTTCTTGATTACACGCTGGTGTGTGTGTCCGAACCAAGTCTGTTAGCCTAACCATCGATTTTCATTCACATTCGGGTATGTTCTTCACGGTAAGTAGACATATTATTTTGATCTTATGGATTAATTCTTGTGCACAGTGCATTTTCTCATCTATTTCATCTCGTGACATTTGAAGAAAAGGTCATGCTTATTTTCCCTACAAGTAGATTTATCTATGGAATAGTATTTATTAAATTTCGCCATTTGGGTTTGAGTTAGATGGGATTTCATGATTGACATCCTTAACGATCCTGATTTCCTTTTGGAGGACACTATCGGTGGACGACCCAATTTGAGAATTATCGCCGGAAGCTGACACACAAGGGTAAGATAAAATATATTCGTTGTGAATTGTGAAAATATTAACCTAGGGCGTCTCAATTCGTTTCTGGACTTCTATGTTAGTCAATCAAGTTGCGGAACTTCCCATTATGGTGATTCGGGATATTTGAGGATCGGTACGGTTGAAACAATAGCGATTTTATTGAGGTTTTGTATGTCCTTGTCGCGAATCTCTTATGGTGCGATTTTCAAGTGGAATCATTTATTTATTGACGTCCTTTCGATGAAGAAACTGATTGTGACTATTGTGGAGTCATTATGCATTCGATAAGTAAATTTATTTAGTTTTTTCTCTGTAAATAGTATAGAATTAACCTGATGTTTATGTAGAATTTAGCGTGTAATATATTTTCTCTTTTTGTTAAATTTTTGTTATTATTTTATTCGGGTAATCGACATTTTATTGTTCATTTTATAGACAAGCGACATTAGTAACTTCCTGAGTGGTGGTTTCATTTTGTGGTGTTAGGCTCTAGGATACTATTCGCGTGATACTCTTGTTAATTATGGGTAGTGATTCTGGTTTTGTCTCGGAATTTAATACGTTAGTTAAGACGTTCTGAGAAAACGCGAACTCGGATACACATTTGGATTTTTGGGATCTTTAGCGCTTTTATATGCTCCTGGGGAAGTTATCAAATTGGGAGTGAATTCTACCTAACAAACTCATTTTTATTATACCTAGGTACAATTTTTAGTACGACATTACGGAGTTTTTATTCCTATTAAGGCTCTTTTAATGACTCTAGAAAGTGGGGTAAAGTTTTATATTTTAACTATGGCTTTTTGAGGGTTCGATTTTATTGACAACTTCTTTACTAGAATTTGTAGAATCTTTGTATTTTGATCCTAACCCTTTAGTTTTATTATCGCGTTCCTTTAGCTGAAATCGTTTAATTTATTTAATAGGTTCTTTAATGACGTTTATTAGGATTTTATAGTATTTAGTTTCATTACCGATGTTGTAATACTTTAGTGAAATTCCTTATTATGAGCAAAGCATTTTAGTCTCGTTAATAAGTTTCAATATTTTAGTAAACTTCTTTATTTTATGAGCATAGCATCGATTTTATTATTGAAACTCCCGTCACCTTCCTTAAATTGATCCTAAGCGCGTTTGTGTTTATGTTATAGTTAATGAGTGCCCACTGGACTACTCGTGTGATGATTTTTAGCCGTATGTAAATATAGTTTAGGTCGAGTTTATGGAAATTGAGAGATGAGGAAACAGCTAAAAGACCACTTCCTTATCCCTTTCTTCCCCTATACGGAATAATATTGACGTTCCGACCCCTGCGTTCCGCACGCCGGAGTCTTCACGGGCACGAATCATTGGCGATATTCCAGGCACTTACACGAATTCGAATAGTATGTTTGATTTTAATAACTTGTAATGTGTCCTTGGCTGTGGGCCGGAAAACTTTCGACAAAAAACAGTTTATGCATTATAAATATTTTATTAAAAGACAAATATAAATTACCCATTACATTAATCAAATCACAAAAATTCAAAAATCATAAATACGTCGCTCTCACCACGCCGACACCCAAGCAGAGCTCCATCGAGGATGCGAGGATGCGACGTGGAGAGAGTTTTCAAATAAAACTCTCACTTACATCGTAAAATAGATTTTAAAGTTTCAAGTTGGAAAAACTGATTAAAATTGTGTAAAAATGAATCGGTATATATACCTATTGTACGACCCTAACCTCCATCGAGGATGCGAGGATGCGACGTAGAGAGAGTTTTCAAATAAAACTCTCACTTACATCGTAAAATAGATTTTAAAGTTTCACGTTGGAAAAACTGATTAAAATTGTGTAAAAATGAATCGGTATATATACCTATTGTACGACCCTAACCTTGCGTGATCTTTTTGATTTAGTAAAACAAATTTTGACCTTGGAATTTTCTGGTATATTCTAATCTTTAATTTTATTATTTTGAGATTTTATTTGACAATTTTTTTTCTTTAGATTTTTAATTGAATTATTTCTAATTCAAATTATTTCATTTTTATTTCATTTTCATGAAATCTCGCATTTTTATAAATTGTCAAATTTTGGTCAAAATCGTTGGGTTTTCGTGTTATGTTTATATTTAATTCGTGCGGATCTTGTTGCATTTTGTTATTATTTTAATTTATTTTTGGGTTTATAATTTTATGTTTAACTGTTTTTTCTCTCATATATTGGTAGTGTTAATTGGTGTTTTAATAGGTTTGAATTTAAATTTGCGTGTTATATTTGCATGTGTGTTACCGATTCATTTAAAAATTTACAAGGCCGTTTGTGTTCTGGCCCAACATAAAACACTCGGGGGTCCATAAAATTGCGACCCGCAATTTCAATAGTCTTTTTCAGATCAATACTTTCATACATTGGTTTGAGTCTACGAGCTCTCTGGTCGTGATCTCAATACTCGCATTCATAAAAAGTGTTACGGTATAAGTAAATATCAAGATAAAGATGGACTTAAGGTCCGACTACTGTACGCATGATCAACTAAATAAAAATGAAGTCGAATAGTTCAGTTTTAATATCAATGTGGATCAATAACATCAATGTAAATCAGTTATATTTAGTCTCGAACGAATCACTGACGGCTTGGGTTTCGCTTTCAAGCTGGTTTTCTCTTTGGGTTGGTTTTGATTGGCCGGGGTAGTTGATGGAGATGCAAGAGAGTTTTGATGTTTTATTGGTTTTCTCGTTGTTCCGGATTCGGTTGAATATTCCTCTAAATTTTTGGATTGGGGTGTTTTGTCTTTGTCGCTTTATCGTTAGACAGATGATGAGGCAACATATTAAGAAAACGACATTTAATGCTACACTGAGTGATAGGATTTGTTCTATCGACAGGATTGCTGGGTTGGGTTCATACTTTTGTCGAGATTTATTCTGTTGTTGTCTTTTGGTTGATATGATAATTTTTAGGATTTCGTACATTGGTTTGTTCTCGGGGTTGGCTTTGACCTTTTCCTGGATTTTTCTGATGATTGTTTCCCAGATTTTCTTCATCTCGAAGTTCTTGCTTTTTATTTTTGATACTTTATCGTTGTTCTTCAAAAGGATTTGTATCATTTGTTGGGTTTTTCTGATACTTAGTTTCAGTTCATCATTTGTCTTGTCGTTTTCTTTTGTGGGGCATTGACTACATTGGAGAGTTATCTGCTGGCATTCTTCGTTTTCGGGTTTCTGCAAATCTCTTTGTAATCTGTGCAGGTACTATCTTCTCTTCTAAATGGGTGGGTTCTCTCGCACCTCTCCAAAGGGTTCTCGGTACTGTATTTTCTCATCATTATTATTATCATTATCTATAGTTTTTGGCTCATGGTTTTCATTTCTAATATACATTAGTTAATTTCATATTTATTTACAGTATTGTTCAGTTATATACAGTGAAGTTTTAGCCCTTTTTATTCTTTCTCTATTCCCGGGGTTGAGTGTATTTCGCACTCTTCTTTAGTCCTTTTCTCTGAAAATCTCATTATTAGGACTTGGGCTTTTATTAATCGCTCTGTTAATTTTTGGAGTTCTTTTAACCGCTCTTTATTCTTCTCAATTATCTTTCGCTGGCTGTTGATTTGCATTCGGATGTTTCTTTCCTTTGCCTGTTTTCTTTTGAATTGGCGTTTGTAGTTGATTCGCTTGATTGTCTGCTTTTCGAGTTTTCGTTTCGATTCCTGGAGTTGTTCTTTTAACAATTTGATTTCCTCTTGAGCCTGTTGGTGATTTTGTTTTATCTCTCTTGCTTCTTTACAGCTCTCTTCTAGCTGTATTAAATATCTCTGTTCTCTTTTTCTGCTTTCTCTCATCCTTTCCGCTTCTGTTTTCAAATAGTCTTCCAGGACTACTCGGGTTTTTATCTTTGCTAACACTCGTCTCAAATACTCGTTTTCTGTCTTTTGCCCTCCGTTATCTCCCATACTGGTTGTTAATTTCCGCTTCACTGCATTAACTAACTGTTTTGATTGTATCAGTTGTTGATTTATTCGGGTGATTTCTGATTCTTGCTCCTCTACTATCTCTTGCCACTCTTTTCTTTCGGTTCTCCACTTTTTACTATAGTATTTTAACGGATCTTGTTCAATTGGCTGTACTAACTGAATAGGGCTTGGTTGACATTCTCCGTCTTCTAGGTTCATTTGAACTTCGGTTTCGCTCGAGATCATACTAAATATACATTGGTTTAGCTTTTTACAAATTTTCTATTTTTATCATTTTTATTATTTTAACTTTTTAAACTTTTTACAATTTTCTTTTTTTAATTATACGAATGTTTCCTCTGTCTCTCCGAATCCTTCATCGGGTTCAGCGGGGACCTGGGCTGGTATTGCTGTTGGGTATAGAGGTACAAGTAGGATTGGTGGTCGGTTCTGCAGTGTGGTTACTTCCTCTCGTAGGGTATTTGATATTTGTATTTCCTCATCTAATAGGTAGGTGAGGTATTCCACATTTTCCGTCAGCCCTTCCACTTGCGTTTCTAATTGGTGCGTATTTTCCAACGCTTTCAACGTTTCAATTTCTTTTCTAAGGTTCTGTTCGTTTTCCTCATACCCCTGTTTATCGTTTTTATTTCCGCTTCGACTTGTCCTCTCAGTTGCTCATTGACTTTGAGTTGGTGTCGTAATTGGATCTCTTTGGACACCACGACTCCTCAGTGTCCATTCACATCCTGTTGGAGTTCTGTTATTCTCTCGTCCAACTGTTGCTTTTGTCGTTTTTCGTCAGTTAGTTCATTTAGTGTTTCCAGTATTTTCTGGTTTAATTGACCGATCCATTTCCTGAGACTGGTTTTGGTTTTCTTGAGCCTTCTTATTGTGCTTTGTCTGAGTCGTTCCCGAAATTCCATTGTTCGTTTCTGCTCTTCGATCTGCTCCCATAGTTCCCAATCTTCAGTATTTAATATCTTCTTGGGCAACAGTCTTATTTCTTTCTTGGCTTCTTGGTATTGTTCCTTCCACTTTCTCGCTTCCATTTTTATCGATTCCTCCTTGATCTCCGTCTTTCTTTGTTGCTCTTGCCTTTGTTTGAGAGTACTTTCCTGTTCTAGTAACATCTCTTTTATTTTGGTTTGTTGCCATACTGTTTCATGTTCTAGTTTCACTATGTGTTCCCACTGTTTCGCGTTCGCGTCCTCTAATATTTTGTATTCTATTCTCCATCTTCTCGCTTGATCTGTTATTTGGGTCATCATTCTTTCTTGTCTGTCATCTTTGGGCTCTCTTATTTTCCTTGATGGTTTTGGCCCTTGGTTTCTCAGTTCTATCTTTGCATCTTCCCACTTGGCTTTGTAGACTCTGGTTCGATCTTCCTCTTCTGCCAATTGCTGCGTATAATGTCTGGCGCGTGCTTCCCAATCATTCCTTGTGCGTTCTTTCAGGTCTTGCCATTTCGTTTTCCAGTATGATGCTTGACGTTTTGCCGCCTCTTTGGCTTGTTCCTCTCTCATTTTCTTAGTCCTTTCCTCTCGGTATCTGACTTTCATCTGTTCTACGTTCTACTTCTTCTTGCATTTGATTTAAGATTTAATAGTTTCCTCCTCTTCTTCTTGTATTTCTGTTTCTTTATCTTTTATTATCTCTCGTAGTTTCTCAATTTCGTTTTGTTGGTCTTGTTTGTCTTGTTCCAACGTTCGTATCTCTTTTCTCTGGTTTATGATTCTTGTTTGATTTTGAAGGGATTCTTTCATCAGCTCTTCTTCCCGTTCTTTGTAATTTTTTTCATTTCTTTCAGGGTCTACTATTCGCTGTTCTGTCTGTTGTTCCCATTCCTCTCTTATCATTTTTATCTTTATCGTATCTCTCACTAGTTCTTCTTCTACGGCTAATAACATATCCTTTAGTCGGGTTGTCTTTGGTTGCCATTGTTCTGCTTCCTCTTTCGCCTCTTCTAACTGTTCTGGTCGATTTTCGATCGTTGTTCTTGGCTCTTTGTTCTCTGCTTCAACATCGTTTATTAATTGATTTTTCATCTCGTTTTGATTCATTGTGGTTCCTTAATATTAATATCAATTATTTTCTCTTCTCAATCGTATCGTAATTATATCATAATTTATATCGTATATCGTGTTTTGTGATTTTTGGTTTTTATAATTTTTTAGTTTTATTTATAATTTAACATTTATTTTTATTTACACTTTTTACACATTGTTTTCATCCTCTTTTTACTGATCAGCGAAACGGAATCCCTTGATCCGCCCGTTGATCGGCTTTCTGCATACTGGACATATATTAACCTTTAATCCACATGCTTCGCATGTGACCATATGTCCACAGGATGTATAAATTATCTCGACATGTTTTTGCCAACATGTTACGCATTGATGCTGCTCTAATATAGCTTCTTTTATCCTTGATTTTTCGAGATTTTCTTTTAGTTTCTCTTGGTATCGTTTGATGGATCGAATTACTGCTTGTATCGAGTCGTACCATTCCAGGTTGTTAGCCAACCCTTCGCTGATTATTTTCCTCATCTTTTGAGTATTTACTCCTGATAATAACATTATAGTCCTCGTTTTTGGTCGATCTAAGATATCTTCCACTTGTTGATTTGTGATTACTATTTCTACATTCTTTGACTCTTTTTCCTCCTTGTACATACATTTTCCTTTATGTTTTAGTTTTTCCACATTTTGATCTGGTATTGGCTGTTGGTTTTTGCATCCTTCGCATATTATTCCTCTTGCTGTCCGACAATATCCTTGGCTTGCAAATTCTGCTGCTTTTGGGTTTCCTTTGAAAGTTTTAATCCTTTCTTCGAATGCTCTCTTTATGGTTTCTCCTTCCCATATTAGTTCCGTTGGATCCTCGAAATTCTTTGTTATTATTATCTTTTTCTCTCCTCCTTTTTCATCTCTGTCTACTTCCAATTTTGGGAATCCTTCCAATCTGTTTATTGCTTGGTTTCTGACATCAAAATTAATTCTAAATGGACAGGTTGAAAATTTTCTCAGGTGTTCTCGTTTTGTTGTTTCTCCTTTTTCCCATTTTGCGAGTTTTCCTTTGCAATAGATGCACATTACTTCGTCTGGTAGTTCTGGCGTTCCCGTAAAGAAAAATCCTTGTGCGGCCAGTTCCTTGCTTTGTTGATCGGTAAATACTTTGTTATCTCTGAATGTTAAATATCTTTGTTCCTCTTTTCTCAGCTGTTCGTCTTTTCTTTGTGGGTATAACGCTTTTATGGTTTGCAATGGCCGTCTTGTTCCGTCGTAGTTCATATAATATATGATTGCCGTTGTTAGTGTATTGACTTTTTCTTCTTCTTCTGGTTTCTTCCAGAGTTTCGTCCATATTGAATATGGTCCTTCTCTCATCTGTACTGTTATCTCCTCACTGTTTTCTCTTGCCATCTAATAGTAAATGTCGTCATTATTTTTGAATTTTTGAATTTTTCTGATTTTTTCTGATTATTTGTATTTTTGATTGTTATATGGTTTTATTATATTTTATTTACATTCTATTTACACTTTCCTTTCCTCCTTTACAACGTCTTATCCGGCTTTTCTACTTCTAGTTTTATAAACAAATTATCCTCTCGTAAGAACCCTTCCCCTCTTAAATCGTTGTTGTGAATAAAAGAATGGTGTACCTACTACCGTATTCCAGTCGGTTGTTGGTCTTCCCATCTGTGGTTCGTTTCCTGCTCTGATTGGATTGCGACGTTCCTCTCGTCTTATCATTGTTAATATCATATAATGCTTGAAAGGCCATGTCAATAGTTCATCATATTCTCCTCTTCCTATTCTAACGAAGACACTGATATGGGTGCCTGTTGCATTTCCATCTCCATTTGGATATAATCTAATGCCCAATTTGTATCCATTTTTCCAACTATATATTGGTGGACTATCTAGAATTCTTTGTGTTCCATCTTTTGCTCTCTGTAGTTTTTCCGCAAATCCAGTTATTTTCCATATAAATGGTGCTGTAGGTAGTTTTCTGGCTACCGGGCTGGTAGTTTCTAGATCCTTTATGTTGCTGATTATCTGTTGCTTTCTCTCTTCCATTTCGGTCATTTTCTTGGGCGTATTTTCTTGGCTTTTCTCGAAATTCTTTCTGGACTCCAGTATTTCTCTCATTAGTGCTTTCTGTGCCTCCATTTTTGTTCGTAGACTTTTCACTTCCCATGCTATCATTCCTATCGTTTTCATCATGATTTCTGTGTGCTCAATACTGTTTTCCATCATATGCTTTTGCATTTCGCAATTGGTAGTCGTGCTTGGCAATTGAATAATTCTAACGGGCATTTGACTGTCTGCCAATACATTCATTCCAGTGTTCATTTAATTTGACTTTATCTTTCCTGTTGCTGTTGTTTGCACATATTCCTTCATAGAACTCGCATATTTGTTCCTCTTTTGGATTCCGATGCTCCTTCTCTATTTTTACCCATTCATCGATGGCTCCACAGAATTCGCACTTTTCCTCTCTCCTGATGCACACTTTATGATGCTCTTCCATATTCTTTTTCATTGTGATAGTTTGACATTTTTCGCATGGTATTTCGTTATATTCACATTCATTTGTGTGACTTTCGGCTTCCTTCACAAGTCCTTTCCATTCTTCTTTCTGTTCATTTTTCAGTTTCGTGAAATCAATGTCCTCTGCTATTATCATGCAGATCCGTCTCACGTCGTGGTTCATCAGTTCCTCAAATACAAACCTTGACATGCAGTCTGCGTTGGCGTTGGCTTTTCCTGATTTGAATTTGATATATGGTGAGTATTCTTGCAACTGCATTGCTCATCTCATTAATCTACTAGAGGCTTCTTTGTGTTGGCCTAACCATACCAATGGTTGGTGATCTGTTGTGATATATATCTCATGGCCCCATAATAGATACTTGAAGTGTTTGATGGCTTGAATTATCGCTAATACCTCTCTTTCTGTTACTCAGTAGTTCTTTTCATGTTTCTTGAATGTTCGACTGTAGTATCCAATAACTCGTTCCCTTTTCTTATCGTCCTATTGTCCTAGGACTGCTCCAGATGCGTATCCACTTGCGTCTGTTGCCAACAAAAACGGTTTTTTAAAATCTGGTGTACAAGTATTGGTGCTGATATTAGTTTGTCTCTGAGTGTTTCGAAGGCTGTTTGTTGCTCCTTTTCCCATGTGAATGGGGTATCTTTCTTTGTTAATTCTTGTATTGGTTTCCCGATGGTGGCATAGTTCTTGATAAACTTCCGATAGTATCCACATAGACCTAAGACTTCTTGCACTTGTGTGACCAGTTTTGGTACTGGGCAGTTCTTTATCTTTTCGATGTTTCTTGGATCTGGTTCTTTGCCTTTTGCCGACACGATGTGTCCTAAGAAAGTGACTTTTTCCTTAGCCCAATCGCATTTTGATGGTTTTAATTTTAACTTTCATTGTCGTAGTCGAACAAATACGTTTCGTATATCTTTTAGGTGTTGCTCGAAGGTGCTAGAATAAATTAATAAATCATCAATATATAGCATACACTGTTTAATGCCGTTTGTTACGAAATTCATACATCTCTGGAAGGAGGCTGGTGCGTTGGTTAATCTGAAGGGCATTTTCTTGAATTGGTATAAATCTTTTCCGATTGTAAAGGCAGTTTTCTCTCGGTCCTCTTCCTTGACCTTTATTTGCCAATAACCGCTTTTTAAATCTAGAGATGTAAAATAAGCTGCTTCATGTAGTGTTTGTAACATCTCATTTATATCCGGTAACGGGTATGTATCTCGTTTTGTTACTGCGTTGAGTCGTCGGTAACCTATACAGAATCGTTGTGTTCCGTCTTTTTTCTTTACCATGACCACTGGAAATTGCCATGGTGAGCAACTTGGTTCGATTACTCCTGCGTCTAACATCTTTTGAACTTCTTTTTCTGCAACCGATTTCTGGGCTTCTGCCAATCGATATGGCCGTAGTGTTATTGGAGTATCATCTGTCAACGGTATCGTGTGTTGCGTCACGTCACTTGTACCGAGATCTAAGTCGGATGCTGCAAATATATCTTTAAATTCCATTAGTAGCTTTTGTAACTGCTCATTCTCCGTCTCGTTTAGTAGCTGACTATCGATTGTCCATAGTTCCTCCTCTTCAGTTCCATCGGTTTTCGTTGATGGAAGTTCAATGTCCATCATCGGTGTTAGTTTCACCAATCTTTCGTTTTCGTAAATTACTTTGTCTTCCTCATCAAAATTAGTAATGTTGATTGGAATTTCACAGTTGTCGTTTACATATACTATTTCTCTGGCTAATGGCAGTTCTCTCTTTTTCTCAAATTTATGGTTAGGTTCGAAGATCATTTCACCTCGGGTTTCCTCGTTCACTTTTACGTAACAGATCATTTGTGTACGTGCAGGTACTACTATTTTTTCTGAGCATCTCACTTCTGATTTCAGGATGCATATTCGTCCGGTTTTATCTCTCAACTCCATAGATCCTAGATCTATTATTATTTCTTTCAGTAACTCTGGCATGAGATCCGTTCCAATTATGCAGTCCGCGCTTAATCTCCTGATGACTGCAAAATAAGTATTAATTTTCACATTTTTATATTCGATTATTGACCAGATTTTCCAAATAACTGCTACCGATTCTTTGCTGCAGGTTATCACGTCCATGTTTGCTTCTTCGATACATGGCCATAATCTTCCTGGAATTTCGTCCATCTTTATTGCTGAGATGTTTGCTCCGGTATCAATCATTGCTTTTATCTCTACTCCATTGATCTCTATGAGTATCGTTAACGTTGGTCCGGCTAACGTTTGTAACATGGCTATGGTTCGTGTTTCTGGGTCCTGATCTACACTTCTTGATCTTTGGCTGGTTCTTGGTATCAATTCTGCCCAATTCGGTTCATATGGTGCTGGATATTTGTTGCGTAGTGTTGTTGGTCTTGGTATTGGCACGTGTCTTTCCACCGGCGTATTTCTCTCTACGGGTTTCGCTGCTTTCTTAAGATATTCGTATACTGGTGGTGGATGGTTGTAATGTTCGTTATGTTTTGCCTTCCGGTTCTCGCATTGTTGGAGTTTTTCTTGCGTCAACATCTGTGTTCCTCCTTGATTGTCGACGTTGTCGCTATTGTCACTGTTATCATTTTTGAGGTCTATCCATCGCTTCCAGTTGCTTGTTTTCTGTCGTTTTATCCTGGTTCTCTCGGCTTCCAATTTCATTATCGCTTTGAATTTTCGTCCGACTTCTTCATCGGTACCATTCATTCTGGTTAGAATTCCTACTAATCTCTTTATCTTGTGGATGTCTTTCGAGTGTCCATGCAACACCATTGTCTTTGCTAAGAACGGTAAGAATCCTATCGCCATTTTCCAGTTTATTTTCCTTTCTCTTTTGTATATATCAAAACATGCCAACATCTGTGTTAGAATCACTCTCACAATTTGGATGATGAGTATAATTCCTAGTATTTCCGCCATCATTTGTCCGAAGATTAAGAATCTTCCCCACATGTCTTTCATCATATTTGCTGTAGCATGTTGGAAATGGTCTGGTGATAATAACAATTCGTAGTTGGGTTTTTCTCCGTAGTTGTTGCCTTCCGTTATCGTCACAATATTGGATAATATTGCTTGTCTTTGCGCTGGGAATAATAAGTGTTCCCTAGGTCGTTCCAGATCCTTTGTCTGGTATATCCCGCTCTGTGATATATCCACTGGTTTAAATTCTGCTTCACTGTCCAATTCTGTGAGTCCAAATATTTTTGGTGGGGCTACTATTACTCGAGTTGGAAATTGTAACCAACTTCCATCTCTTATTTCGAACAGTGGTCAATATACGTTGCTGCAACTGAACATGTTGGGTACAAATTTTTCTGGATTTATCATCCTTGTTACCGGTTGAGCAATTTGATTTTTCCTTTGTGCATTATTTCTAATTCGTTTATGCATTTGTCTCTTGGAATTGTTGAATTCTCCGGCAATTTTGCGATTGTCTTTTCACATTTGTATGTGTACATTACCTCGCCGACTATTCTTCCAAAATATCCTTTTTGGAGTGGTAGTAATGGAATTGCGTTATCTGGATTTGTGATTGCCATAGCTAGCTTAGTTTTTAGTATTTCTCTGTTCAAGATACAGTCATTTTTAACTAAATCGTAGTATATTTTCTCCATAGATGCTAGGCCTCTATGGTACAGAAAATCCATCTTGTTGTTCATGTAGAGATACAATTTTACCTCTTGTGGGTTTATCTGTGCTTTTGCACTTGGTATTGCTTTCTGCGATAAAAATATCCCTTTGTAGTTGGTACCGATTACCATTTCATCGCACTTACTTACCATTCGTCCTTTTATAAATCTCATTCCGATTGCGGTATCGGTTGATATTACAACTGTTGGCGTGACCTCTGATCCGATAGTTGTGGTGATTGTTGGTTTTCCAATTTTTCCGGTTCTCCGTAATTCGTCCATTGCGCTCTTTTGCGTGTTAGTTTCTGTTTCGCTGTGCACTTGTCCTTGTACTTCATCAAATATTGCACTTTTTAGTAAAGTAAGTCGACAAGTTCTGGTATCGGCATGATATACGATCGTTGACATCCCCGTATTGCATGATCTATCTGTTGCTAGACAATGAGGGTACTTTTTCATTGCTTGCGTATCTGGGTCAAAATATCCTTGATACTTTTCTAACTTTACCTGATAACTTTCTATTACTACTACGCCTTTGACTAATTGATTTAGTAGAGTGTACTCTCAACCTTCGCATGTTCCGTCTCCAGCCGTTATTCTTCCCGCAGCGTATACTCTGGTGGTTTTTATTTTTCCCTCTTCTGCTGCCACTTGGATTCGTCCGGCTATTTGGATACGTCCTGTCGTAAATCCTTCTTCACATTCGCTTCGCGTTACCGAGACCACAATTGTTTCCGTTCTGGCTTCTATAATTGTTGAATGTGAGTGATGTGCGCAGTGAAATGCTACAATTTTCCTTGTCACCGAACATTCTTTGATTTCCGTTTTTATGAAGTCTACTTCTTGATATACACTATATGATACTGCTGTAGCTGTTGTCTGCAATCTTCCGGGGTTGGCGGCTTTGCACTCTTCCGTTTCTTTTAGTGAATATTTATCGCCAATCTTTATGTTGTCGCAATCATATACTACAAACGGTTCTACTCCTTTGATGCACATCATTCATATGAGTATTGTGGTGATGATCGCATTCATTCCCTTTCGAGCTGTTCTTGGATCGCTTGCATTGATTGTCGTTTCGAATTCCGTTAGTAGTTCTTTCAACTTTGTTTGCATCATCTCGGTTTGGTCATCTCTACTTACCAAATTTATAAAAACTTGCCATCCGCCTTGAGTTAAGATGAATGGTTCGATTACTTTTCTGATAATATCTGTTATTGCGAATTCGTATCCGTTTGGGTTGTATCTTGGAGTTCGCTTTCTGTATACCGCTATCGTATTGTACATCAGGTAGGCCATTCCTACTAAATATCTATTCGGGTCATCTGATCGTTTTGTTAAGTGGTTTATTATTAATAATAATTCCTCAGGATCTTTGGTTGTAGTTCGCACTTTGTTGTCCATGATTTTATTTATTATTGGCTTTATTTAAATAAATTTTATTTCATGAAAACTTACTCCGAAGAGTCAGTGCGTCCTTTTAAGGGGACTAGCCCGACCATTAGTAGGTCAGACTCGATCAAGTTTCTTTTGGGATTTTATTCTTCAATTCTCCTCATCTGTCCGGTTGAGATAACCAGGCAAGTACAGTCCTCTCCATCACCGTCTCAAGCCTTTCAGCGACACTCATCAGCGTTCTCGCAGTATTCATCTCGATATTGTGAATAATATATCTCTATGGGTTGTTTTTGTTTTCTTTCTAAAGTTATTAATGTATCCAACCAAGGAGAAACCATGGTGGGGCATAATCCAGATGTGTAGTAGTATATATATAATATAGACATAACAAAAAAAAACCTAATAAAACAAGTAACCTCAATAAACACAAAGACGAACTTACAACTTATTCATCAAATATAAAAGTACAATAGAAAAAGCCAAAATGACACAATACAAATAATAACACATATTGATACAACAGCAACACATAATCTTAAAAATAAATAAAAATTGAAAATAAAATTGTCTATCAAAACGAATAGTTACTACATAGGAACCATATAAAACTAACACCAAAAAATGACATATCGAAAAACCAGACAAAATAATAAATATAGTATAGGTAAAAGTTAATGTAAATATGTTGGATATTTAAGTATATAATAATAAATAATAAAAATATATTATAGAGGTTATTAGATTAATAATTATCCATAAATTTGTAAATATAAAATATATTATTTTAGTAAGTTATTTGTTATTAGTTACATGATTCATATAGATCATGTAACTAGCATCAACAGCCGCTTTAATACACATTCTCCCTAGTGTTTTTATTTCATTTTCACATAGTCCTAATTGTTTTAGATCTTTATTGTTTTCACTATCCCAGGATCCTACGGATCCAACAATAATAGTATATACTGCCCCTTTACAGTTATTTTTTTTACCTGTTTCTATTGCTATGTCTCTATATTTGTCAATGTTTAATTTTCGTGCATTAGTAAAATGTATAGGTTCATCGTATGGCACTTTTATATCTACTAATGATAATTTTGTTTTATTTTTATGTGTTGTCTTGATTATTAAGTCTGGCCTTAAGGTAGTATCTACATTTGGAGGTGATTTTTCGATGTCTATATCATATTTTTTACTTGCGAAAAAATTATATACTGTTTCAAGTACATGATTGTGTTTGTTTCTGCGCGCATTTTGGGAAAGAGTATAATGGTTTAGGATATGTGTCTGTGTCTCCCACTGTAAACCACATAATCTACAGTTTACATTTTTTTGTCCTTATAGTTGGCTGGATTTGAATTTAGGTTAAGGCTATTGTTTCTGGCTTTAATTAAAAAGAAATATTTGTTGTCACTCAAAGTTGTAGATTTTATCAGGTGTTTCGAAAATTCGCTTTTTCCTACAAATTCTGCAATATGTCTTGATGTATTAATTTGTACTATTCATGAGCGTACCATTCACCAGTGAGAATGTGTATTATTTTGGATGCATTTTCTATGTTATCTTTATTCAATACAGTTTTGAAATTATTTCTACTAATTTCTAATTTAAATATATTATCTATAAATGTTATTTTACAAATAATAGAGAATTTAATTTTAAGTCTATGTACAGACTTTTTAGATTTTAAGAATAAGCAATGTTTACCTGGTTTCCCGTTTTCTGCGTCTCCGTTCAGCCAATTGATCGCAGTATCCATTATGTCATCTAAATTACCAAAACGGGCCCTTACACATTCCAGTAGTTCACCCACAACGAAACCTCGCATTGCCACATCATTCGACATCAGTAATCTAGTTAGCTGAATTACACTCTGAATAAGGTATTCATCTATACTTGCAACCATACCCAAGGCCCCCATAGAGCAAGAAGCGTATAAAAAATCATTACTAATATTCTGATGTATATCACCAATTGCATTTTTAATTAGCCGCTTAATTTTTTGGTCAAATCCTAACTGTTTGATTCTATTATCTACTATGCGGTTCCTATCACAGTCTAGTATCATATGTTTAACAGTGCATGTACGAAAGGGAAAGATTAGTCGTGCGTGTATGCTGGTTTTATAGGCGAATAGTTTCTGTGAAGGATGAAGGTCAGAGGAAAATGTGGCTTCTGCATCAGTCAGCGCTTTTTCAAGAATGTAATCCATATTATGATTCCTTTTTCCCCCAAATTTCACTCCTAGGTATTTATATATGTTGTTTTCATCAACGATAGTTATTATTTCATCATAAATCGTTAAAGGTTTTTCGTTGTGGTTCCTATTGTTTTTAAAAGTTTTGTAATTAGGTTTTTCGTTGTGGTTCCTATTGTTTTTAAAAGTTTTGTAATTAGTTTGTAAAAGGGCCTCACTGGTGTATGCTTGTACAATAATTGTCGTTTTTGTGGCTATGAATGCATGCAAAAAAAGATTGATAGAATGTTGATCTAGTCAATCACTTCCAATATCTTTCTTGGATACTGGTATATTATCTGGTATAATTGTTGTTTTGTCTTCGGGAGGTATCATCCTATATGTTTTTGGTGATGTTCTATGATGTTGTGATGCTCTAGTGTTTCGCCACAATGGCATATTATTTCATTGATATTACATGTTTTTCTCTTATGTTTTTTAGCTATGTGTTTTTCTATCTGTGCATGTGTCGATTTATAGGTTAAGTCATTTTGGCAATGTTTCTTAATGTTTGTGTAATTACAGTTGAGGGTTCCCTCGGTATTCATGGATAACTGGAGTATTTTGTTTTTGATGTTTATATCTTCTCTTGTGAAAGGAAAACGTTTTTCAGAGTGAAAAGTCTCTGTGTGTTGAATAATTTTATTTAGTAGAATTGTTTTGCGTTTAATTGATCCCACACAAAGTAGACATAAAAAAGTAGTGTTTTCATCGATTGTGTCAGAATGATTGGTCTTACGGTGTTCGATAATGTTGTCTGTGTTATGTATCCCAATTTTCTTTTTTCCGCATTTTCCCCCTATACATATCAAGTAGCCATCGCCACGCAAGTTAAACATTGTTTTATTGATCTTATTAGATTTTTTTAAAAAGTCTTGTTTAAAATTATTTTTAGATGTTTTAGATTTTGTAGAGTCATTATCGGATATGTCGCTAAATGGATTGTCAATAGATTCATTTGAGAGTAAGTTATTTTTAAAAAGTGAATTATTATTAATATAATTATTATTATTAAAAGTAATCATAGAAGTATCATCAGTTTGAGTTTTGAGGATATCCTCTTCAATAATTATTTCAACCCTCTTTTCCGCTATATCAAGGTTATTATAAACGGTGAATATTTCTTTGGTTGCTGTGTTTGGAATTTCATAGGAGTGTGGAGATTGTGAAAAAAGATCTATGTCAGAGTTAATTTGTTCTATTATTTTATGCGCTTGTGTCTTAATAATAAGGTCATTACTTTGAGTTTGTGTTATAGGACTATATGATATTGTTTCGTCAGATGCTGTGGTATTTGAAAGTAGTAGTTTATGATCAATCTCCATATTTAGGTTTATTGGTAGTTCGTTTTTTGGAATAAAAAGATTTGGGCAAGGTTTTAAGTTGAAGTTAAGTTGAAAGGTGGTACATTCATTTTTTTCTGTGTGTGGGTTAACAAGGGTACTATCAGCGTCAAGGTCAACGTTGGTGGTAGTAACAGATTTTGGTTTGGTTTTAAAGCGAGAGTTGAAGTTTTGTTGTGGTGTTTTGTGAAGTTGCAGGTTGAGGTGTGGTGATGTGGGAAGTTGCAAGATGGGATGTGGAATTTCAGAAAGTTTCAAGTTGATGTCAGGTTGTGGTGAAAGGTGTGAATGTGATGATTTGGGAAGTTGAATAGGTATCGAAAAATGTGGTCTTTTAGAGGTATTTATATTTCTTGTACTATGGGCCTTAGATGTTTTGGTGGTACAAGCAGTTTTCTGGGTAGGTATAATGGTAGCTACTTTTGGTTTTTCAATTTTGGCCATATCTGTATTTGGATTTATTATGGAGAGGTAAAGTGGTTCGTGTTGGTCTAAAAAAGGTTATACCTGTTGTTCTTATAAAGGTCTGACTCTTTAGTTGGTATGACGGTAGTAGTTATATCAGTTTGTTTGGAGCTAGTGGGAATATTAAGGTTTTGGTTTGTAGTTTTTATAGTAAGATCTAGCGGAGAAGAGGGTGTAACCGCAAGTGCGAGTCGGCCGAGGCCAGCGAGCTGCGTGTACTACTTTTTTCATGCTTAAAATATATATTTATTGGTTTTAAATTAGAATATTTAAACAAGATTTTATTTAGTTTTATTATAAAAATATAAAAAAAGTTATTAAAAAATTCTAGTGAATTAAAGTTATATATTTTATCAAATTTTAATATAATTTCATTTAAATTAGAAAAATAAGAATTTGTAAGGTTATTAAATTCATTGCTTGGTTCTAAATTATTTTATTATTATTTTTTTTATTGATTAAGTTGAAACTTTTGATTTTAATTATAAATAAAAAGTTTTTTAAAAACGTATGAAGTTGTTTTTTATTTAGTTGTTTTTCATTAAAATAATATTCTAAGTTGTTAAAAAAAAGGTCTGTTAGTTTAGTTAATTGCTTAAAAAGTGTATTTAAATAGTTTATCTTTTTAGTTTTTAAATTTGCATTACTCTTAATTAATTCGGTTTTATGAAGATTCTCTTTAGTATTTTTTTTAAAATGAATAGTTAGAGCATCCCGATATGAGATTTTTATTTTATTTTTTTCATTATTTGTTAATTGATTAAAGTTATGAAAAATATTATTAAAATCATTATGTTTAAAGATAAAAAAGTAATATAAATTTTCAAATTTAACTAATACATCATAAGTTACCGCATCCAAAAAGATCCCCCTGAGAAAGTTCAGGACATATCTGATTTTTCCTTGAATGTCTTTTATATTCCAAGGATTAAATAATAGGTCATCGATTGTATTGTTAATAATTGTATTAAATCCATTCTGCTTCATAATGGACCAACAGCTGGCAGCATCTTCTATTGATACTTTAGTATGCCCCTGAAAGAAAGTAAACAGCTTAAAACAAAGAATTAATTTATCCCCGTTAAATTCTTTTTGTTTAGCAATCTTTTGTATCTCATTAAGGCAGTTCTTAAATGCAGTGTTAGCATTTATTTCAGTTACATCCATGCGAGGGTATTTCCTCTGATTATTTCCAGCTACCACCTGTTCGGATGTTGTCATTGTTTCCTTTACTAATCTCTCCAGACTGTTCTTGTCTAAGTTGTCTATAAAAGAAATTAATAGTTGTTTATAATTAAAAGAACTCTCAACACCGGCCTTCTGCGCGGTGCTATTGAATGGCAATGTGTTAATTTTTTTCATGCTTAAAATATATATTTTGCTGCCCAGAGCTGTTTTGCTTCTGTCTCGATATTGTTGAGTTTCAAATTTCTCTTTATTTCTGGATTTGCTAATCCCAGCATATCGGTTATTAATCTATTGATCCACTTTGCTCCTTGTTCTTGCTCTTTTAATTTTCCTTGTAACTGTTTTGTTACTTGGCTGAGCTTGTTTAATTTCGTGGTCAATTGATCCATCTGCATTTGTTCTCTAGTTTTCCTTTATGGTTCTGGTTTGTCTGTTTTTGGTCGTCCTCTGGATTTCTTTTCCATTGCCGTACCTGTTTCTTTCAGTTTGGGTTGCTCATCTGCCGTATCTCTGGATGTTGTAGCTCCTCCCTCATTTATCCAGTTGTCCCATTCGTCTCCTGTCGAATTGCGGCGTCTTCTCTCCTTCTTTCTTTTTTCCTCTTCAGTGTCTGGTTCTATTATTTCAACCGGTTGTCTTTGTGCACGTAATAGCTCGTCCAGTTCGTCTGTTGTCATGTCATTTTCATTATCCGTGATGAATAAATCTCTTGATTCCGGAATTTTTCTGGTTGCTTCTTCATTCACGATGTCATTGAGATCATTCAGTATCTCTTCATCTCCTGTCGTGATGACAATTACTTCATCTGCTGCAGGTGGGATTTCTGGCGTATTTAGACTTTCTTGTCGTCCTATTGGCGTTTTCGTTTTAATTTCTCTCTTGTTGAGTTCTCTACCTGCAATCTTTGCTACCGTTAATATATTTATTACCCCCAATTGCATCGGTGTGACTCCAATTTCGAGATCATCGTCCAACTATCGTCCTTCGTGTTGTAAGTGAAATGGTAAGTCATATGATATTCTCTTTTTTACCTCATTCACCTTGGCGGTGATATAAAAATCTCTTTCAATTGGTTCGAAGTCTGGCGTCATAATTTTTAGGCTGTATTTTTATATCGTTTTCGGCTGCCCATTCTGCATGTTTCCATTTTCTGAAGATTTCTCTAATTGTTCTGGGTACCAAACATAAATTCTTCGATATTCCTCTATTTCCTTTACGATATTTCGTAGATTTTCTATTCTGTTACAAGAGTCAATTATCCACATTGCCAGATCCATTACAGTTCGTCTTTGATTCTTTGCGCCTGTTCTCAATATCGCTGCTAACTCTCTGCATTTTTGCGTTTCTGTTAGTCTTGTCAATTCTTCCTCCACAGAATCGTCCATATCTGTGGGCAAATATCTTGTTCCTGGGATTCGTTTTTCGAGTACATTGATTCGCGGTCTCACTTATTCTTGTTGAATTCGTAGTTTCATTTCTTGTTCCGTTTCTACTTCGATCGTAATATATATCCTGTCATCTTTCACGAATTGAGATGTTTCTCCCGTCACGTATTTTTTCAATAGAAATTGTGGTATTCCTCCTGCTACATTTTCTGTGTATATTGGTTTCTGACAGATCACGGATCTTGGTTCTACTCCTAATTTTTCAGTATGTCGCTTTTCCCAATGTCCGAGTTTAGTTATCGAAATTACGGTTTTTCGATTAAATGGCCATTCCAATTTTTCGTCGTATTTGCCCCTTGCTAATAGAAAATACACTGATAGATATTTTCCTTTTGCTACCCCATCTCCGTTTGGGTATACTCTCAATTTCATACGGTATCCTCCAATCCAATTTCTGTATAGAACTGATGGCTTGTACAGCTGATGATTTTCTCTTCTTCCACCGATTTCACCTTTTCTGACCATCCACGTATTTTCCATGTATACGGGGCTAATTGTACTCTATCATTTATTTCCTCATCTTCTTCTGGTTGCCATTCGATTTCGTTTATCATTTCCTCTGGTAAATCTTCGTATGACTCATCTTCGTATAGTTCTAAGGTTGTTTCATTAGCTGCGTCTTCTGGTGCGTCTCCTGGTACGTATTTTCTCCATTTTGGTTCGGTTCTCTCTGTTTTCCATTTCCACTCCTTTCTATTTTCGTCATATACCTTTTTCCATGGTGTTGATCGGCATCGCGAGTCGTCAATAGGTTGTAATTTTGTGTTCAGCTTCACATCTTGTTTCCATACCTGGTATATCGTTAGTATTTGGTCCATTTTTCTCTTCATTTCCTCCTTGAATTCTTGGATTTGTTGTTCCTTTTTTGTCGTATTTTTCCTTTCTGGTTCATCTATGGCTATGATACTGATGGTCTGTCCATCTTCCCATATATCTAATTCGTATATCGGGGTTCGTTCTCGTGGGCTGATTTGTCGTTTGTGGTACATTATTGCTACGTCTTCCACCATACCGTCATCACTACTTTCGATTATCGGTTGGATGATTTCGAGGTTTGTCCGTCGGTATAGTTCATGCATTTGACAATCGGGGTCCACTGATATTTCCTTTGTTTCATCATTGGGTAATTTTATCTTGATCTTTATTGGTTCGTCTCCCCTCATGTCTCTTTGATGCTCTCCGTATCTGGCTATTAACTCATCTGTTCTCTCGTTATCAAATCTCATGATATCTATGTCTCGTACAGCTTCTACAAACATTTTCATCGAGATCGGTCTAGTTAGAGATAATCGATTAATATATTTTCTGTCTTGGTCTATGGCTTGCTCCGTCATCTTTATTTGGTTTTGCCTCATTATTTTTTGTCTTTCTTTTTTCAGTCCTGGTTTTATTTCTCTGAGGTATAACGTTTGAATTTTCTGCCATATTTCCGTTGTTGTTTCTTCGGTTTCACTCTTGTTTAAGGTTATTACATTTATTCCATTTGGCCATATTAGGGCATCCACGAGGTGTATATTTCGCTTTATTTTCCTTCCCTGGTGATAAAGAGGTCTGTTTTTATAACTGGGTCCTAGTTTTTTCACTACCCATTCGTATAATTCGTTTGTACTTTCACCTCTTGTTGCTATTATCTGTCTCGGTATTTCTGGAAGGTCAATAATTACTTGATATTCTGCTCTATCATATTCTTTCAAGTTCTCTTGATACTTTTTTATCATATCTTTCCACGATGTTGTGAACGTACTATTATCTTGTTGGTATCCTTTCGCAATTAACTTCATTATTCTACTGTACGTTGTTGTATCTTTGAGGTTTATAAACATCTGGTTTCGATCTACCTCTTCCACTATCTCGTTGATTTCTTTTAATATCTCTGTTTCATCTTCCTTTGGCACGTTCGTTTCCATTTCTTCAATTTCTGATTTTGGTTCATCTTTATTTGGTTTATTCTTTTCACATGATTGAAATATTTCTCCACCCAGACTGCTTATTTCGCTTTCGTCTTCGTCTGTTTGGTCGTCTGATATTTGTCTTAGCATATTGATGTGCGGTCGTTCTTCCTCTTTCATTGTCTTTGTTGGCCCTTTTGTTTGAAACCATATTTCTTTTATTCTGTTCTCAATTTGCTCCTCACTCCACGTGGGTTTTTCTCTTCTAATTCTTGTTTCTATTTTTTGTAGCAGTACCCTCTGGATTCGATTTTTTGTTACTATTGGTTCTGATATCTTTTCTTTTTCTTTTGACGTTGATGCTTCCTGTTCATCTTTTTGTAGTTCTAATCTTGGCTCTTCCATCTTTTGTGATAGGGCTTTCTTTGCCAGTAGTTCTATTTTTTGATCTAGTGCTTGTTCTTGTTCTATTTTCTTTAATGCTTCATCCAGTTTCAGTATTAGTGTCTTCTTTTTTAATTGATCCTTTTCTTGCTTTAGAGTTTCTTCTTTTTCTCTTAATTGATCTTTTTCTTGTTCCAGAGCTTCTTCTTGCTACATTTTTTCGAGTACGTTATCTAGTTTTGCACTAATGCTTCTTTCGCGAGTACTTCCATCTCATATTTTAATGTTTCTTCGTTCTGGTCTTCCGTTATCATCATTTCTACTTGCTTTATTTCTTGGGTTTCTGGTTCATCTAATTTCTCAGTTGTCGCTTCCTTTAGTTGTCGACGTCTTTGTTTTTCCTCTTCTGCAAATTCTTTGATAGCCTCTATTTTTTCCATCGTATTTAATACGGTTGCTTTCTCATCAACTATCATATCTCCTCTCCCTTCGTTCTCAACACACTGCTCTACAGTGTGTATTTCCTCTGGGGTTTCTATTCTCATCATATTAATTCTTTTCGGGGTTTGTTTTCGATTTTCCCATCTTTGGTGAATCTCTTGAGCTTCTTCTGTTTGCAATCTTCGCCATTCGGCTTGTTGTTGCTCTTGATATTCTCTTGTTCGCAGCTCCTGAATCTCTTCATTACTTCTCATTACATTAATTCGTTGTTGTATATTGGCTGGCATCTGTTGCATCATCTCCTTTAATTCCATGGGCATTCGTTGAAGTGTTTCTCGCAACATTTCGATTTCTTGTATTACGTTAATCTGTGGGTTTCTCGTAGGGTTATTCGATCTTTGTTGATTTGGCTCTCTTCTCATGTTGCATCTCCTTGCAATATCCCATTTTTGACCACAATTGTAGCAGGCCTTGTTTTCAAATTGTCCGCATATTCTTTCAGTATGTCCTCTTTTGCCGCATTTCTGGCAGTTGTGATTCCGAAAACAGTCTTCTGTTCGGTGTCCCATCCGTTGGCATGTGGAACATATCTCGTTTGCGTTTGGGTTGTTCCTGAAATTATTATTATAACTTACTTGGTTATTACCTCTATCTTCAGGATTCCTTGCTGGCGGTGGCTTGAACATCTGTTGAGCTCTTGGGATGAATTGATTCATGGCCGGATTTGCATTGTTGTTTTGATTGTTGGTATTGGTTGTTGGAGTGGTTGGTTCTGTGGCCATTGCTGCTACTTGGTATCCCAATCCAAGATGGGCCTCACATCTATTTGCGATGGGTACTGCTTTATCTAATGTTTCCGATGCCAGGCATCCAAGGTTGGCTCGTATGTCTTCCCTTTTAATTCCTCTTATGAAGACATCTACCATTTTATCTTCGGGCACATCTTTATCTCCGAAGGCTTCTTTACATAATTTCTTTAGTTCAAGGGCATATACTGCATTAGATTCATCTCGACTCTGTTTTCGATGTAGGAAGTCTAATATCTTCCTATTTCCTTTTTTCTCTATTCCAAATATTTTCACTAAGAAGTCTTTAATCTCTGCCCATGTTGTTAGTTTTGCTGCATCTCTTGCTTCCTCGACAAATACATCTTGTGCGCTCCCTTTCAAGTATAGGGGTAGTCGCTCTTTTACGTTTTGATCTGTCCAATGACAAATGGTTTTGTACACTTCGAATTCTTTTATAAATGTATCCAATTTATTGAGATTACCATCGAAAGGTTCTCCTCTAAACTTTTCTCTGAACTCTGTTGCGTTATTATTAATTGGTACTGGATCTGGACTTAGTGTTGGATTTACGTTTTCAAGGGTTGTCATGTTTGAATTGTTGTCTAGATCCTTTAATTTTCCTTCCTCGTTTTCTGATTCTATTGTCGGCAACTGGTTTTCTGTATTGAGTAGTTCGTTTTCTTCGCTGCTGTTGAATTTGAAATCGTTTAATCCGCTATCTGTTTCGGTTCATGTTACTGCTGTATTGCTCCTGTATTGATACTTCTGCTTTTGATAGCTCTTCTCCTTTCGTCGTCTTCTAGTAGGCTCTTATCTCCTTTCTTTTTGCTTCTTGTATTATACGCTATATTTGCAATGGTTACGGTTGTCCGTTCTCTTGACTGTTTTTATCGTTATCTCTTTTAATCTGTTGGTTTATCTTTTTCGTTTTGATTGCTTTGAAATCTTTTGGGATTGTTTTGTTATTATTCTGTAACTGCTTTGACGTTTGGTCCAAAAATCTTTTCTATTCTGATTGCTCAAATTACTTTGCTATTGCTCTGCTTTGACGTTTGATCTGAAATCTTTTCTGCTTTGGTTGCTCTAAAATTGGTTTGGATTGCTTTGTTATTGCTCTGCTTTGACTTTTAATCTAAAAATAAATGGCACTCCAATATTTAATACTCTATACCAATTTCTCCTCCGTTTACAATACTATATACGTTATTATTCCTTGTTCGCATTTTCCGTGGTGGTCCTTTTTATCCGACTCACCCCCCTCATTTTAAGTCTATTTTGAATTATCTATATCTCGTAATAATTATTATCGATCTCGTATCAATTATCTATATCATAATAATAAAAAATATACAATCATCACACTCATAATCTCATTCAATCCGTTAATTGTTTTTCCTATGTCTCCTTGATTTAAAAATTATATACTTAATCCTCAGTCGCTGGCGCTCTATACCCTCTATTGTTACCGTTGGCTCTCCGGCCTTTGGCATTTTACTTTCAACTGGCACTCTGTGGCCTTTAATACCTAACCATAATCATATCTCTAATCATAATCGTATCATCTTTAATATCTAATCATATCTCCTTTAATCATAATCGTATCTCATCTGTAATGTCTCATCGTGATCATATCTCATCTTTACTATCATAATCATATCTTATTTCATAATCATCTCTTATCTTTAATATCTAATCTAATCATAGTCGTATTCTATCTTTAATATCTGTTCTCATCTTTAATCATATTCATATTATCTTTAATCCTAATTATATCTCATCTTTAATATCGGAGTTGAGTTTCATCAGTGACTTTTGGGTGAGTTTGAGGCCTCACACTGACTCTCAATCCATGGCGTCTTTTGTCTAGCGCATTTGACAGGTTACACCTTTCTCACCGCCATTCGGATATTCGGTACTCGGTGTGGGATCCGGGTTGTTGTACCGAACTCCTCGCTGGGAAAACTAAAAAAAGAACATTCCCTCAGTACTCGGTGTGGGATCCTGGTTGTGTACCAGGTTGATGTCGAATTGTTTAGAGGCAAATCAAACTAAATTAATTGTCACGGAAACAAAGACCTTTCACATTTATCAAGAGTCTTATTTCATAGATAAAAAAGCAAGACAGTTCATTGTAAAATTTTAAAAAGAGAGTTTCTTCTGCAATAAAATAGCAAGAAGAATGCTGATACCTACGTGGGATCGAGAGACGTTGATAATAACTGAAGACGATTGTAAAAATGCATTCAAAACTAAAACGGTTAAAACGCCAGATGAAATCGAATGAAAAGCTAAAATGAAACTAAAAGAGGAAAATAATTTACATATGTAGAATCAAAAAGGATAAAAGAGAAGGACAATGATTATGCAAGAAAAAGACACCCCAACAATATATATATATATATATACATATGGCAGATTCAGAAATGGAAGCCATGAGATTCCTAGGAACATGCGAAAATATCAAATGCGTGAAAGCAGTCATATATACAAATTATGAAGTTATTTATATCATTAAAGATGAAATTAAAGATGCAATGCAAGGGTGGATAAATTCTGTGTAAAATTATCCTCAGATTTTAATAACAAAATAGACTTCTTCTACTATCACTAACTAGCTCAATTGGATAAAGTATATCAAGCAACTATTGCAATTGAATGCAAACTCAATAAGAATTTGTCTCCTCTTTTTACACTGCTAACGTAATAGAATTCGTTGACATCTCCCGAGTTTTCTTTATTAATTACTCTGTTGTCAATTTGGAGACCTCAGAGCTCTCACTTAGCCCATTTATTTCAGTGTAATTTTATCAACTTTTTATTGAAGTCGAGTTTTCTTTATTCCTCAATTTTCCTAACTCTAATTAAATAATTTTGTTGACAAAGTTTCTCTGTACTTAAATGTACCACACAAATAGAGCAGAACAGAGACAGTGGAATTCGTCCCATGTGACTGAGAACAGGCAGTTTTCAATAAACTATTATTTCCCGACATTAAGTTTTGTGTGTACTCATGAATGCTTCGAATTTGTTTCATAGAAGGTTCATCAGAATATGTAGAGTTTCAAACTATTTTGGATTACCATCAAAACCCAATATAGAAATTACAAGTTAATCAAGCAAATTATCGACAGTTTTCTACAATTTTGATGCGACGCACAAAACCGAGACCGATTTCGGTCCAATATGTCTACATTTTGATGATTGAGTCTGCTAGAATAGTTGTCCTTAAACCTTGGGCTGCGGAACACTATTGGTCAGCGGAATAATTGTATCAGACCGCCAAGCAACATTAATTTTTTTCTATTTTTTTTACTATAATGACAGCAAACAAAAACAAACAATGGAATAAACTGGAAATAAGCAATACACTTGGGTGCCATTTTCTTCAATTACCCCCGATAACATCGTATCGGTGCAAAGAAACAAGCTCAGAGTTCTCATTAATTTAGCGAAAAAATGAATTAAAATTTTAAATCACTTTGTATTCATTTTTTTGTGTTATTGCACTTTACTTTAATTACGCCTTTAAATACAATTAAATTAAAATTATTAATTCAAAACAATCTAAAATATAAGCAATAAACTGCCTCATTCTCAATGGGCCTCGGTAAAATTATCAAATTTTGATCGGTCCGCGGCGATGAAAAGGTTGGGAAACACTGTTCTAGAAGATAGGCAATTTTAATATGGAGTTGAAGGTTTTTAAACATAATTTTCAAACAATCCTTAGTTTCAACTATTTCGAAAACTCAACACTTTACTGAAATCAGTTTCAATTATTGACTTTGCCTTCCTCTTTTATTTTAGGATCTAATATGTGAAACATCAAGACAATTGATAAAACGTGGAGGAAACCTGTTAGTAGGCCAATGAAACAGCAACAAAACTAAAGTAAAACTTCAAATATTTTTTTAAAAATATAAATGCAAAAGGTAAAAATTATCATCAGAAAAAGCTTCCAAATTTATGAAAAAGGATGCGTAAACCTGGAAGACCACAATTAAAACAAATAAATCAAATATCTAGTGATAATTATAATAAAATGACATTTTTCAGTGGTAAAGGTTTTGCTATTTCTACGGGCCTCAGAACTTTGAAGCAGTCAGTGCGTAATTGATATCAATAGATATGAAATTTTTATAAACAGGGCGGTATCTAAAAGCGGTAAAACGAAGTTAATGAAGAAGAAAATTAAATATTTCCATTTCATTAAGGAGTCCAAATGAGCTAGAAATTTATTGAATAAAATTTTATGTCAGGTTTTAATTAAAACAGTTTCCAACAAATATCCATCAAGCACATTTTATGTATTTCAAGGATGAAAATATTTCTCCTTCGACAATTTGAAATTCATTATTCAGCATTAGTTTAATCGGATCTTTGGGCTTTTGGTTCAAGGATTGTAATTTGTTATTTGGATCGACGATTATGAAAGATCTCTTCGTATCTCTAACATGTTCATAGCAGTAGCAAAACTGGTGGGGAAACTCGAGTTCCACAGGAATACTCGAGACGTTGCTACTCAAAACGCCCTTTACAATTGGCGATGTCGATGAGACGTTCAAGTTCCAATACGTATAATTTGCACAATACCACTCAGTGATATTTTTGATAACGAATAATAGTTATTCCTCAGAATGCACTTCGGACACGAATCATTCTTTGCCGTTTTATTGGCGAAATCTGGAATCAGCCGGTTGGCCATCAAATAGAAGTAATTGGCAATGTTGCATTGGGCTTGCAAGTCAAACTGATAGGCCGAGTATAAAGTTGTCATCGGGAACATTATTGAGTCGTTTGACAATGTTAATTTCTCATTCAATGATTTCCACCGACTTGATAAAATCACAAAACTTTTATTGAAACTTTCCCAGCTATTCAAACAGCTGCAATTTTTAGGTTCCAACTCTAAGTTCAATTCATAGAACATCGACTGCTCAGCAACAAATACAGTTCTCCTTTGACTGGCATTGGAATTGGCCGTAACAAAACCGTTGAACCAAGCATTACAAATCGTCCCGATGAATTTCAAAGTAGAGTTGATTGAATCATTGACACAAATCGGGCAAAGCAAAACCTCAGGACGGCCTGGCTCTTTTTCATCACTCTTATTGCAATCTCTATTAAACATTGAATACGACATTTCACTGTAAATTTCCGGATTATAATAATCTAAAATTTTCACAACTGCCGGCTGTAAATTTGATATTTTTGTCTTCTCTTCAATTTTAAACCGGAAACAAGAATCTTTCCCAGCATCATTATATGAAAACGCATCGTAATACAATTCCATTCTCGTCTTTTGGAAATCTATCCGATTGAGAGGAGTAGAAATTTGTAAAGATAAAGATTTCTTTTCTTCTTCCGACAATTCCCATCCTGAGGGATAATTTATTATTACAAGGATCATGTTGGAATTTTTATCTCGTCGCAGATAGGCAAAGCATACTTTTATGTTTCGAATATTGCACTGCTTCACAGAGTCAATCTCGGTTTTCACAGACAATTTGAACGTGTCGTTGGCAGCATATAATCTATGAATGTTGTACAAAGATGATAACTGAATAGATGCGCAACCCGATCCGTTAGTTTTCATTGAAACGTAGGAAATATTTTCAGTGCCGAGATTGAATGTTTGAGAAACTAGCCGGTTATCAAGAGTTATCAAGCCGTTATAGGTCTTGTTGCGGTTAAGGACAACTGACACATTCAAATTGACATTTTGATGTACACCGATCGTCTTTGCGAAAACCGCCAAAGCATTGAGAGCGACCACGGTGTCTTGGGTTGAATAATACCCGCCGAGGCTATTGCGCTGATTTGATAGCCAATAAACTGTTTTCAAAGATTCAGATAAATCCTGATGGTTAATCAGGGCTAGAATTGCATAACCCGTCGTTTCAATGTCTGCGGAATTAGATTTGTGTTCATCAGATGATTCTTTGTCAAAAGGCCAATATTTATATCGCCCGATACTCACGGATTGTTTAACTAGTTGATTCATAACACTTCTCGTTAGATTAGACGATCCATCATAAAGTGACATTGCATATGCAGTTAAAGCCAGTCGAAAGGTCGAACTCTCCTTTTCTAAATTCTTTGCAACACATTTTAAAGCCTGGAAAACATTGAAATTAGATTTTGTTAATTTCATCCTCTTGATTGATATTAAAATGTACGCTGTTAATAGGCTGCTATCGGTGTTATCATTTTGTTTAACGTTGCCCGCCATAGTACTACTAAATAACTTCCCTTTTTCTTCAAAGCAACCGTCAGGTTTTTGTGAATTTTCTAAATAATTCATTGCTTTAATTAAAATAGACTTTTGGATGTCAACGTATTTGCTTGCGTCAGTAAATGATTTCAATACGAATGCTGTTAGCCATGTGCTTCCGAACTTATCAGTTTTACCGAATGCGGAAAACGATCCATCATCATGCTTATAAGTTAACTGCCTTGTGTAGCCATCAATTATGTAACTCTTAGCCTTAGCCGATAATGCGGGGTTTTCAATATTCAAACTACTTAGATAATCCAGAACATAAATACTTGGAACGACTGCCACCATGTTTTGTTCACCACACCCGTAAGGCATCCTTACCAATTTGTCGAGATTATCAAATGTTTTCCCCATTACATCACCATTAAATGTTAAATATGATCTCAGTGAACCGGAAACGATTTCAGAAGGAATAGCAAACACAGATAAAATACCAAGCTGTTCATTTTTATTGCAAATTAATTCAGAAAATGTTGTCTCCATCGGTACGCCAGGCGGTTCAACAAGTATTTGCCGACGCACGGAATCAAACATTTCAACATTCTTTGTTTTATTTTCATTTTCCTTGGAGCAAAATGTTGAATACCTTGATGAAGAATGAATTGTTATATTCAACTTTCCTATGAGTTTTGGTTGAATATTGAAATAAACTGTTTTCTCTTCATTTGAGCAAAGACACATAGTAAAGGAAGCCAGCCCAATAACCTTGATAAAAAAATCTTTTAAAATTTATAAAATTAAAAATTTGACATTTATACAATTTTGTTACTATCGAAGTATTTCCACATTCTCACCTACAGAGACATAGTGAAACTTATTTATGCGGTACTTTATGTTCATGTATTTTGTAATTTTATTAAACTTGCTTTTAATATATTTATGTTTTTGAAAAACACGGAAACAGCCTACACAGAAATATTAAACAGTATAATGTATGCTTTTCTTGTTATACCTAGTTTGAACATTTACACTTTCACTGCAGTCATTTTGTATTATAATTCATCTAAACCAAAATTATAAATAAAAAAACTAACCGTTGAAAACTATCTCAATATCTAACTCTTTTACATTCTATCAAAATTAAAATTTCAATATGCTTGTTCAATGCTATGATACATTTAATATTACGCAAAATCGCATTGTTAAGAAATTATTTTAAAAGGTACATTTTAGGAATATTCTTTATAATAGGTTACCAAAAAGGTGAAACTTTGAAAGAATGCTTTGTTCTCGACGACAAATCTATCTGCCAAAGTTAAGCTCGATTTGATCATGGGAAGTGAGGTAATTTACCGTTGCAAGATTTGCAAGATCATCAAAATCTCTATTCCCGTGATTATCATTATTGCTCTTCGTAGTACCAATTATATCATGATGAATAAGCCGTTCGTGAATCTCTGTATCCTTGCATTATCCCTATCACTATTAGAATTATTACGGTCATCCATTTTGTTATTAGTATTATCATTGTTTAATATGGTCATTATTGTTATCAATATTACTATATTATCGTTATCATAATTATTATTATTGTCATTTTATTTAATATTATTACATAAAATTCTTATTTTTGCTCTTATCGTTCTATTTCATTTTTAATTCACTATTAATATTAAAATCATTCACTTCAGTAAGTAAATATTATCATAATCATGGTTTTTACTATTATTATTATTAGTATTATTATTACCAGAATCTTTATAAATATTATTGCATATGTTCATTATCTTTATTAGCATTATTATTATTGTAGTCAATTCTTATTATTATAACCTTTATAACATAAGATAAGTGAATAACAAAATAAGCCCCTGCTGCGAACTAATAATTATATTGATGAAAAATATTGATAAATAATAACATTAACGGTTATAATACCGTTATTGTTATTATTTATCATTACCATTATTATCCCTAGCAGTAACCTTATAATTACAATTATTAACATTGCCAATTATTATTATTATATGTATTATTATTATTGTATAATATTATTATTATTGTATAATTATTATTACAAATTGTTATTATTATTATTATTAATAAATAATTAAATAAATTTGGCAACGATTTAATTAAAAGATAACGCCAATAAAAAACTTTTCGTACGATATATTTCGATAGCACAACTATCATCTTCAGGTACTCAAAACCAACTTAAAATATTATGAATGAATATTTAATTTAAACAAATTATTTTTTATTAATTTAATTTTGTAATAAATAAATATTTATAAAATATATTCAATTCACTTTTAATTAATTTAAAATTTCATTTGTATTATAAATTTTTTAAAAAATTAATGTAATTTAAAATTTTAATTATTTTAATAATATTAAAAAAATTTTTTTTAAAAACAATACATAAACATGATTTAACATACGTAAACTATTTAAAATCATTCAATACATTCGTAGTCAAAGCACTTTGCACATTAATCTTTGGATCCAATGACTTTATCAACAATGTTTCACATATCACGCGTTCCCAATAATTATTAAAACTTTTCAACAAAATTCTAAAATCAGACATTCCTATATCACTTTTACAGCCTCTATTGTACTCACTAATATTGGTCAAACCCTTCAATTGACAATGCTCTAGAACTCGAGTACAGAGATGACGGGAAGTCTCTCCAATGTATGTGGCATTACACCCATTTCATGTAAATTGATAAACGAGATCATAACACAATCCAACCGGAGTTTTTGATTTATTAATAAACGTATTGCGTACCTTACACGAATTAGAGGCGATTTTATAATCTAAATTTCCCATCTGTTTACTTAACTTCATTTTATAATTTGTAAAACATTCAGAGTACGGCAATACTAACACATATTTAGGCTCAATTTTTTTATATCCATTTTTGCTATTATTTAGATCAACACTCAATTCACACTCATTTGACAAATTACATTCAGACTTTCCAAAACATGGATCCTTAGGATTTTTAATCAAGTTGTCAACAGCCTCTTTTATCATCAACAATAAAAATGATTTAGAATATCCATTCTTTATCAACAACTCAACCAATTTATCAACATTTTAGCAAAAGTAGAAGATATTATTATTATTATTATTATTATTATTATTATTATTATTATTATTATTATTTATTATTATTATTATTATTATTATTATTATTATTATTATTATTATTATTATTATTATTATTACCTTCATTATTATAATTAAAATTATTATTATCATTTTAAAAATTTATTTTTATTATTATTACATTGTTACTATTATTCTTATCAGAATATCATTTTTGATTTTGTAGCCACTGGTTAGTCATCATTTTATTTTTTTTTCATATGCATTATTCATCGATTTATTGTTATTTATCATTTTATCATGTTTATAGTTATTTATCATTGCGATTGACCGTGGCCTATCTGTGATTAAATTAATCCTATAATTAATGTTGTCATTCGTGTTGTGCTTCATTTTTGTGCGTGTTATCTTGATATTTATGGATTATTATTTCACATTCAAGTTTAAGTTCTCAAGCAGATCTAGTACGAAGGTGTAATTTGTTATGGTATTGGAGAATACGACACTTGTCCTGCGCCTAAATAACATTTACAGGGAAACTTTATTCCATTTTTACTCTATCTGTTTTTTTTCTTTACTTTAACTCGGTCAATAAATTTGTCATGTCACAATTTAGTATGGACATCGAAACAATGCAGGATTGACATATATGGAGCGACAAGGACATTGAACCGAGAATGGTTTTTTAGGTTTCCTTGTGATATTATGTACCTAGAGTTATAAATGTTACCTTATTACTTGAAAAGTATTTCTTCGATTGGTATTTGTTAAACAAAATTTGGAAATCCTAATAGTAAAAAGAGACCTTATTTTAAGTATATTTATAAACTAATTCAATCCTCAAAATGTACATGCTCAACAGCTATAATTCTAGATTTGGATTCTTGTATATTTCACAATGTTGAGCCGGGATCCGCCCTTATTCATCAGCTTTATCACAATATTTTACTTATATAGAAAATTGAGCTGTATTCAACCATTCTTTTACGGGTTTTTCGATAAAGGATTTTAGTTATTTCAGAAAATTTGCGCAGCGTTCCACCCTTAATTTAAGGTTTTTTATAACGTGTTTTAATTATTTTGAAATTTGCGCAGTGTTCTGCCGATATTTCAAAACTCAATTAAAAACAATTTATTTAATTCTTAAATATCATTTAAAATATTCACTTTCCATGATTTTGGTCATTCGGATTAATCTTTTTCTGGCGACTTTCAGATTTAAAACAGTTGCAGTGATTCGCGATTTCCAGCTATATTTACCTTTTCTTTGACCTTAGGATATATATGTGTTCAAGTTGTATTTAATGAGTGCCCACTGAACAACTCAGTTTTAAAAATTTTGAGCCGGATGTTTGAAATTTTGGGGTGAATTTTTGGGAGATGGGAAAAGAGAGCTTGCCAAAAGACTGATTCGTGATCTTCCCACCAACCCTATAGATTGCTTCAATTGACGTTCGAGTCCGTTTTTACACATGACTAAGCTTTCACATGCACGAAATATAGGTGGATAAACCGCTCTTACACAGTTCGATAGATATATCGGATTTAATTTCCTTTCATTGTGTGTCAGCAGAAGATAGAAAAACAAAAAATGCTACTTACGATTTAAGTTTCAGTTCAATAAAAGCTTCGATATAAAATTTCATCCATAAACATTTATTTGTCATGTCATATCTCCCATTCACAAACGCATTGTCGATTCGCATAATCATAATTAATTTAATCAATAAAGATTCATAAACTCGTATAGCAGTGAGCATTCATGTTCAAATCACAAGTCACTGTATACCAACTGAGAGTTGTCGTGTTCAAACAAAACACTTACCAGTGTTAATTGACTGAATTCACGGCCTTCAGAGTATTACACACAGCAAACAATTCAGCAGAAAAGTAAAATTGAAAATTTGTAAAAACATCAGTATATATATCTATAATTTTATCTTAATTATTTCTGTTATCTAAATCTAATTTTATTATTTTCTTAATTTAAATTGGCAATTTATTTCTTAAATTTTTAAATTGAATTTCTTCAACCAAAAATATTTTATTTTAATTTGTTTTATTCATTAATTTTTTACTTTTATATAAATTGTCGATTTTCGGTATGATTTTCTTGTTATTATATTATTTTTTTATGCAAATTTCGAGCGGTTCTTGATGCATTTTGTATATATTTTATTTTACTTTTGTGTTTCTTGATTTTTTAAATTTATTTATATTCTCTCAAACTTAAGGGTGTTTAGTTGATGTTGTATGTTGGATTTTAAGCAATCTTGGTGCTGGATATTTGTGGAACATAATTGATACATTAAATTTATTTGCAAAGCGTTTTTGTGCTGTCCAGACAAAGACTTAAGATTATAAATTTATAAATTTCTAACTTTTCTTCATATACCATTTTCTTTATTAGACTGGTTTCCATTCAAATTAATATCGTTGGTGATGATTTCTTGAAATTATTAAATTTTTGTTTATTTCCCTGGGTTTTCTTTGAGAATTAATTTGTTAACAATTTGAGGCTCTTGTTGCTCTCTCCTAATCTATTTGCTTCCGGGTAATTTTGTTATTTTCAATACCGGCCGGTTTGGTTCTATCTTGAGTTTCTTTTTTTAAATCGTGTTTCTCACACTTAATTAACTTTTCATTAATTTTAAATAATTCATTCTTGTGACCGCTCTCCATTGATTTTATTAAATTTGAACTCGTCTCATCATTTTGTATTTGCCCATATCAGTTCCCCTCGCAAAATATTTATTTAAATTTCTTTTAATTTTAAAATTATATTTTGCAATTTAATAATTATTTTGAATTTGATATTTGTATTGATTTACACTAGATATTTGTTTTCTGCTTATATTTTGAAGTTGTTTTGACAAACCACAAAGTACTTAAATTATATAAATAATTAAGAGTTAAAAATAAAAAATGAAATTAGATATATAGAAATGTGAAAATTTATAAAAAAATATTTTATAAACTTAATTAGGAACATTTACAAAACATTGGCAGTGAATTAATAATAAAAATAAAGCACAAATCCAACATATATATTACACCACAATATATTTCGATAAACCCATTGTCATAGTCAGGTAGATTCAATCTTAAAACTATATAGAATAAATTACTTTTATTTAAACAAATTTCTTCTTTTATATTTTAAAAATATTTTACTAAAAATTATAAATTCTGCTTTTATAAATCTTAAGTCCTAAAAAATTAAAAAATATATGAAAAAAATATTTTCGAAAAAATGCATGGAAAATGTAAATTCAAAAAATTATTAAAAACATTTTATTTCGAAAATTGGCGCCAAAAATTAATTCGAAAATAATTTCGAAAAATAAACACATACAAAAATCAATCATCTTAAAGTAGTGGGATACAGGCCCTCTAGCTCACAGGCCCTCTAGCTCACATACCCCCCACCCCCCCCCAAAAAATTTTTTGCGCTAAGTTTAAAAGTACAAATTTTTTAGAACAAAGACCATGACTCATTCAAGGTCATTCAAGGTCATGGAAAAGTAGGTCGAGGTCATTCAAGGTCATTGGATGACTCATCAAAATTTTAAAACAAAGACCATGACTCATTCAAGGTCATTCAAGGTCATGGAAAAGTAGTTCAAGGTCATTCAAGGTCATCATCGTTTTTTCAAAAAATTTTCTATGTTTAAAAGTACATTTATTTTCAAGGTCAAAGTCATTGGATGACTCATCATTTTTTCAAAAATTTTTCTATGTTTAAAAGAACATTTATTTTCAAGGTCATTCAAGGTCATTGGATGACTCATCATTTTTTTTCAAAAAATTTCCTATGTTTAAAAGTACATCTATTTTCATGGTCATTCAAGGTCATTGGCTGACTCATCGTTTTTTCAAAAAATTTTCTGTTTAAAAGTACATTTATTTTCAAGTTCATTCAAGGTCAAGGTCATTGGATGACTCATCATTTTTTTTCCAAAAAATTTTTCTATGTTTAAAAGTACATCTATTTTCAAGGTCATTCAAGGTCATTGGATGACTCATCATTTTTTCAAAAGTTTTTCTATGTTTAAAAGTACATCTATTTTCAAGGTCATTCAAGGTCAAGGTCATTCAAGGTCAGTGGATGACTCATCATTTTTCAAAAATTTTTCTATGTTTAAAAGTACATCTATTTTCAAGGTCATTCAAGGTCAAGGTCATATTATTTTTAATCATTTTTAAATTTAAATTTACTACTTATAAAAAATAAGTAGTATATATTTGTAAATTATTTTATTATTATTATTATTATTATTATTTTTCAAGGTCATTCAAGGTCAAGGTCATTCGCGGTCAAGGTCATTCAAGGTCATTGGATGACTCATCATTTTTTCAAAAATTTTTCTATGTTTAAAAGTACATCTATTTTCAAGGTCCATGAAAAGTAAGGTCAAGGTCATTCAAGGTCATTGGATGACTCATCATTTTTTTTCAAAAATTTTTCTATGTTTAAAAGTACATCTATTATCAAGGTCATTCAAGGTCAAGGTCATGGAATTTTTAAACACTTTTTAAATTTAAATTTACTACTTATAAAAATAAGTAGTATATATTTGTAAATTATTTTATTATTATTATATTATTATTATTATTATTATTATTATTATTATTATTATTATTATTTTTCAAGGTCATTCATGGTCAAGGTCATATTATTTTTAATCATTTTTAAATTTAAATTTACTACTTATAAAAAATAAGTAGTATATATTTGTAAATTATTTTATTATAATATTATTATATTATTATTATTATTATTATTATTATTATTATTAGTATTATTATTATTACTATTATTATTATTATTATTATTATTAATATTATTATTATATTAGTATATTATTTTATTATTATTATTAATATTATTATTATTATTATTATTATTATTATTATTATTATTATTATTATTATTATTATTATTATTATTATTATTATTATTATTATTATTATTATTATTATTATTATTATTATTATTATTATTATTATTATTATTATTATTATTTTTCAAGGTCATTCAAAATTTTTCAAGGTCATTTAAAAGTTGGTCAAGGTCATTTAAAATTTTTTTTTTTCAAAATTTTTTCTATGTTTAAAAGTACACGATTTCCTATGTCACCGCTGGATCAAAAAAGATAGAATATTTTTCAAAATTTTTTCAACATTTTTTCTATGTTTGAAAAGTACATATATTTTTCAAGGTTACGGATTTTTTAATCATTTTTTTATTATAATATATCTACTTACTTTTATAAGTAGTATATATTTTGTAAATTTAATTTTATTATTATTTTTTATAAATATTATTATTATTACTATTTTATTATTATATTACTATTATTATTATTATTATTATTATTATTATTATTTATTACTATTATTATTACTATTTTTATTACTATTATTATTATTATTACTATTATTATTATTATTATTATTATTAATATTATTACTATAATTAATAAAAACTATATACAAATAAAACACATTATTATTATTATTATTATAATTATTTTTATTAATCTAATTATTATTATTATTGTTATTATTATTATTATTATCATGATTTTTATTATTTATTATTATAAGTATTATTTTATTATTGTTATTATTATTATTATTACTATTATTAATATTATTATTATTATTAATTATAATTTATTTTTATTATTCTTATATTATTATTAATAGTATTAGTTTTATTATTATTATTATAAATATTATTATTATTTTTTTATTATTATTATTTTTATAGTGTTATTTTATTATTATTATTAATAAAAATATTATTATTATTATTATTATTATTATTAATATTATTATCATGATTTTTATTATTTATTATTATTATTATTATTATTATTATTATTATTATTATTATTATTATTATTATTATTATTATTATTATTATTATTATTATTATTATTATTATTATTATTGTCAAGGTCATTGGATGACTCATCATAATTTTTCAAGGTCATTCAAAAGTAGGTCAATGTCATTGGATGACTCATCATATTTTTTCAAGGTCATATTATTTTTAATCATTTTTCAATTATAATATGTCTACTTACTTTTATAAGTAGTATATATTTTGTAAATTTTATTCTATTTTATTATTATTTTTTATAAATATTATTATTTTTATTATTATTTTTATTATTATTTTTTATAAATATTATTATTTTTATTATTATTTTTTGAAATATTATTTTTTTTTTCAAGGTCATTCAAAAGTAGGTCAAGGTCATTCAAGGTCAAGGTCACGGAATTTTTAATCATTGTTTAAATATAATCTATCTACTTACTTTTATAAGTAGTATATATTTTGTAATTTTTATTCCATTATTATTTTATTATTATTATTACAAGATTTTATTAATAATTTCCTATGTTCATGTGCTTGTTACTCACGCTCTTATATTGATAATGTCCTTATTATTCATGCGTTCCTATTGACCATATCTTTATAAGTCATGTGCGTGCAATGTTTAATAATATTATTAATGTGTAACAAAGACATTGAAAACACACACACACGCATATATATAGTGTTAAATAATATTTACTCTCATAAAATGACATTAGATATTTCAGAATCACTTTTAAATCATACAGAGGTTTTATTTTATTTTTATTAATTGTATTAATCTTCTAAATTAAGATACCAGAATTCAGTATTGAATGGAATCAGACATTTTTAATAATCGATAGACTGTTCACAGAAACCTATGATTATTTATTACTATCAAAATAAATAAGTCTTTTAAACATCACAACATTCAAATTCTCGTAGAATTATTCGTTTCAAAAAGTCACTAATGAATTATCTAGTTGTATATTATTTCTAAATAATATAAATCCTACAGAAATTAATATGCTTAATATATTCTGGGTATGCATGGATTTCAGGTTTGGCAAATATCGAGATTTTATTCAATCCTACATTGATAATGCAGATAAAATCGAAATAAAATCAAGGATAAACTGGGATGAAGTACAAAAAACAATATCTTACATGTTCAAGTTGTTTAAATAATAAAGTCAATATTTTATATTACCATGTGGGCATATCATTATTTGTTCATCATGTTTTAAAACTCTAATAGATGTGAAAAGTTGTGGTATAATTATTGATGAGTACCATTCTGTGTATATGTAATAAATGTTATTTTGTTTCTAAAGAAATATTATTCAAGTTACTTTTAACTATTGTGAACATGATCTCAAACCCTAATTTATAAAAGCAACTAATAATAAAATAATCAAAACATAATAAAATAAGTAAATGAAAATGTACAAGTTTAGTTTTCTATAATATACAAGTTTTATTACATAATTGTTCGAAATCGTCTGATAAATCCTTTTATTGATGATGATCATTCAGAAGCCAAAATTTCATTGAAAATATCTTGAAATGGCTGAGATCTAATATAGTTAAAAACACAATAAAAATTTACGATAAGAGAGGACAATATGAAGTTTATGCTTAATTATTGACAGACCAAGTGAGGTCAAAAAGTACCTCGGCTTCATTACACAAATTAGGCTTAGCTTGTCGAGTAATTGCACATTACACAACTTTCATGCGCGGACACTACAAAGTGTCATAGGCACTAAATTAATTAATTAATGTTTATTACTACCAAAATAATTATTTGCAGACTAGGGAGATTATAGCCGCCTACGACCAGCTTGTAAATAAAATATAATAAAGTGTAAAGATATTATTATATTTAAAATACAAACAAATAATTCATCCATTTAAACTCATCGAAATCGAATGATGGGAGTCAAAATAATGTTATTATTTAGTCAAAACGTGATATATTAAAGGCACGCGGGTATACTTTTAATCAATATAATTTGTAAAGTTTTTTTTTTTTATAACTATATTCCTAAAATCAATTAATAAAACCATAGTTTTTAATATATATTCATTAGTCAAGTCTTTGTTAAAAATTCACTTGTATTGCATCTACATTGTGAACTAACATAATCCACGTATATTGAAAATTTGAATATATTCATATTTGCTATAAAGAGTTTTAAATATGTTGAAATTAAAAGTGTGAAAACTGAAAATACTCAGAAAGCAGGAAAAAATGATAATAGATATTAGTAATTCTGTGTTTATCGAATCTATTTGTATTAAGATATATTTTATAAGTAATATAACAACTGTAAAATAAAATATCTGTAATATTCAACAGATCTCTATTAATATTATTAATTAATACTATTATTATTATACTTTAACTTTTATTATATTACCATTTCATTAACATTATTTCGTCTATTATAATTTTATTATCAATCATTTCGTCATCATGTGCGTTATCAACATTTATATTTAAAGATCTAAAATTTATAATTGAAGAATATTAAAATGTTTACTATTAAATTATCAAAAGTGGATAACATAACTAATTAATGATAATATTAAGTTAATTTATAAAGTTTTTACTTAAATTTTGAACTCAAATATATTTTATAAGCTAATTTTAACTTAAAGTATATATTTTATGTGTAAATATCTAATTGTGATTTGAGTGAGTAAATTGATGCACTATGTGTATATTAGTAACAGATGGCTATCAGGTAGGTACAATATGAGTAAAGAGGGAGTCAACACATAATAAATCAATAAAAAGAAAACTAATTCACCCAATGAATCAATAAAAACAAAAGCATTTGGAAACCAATCTACACAAGAAAACCCCAGATATTTTATGAAAATATTTATTAAAATGACATTCTAGCACTATTGACTTTCCAAATTGGAGTCATGACATCATCTGAATTGATCCTGCATCCTTGTATAATGATAATTGTATACCAATGAAAGTTTTCAAAAATTTACTTCTTTATTAGCAATATAAAACTTTGCATTCTCGTGGCCAAGATATATGTTGTTATCGCTTCTTAACTTGATATTCATTGTATTTAGAATTTCGTTTACTAATTACAATCTGCATCCGATATTATTGGGTATTGATTAATGTGATTGGCATTGAAAATTTGTAAGTGATAGAAAATCTGAGAAAATGTAAGGTATGGCTATAATTCTTCACTATCATAAATTCAGTTTGCATGTCAAAATAATGATTATAGTTGTCATCGTATTTATACTATGTATATAACCAATGCAATGATAATGTATAATTTTACTATAAAGATTCTAAAAATATTTTGAAATTAAAAATGTCAAAACTGAAGATACTCAGAAAGCTGAAAAATTAGCTATGATGTATATAACCTTAATGTCTGCATGACCTCTTCATAATCTCGATGTTTGAGTAATAAATTGCATCGATATTGCATTTTTAAATGAATGGATATTGCAATAAAATATTATAAAAAATCATACGGAAACAAGTGATCAAAACTTATCTATATATATATATATATATTTTTTTATGATGGAATAATACCAGTTGAGGTTCTAATGATCTATATAGAAATGTTTTGTAATCAAGTAATTCTAAAACAAATTGAATAAATTTTATCATAATTCATTAAAATATTTAAGTAAAACAATATAAAAAAGTTTTATGTAAATTGTTACATTGTTGTATTAACTTAATATTGAATCGAAGTAATGAACCAGCAAAATTTATTTAAATATTACCATCAATAATTTATGATAATTATAGTAAAAGATAATAAACGTTTTAAGTAAATTATTACAAAATCATAAAATAACACAACTTGCAAATACTGCGATAAATTATTTTAATAAAATAGTTAACAAATAATAATAATAATAATAATAATAATAATAAAAATAATAATAATCATAAATTTTAATAATTTGACAGATAAAAAATTAGTTCTGATACTAGATGCTAACTAAATATTAACAAAATATTTTAATGGGATACATAACTTGAGTACTTAATGTAATGTTCAGATGGATGAATAAGGTTTTGTTAATCATATACGATTCACGGCTTTTTATGTAAAAATAATTGAAAATGAGTCAATTATCATCAAATTAATACTGTCCAATAAAGATATCATAGCTTGTTTTAAATATCTGATTTAATCGAATTTCCATTGATTTGTCGTAGATTTTGAATCTAAAAAACATACATTCAAAGATTTACTCACTGTTCGATGAAGGGGTTACATATCATTGTGGTATTAAATAAATCGGGAACAAAATTACTTTAAAGGGTTGATAAATGTGTCGATACAAAGTTGACATATATGCACATACAAGGTGACACAACTGCATTCACATGATATAACATTCACACATCTATCAATCAAAATCATGAATTTGGGTTCGCAGATGAATAATAAAATCAATCAAATAACAAAAATGAGCAAATCACATATAAAACACGATAATTATACATTGAGGTTATCAATTTAATCAATGTGAGGTATTTATCACATATAAAATCTAACCTATTTCATACAATTTAACAGTCTTAATATGTTTGTTATGAAAACATGGGTATATTTGGGGTACTTCATTGAAATATATCACTCACTGTTGAGAATTATTTTACGTTAGACATAAAACCATCAAAACATTTATTTTAGAATTATTGGAAGTTGAACTTTGTTTTATAAAACTGTCGTAACTTTTTATCAAATTCAATTGGTAAAACAGAAAATATATTTTTACTACATTACATATATACAAAAATAATATTCTTCAATAATTATACCACAACTTTCACATTTACGAGTAGTGGTTTTGAAACAAGAAAAAACAAATAATTATATGTCCACAAGATAAATATATGATGAATGCTTTGTTAATCTGAGAAATTGATCATGTCAGAAAATCTTTTCTTGCATCGGACAGTTTTTCGAATTTTTATATTTCTATTTTATCGACATTATCATCAATAATTTCATCAGTGATTTGTTGAATCCAAACAAGTCTACAAAACATTCAACTAATTCATGTTTAAAGGATTTATTTCAATTTTGCTAGAAATATATCATCAAATTTTGATGCCAAAAGCCTATCAATTATTAAAAAGGTCTGACCCCCATATAACACCTAATTTAAATGGTTAGTTATTCAATAAAATATCAACCAAACTTCTGTATCCTTTATCACCATTTATGAAAATAAAATCTAAGGTAATTTATTAATGAATGTTTAATAAATGTTTAGTAAAATATAAAATTTTGTTATTCAGTGATATTCACGATAAAATATCCATGGCAATGTTGATATTTGGTTAATGAAAATATGGTCATACAATTTGATCACACAACATGGTCATACAATTTGAGCATACAACATTATCATATTAGATTTATAAAGTAAACTAAATATTTTTAAAGTTATTTTAAAATACTGCAACGTAAAATAATCATAAATTACCACACCGTAATGACTGATAGAATATATCTTCCAATAATTTAATTATAATTCATTGTTTCATTATGAATAAAGAAAATAAAACCACTGAAAACAAAGAGTTGATATCTTCAATGAAACTGGAAAACTCGATAAGTATAAAATTTTAATTTTCATAAAGTTATATATTATTATTAGGAGACTCTATTGATAAAGTTATAAAACAGAGGATTGAAGAAACATTCTTAAAGGAACATCTGAAAGTGCAGAGAGAAGAGTATATGAAAATCTTTGAGAAATATATCACAGAAAAAGATGTTCTTATTAATAAATATCGAAAAATGTGTATAAAGTTAGAAAAAACTCAGAAGAGAAAACGAAAATTTAAAAGAACTATTGAATAAAGAAGAAGACGAATGTTTTTAAAATAGAATTTATAACTTTTTGATTATTATTACTTTTATTTGTATTTATTTGTGTTTGTAAATAATTTATTAAAATTTATTGGATGAAAACTCATTCATAGAAAATCAAAATTTAGTTATGTTAGGAATACATTCAAAAATCATATGAATTAATAATAATAATGATTATTTTTAAATTTTCTTAAAAGATGATCGTACTTTCGATATCATCAATCAAATGTACACTCGAAATTTTGTAGAAAATAAATGTTTTTTTTTTTTTTTTTTTCAAATAAAGATGATGAATTAATACTCAAATATATATCTAAATATTTAAAATTAAAATTAAAAATAAAAAATAAAATTAAATAATCTACATAAAATATTTAATTTACCATTTCGTAAATGAATTCGAAAGTATCATAGGAAAATATATAAAATATTTGGATAAAAGTAACACAAAGAGTGTTTAATTGCACATTTTAAATACAAACATAAAAAGAACCATAATGACATTAATAAATACTATAAAATACATAGTAAAACTAAGTAAAACAATATTATGTTCAATTCCCAAACAAAGACATTGCAATTTAGGTGCAACGAGCATACATTAATCTGATTGGACAAAGTCGCTTTAAAAACAATAATATAACAGTTTAACTGGAAAATTTTTCTTTGGGTTATAAATTTCGTCTATGAAACCGGTTTAATAGATTTTTAAATGTTTGCAAAAATATTTGCAAAGGAAAATATTTGAGAATGACCCATACTTTTACATAATTTATATGTTTTCTTACAAAAATATCCAATAAATATGTATAAAAATAAACATAATTTCTAAACATATATATATATAGAAGTTGACTAAGCCTGTATGACTTCCAATTTGGTAACAAATACTCAATTATATAATTAATATTAGTAAAATTATTAAGAACTTACGAAATGGCTATGTATTAACAAATATACATATATATGATTCGCTCAATGTTGTATGATCAAATTGTATGACCATATTTTCATTAACCAAATATCAACATTGCCATGGATATTTTATCGTGAATATCACTGAATAACAAAATTTTATATTTTACTAAACATTTATTAAACATTCATTAATAAATTACCTTAGATTTTATTTTCATAAATGGTGATAAAGGATACAGAAGTTTGGTTTGATATTTATTGAATAAACTAACCATTTAAATTAGGTGTTATATGGGGGTCAGACCTTTTTAATAATTGATAGGCTTTTGGCATCAAAATTTGATGATATATTTCTAGCAAAATTGAAATAAATCCTTTAAACATGAATTAGTTGAATGTTTTGTAGACTTGTTTGGATTCAACAAATCACTGATGAAATTATTGATGATAATGTCGATAAATAGAAATATAAAAATTCGAAAAACTGTCCGATGCAAGAAAAGATTTTCTGACATGATCAATTTCTCAGATTAACAAAGCATTCATCATATATTTATCTTGTGGACATATAATTATTTGTTTTTCTTGTTTCAAAACCACTACTCGTAAATGTGAAAGTTGTGGTATAATTATTGAAGAATATTATTTTGTATATATGTAATGTAGTAAAAATATATTTTCTGTTTTACCAATTGAATTTGATAAAAGTTACGACAGTTTTATAAAACAAAGTTCAACTTCCAATAATTCTAAAATAAATGTTTTGATGGTTTATGTCTAACGTAAAATAATTCTCAACAGTGAGTGATATATTTCAATGAAGTACCCCAAATATACCCATGTTTTCATAACAAACATATTAAGACTGTTAAATTGTATGAAATAGGTTAGATTTTATATGTGATAAATACCTCACATTGATTAAAATTGATAACCTCAATGTATAATTATCGTGTTTTATATGTGATTTGCTCATTTTTGTTATTTGATTGATTTTATATTCATCTGCGACCCAAATTCATGATTTTTGATTGATAGATGTGTGAATGTTATATCATGTGAATGCAGTTGTGTCAACCTTGTATGTGCATATATGTCAACTTTGTATCGATACATTTATCAACCCTTTAAAGTAATTTTGTTCCCGATTTATTTAATACCACAATGATATGTAACCCTTCATCGAACAGTGAGTAAATCTTTGAATGTATGTTTTTTAGATTCAAAATCTACGACAAATCAATGGAAATTCGATTAAATCAGATATTTAAAACAAGCTATGATATCTTTATTGGACAGTATTAATTTGATGATAATTGACTCATTTTCAATTATTTTTACATAAAAAGCCGTGAATCGTATATGATTAACAAAACCTTATTCATCCATCTGAACATTACATTAAGTACTCAAGTTATGTATCCCCATTAAAATATTTTGTTAATATTTAGTTAGCATCTAGTATCAGAACTAATTTTTATCTGTCAAATTATTAAAATTTATGATTATTATTATTTTTATTATTATTACTATTATTATTATTATTATTTGTTAACTATTTTATTAAAATAATTTATCGCAGTATTTGCAAGTTGTGTTATTTTATGATTTTGTAATAATTTACTTAAAACGTTTATTATCTTTACTATAATTATCATAAATTATTTGATGGTAATATTTAAATAAATTTTGCTGGTTCATTACTTCGATTCAATATTAAGTTAATACAACAATGTAACAATTTACATAAAACTTTTTTATATTGTTTTACTTAAATATTTTAATGAATTATGATAAAATTTATTAATTTGTTTTAGAATTACTTGATTACAAAACATTTCTATATAGATCATTAGAACCTCAACTGGTATTATTCCATCATAAAAAAATATATATATATATATAGATAAGTTTTGATCACTTGTTTCCGTATGAGTTTTTATAATATTTTATTGCAATATCCATTCATTTAAAATGCAATATCGATGCAATTTATTACTCAAACATCGAGATTATGAAGAGGTCATGCAGACATTAAGGTTATATACATCATAGCTAATTTTTCAGCTTTCTGAGTATCTTCAGTTTTGACATTTTTAATTTCAAAATATTTTTAGAATCTTTATAGTAAAATTATACATTATCATTGCATTGGTTATATACATAGTATAAATACGATGACAACTATAATCATTATTTTGACATGCAAACTGAATTTATGATAGTGAAGAATTATAGCCATACCTTACATTTTCTCAGATTTTCTATCACTTACAAATTTTCAATGCCAATCACATTAATCAATACCCAATAATATCGGATGCAGATTGTAATTAGTAAACGAAATTCTAAATACAATGAATATCAAGTTAAGAAGCGATAACAACATATATCTTGGCCACGAGAATGCAAAGTTTTATATTGCTAATAAAGAAGTAAATTTTTGAAAACTTTCATTGGTATACAATTATCATTATACAAGGATGCAGGATCAATTCAGATGATGTCATGACTCCAATTTGGAAAGTCAATAGTGCTAGAATGTCATTTTAATAAATATTTTCATAAAATATCTGGGGTTTTCTTGTGTAGATTGGTTTCCAAATGCTTTTGTTTTTATTGATTCATTGGGTGAATTAGTTTTCTTTTTATTGATTTATTATGTGTTGACTCCCTCTTTACTCATATTGTACCTACCTGATAGCCATCTGTTACTAATATACACATAGTGCATCAATTTACTCACTCAAATCACAATTAGATATTTACACATAAAATATATACTTTAAGTTAAAATTAGCTTATAAAATATATTTGAGTTCAAAATTTAAGTAAAAACTTTATAAATTAACTTAATATTATCATTAATTAGTTATGTTATCCACTTTTGATAATTTAATAGTAAACATTTTAATATTCTTCAATTATAAATTTTAGATCTTTAAATATAAATGTTGATAACGCACATGATGACGAAATGATTGATAATAAAATTATAATAGACGAAAATAATGTTAATGAAATGGTAATAATAATAAAAAGTTAAAGTATAATAATAATAGTATTAATTAATAATATTAATAGAGATCTGTTGAATATTACAGATATTTTATTTTACAGTTGTTATATTACTTATAAAATATATCTTAATACAAATAGATTCGATAAACACAGAATTACTAATATCTATTATCATTTTTTCTGCTTTCTGAGTATTTTCAGTTTTCACACTTTTAATTTCAACATATTTTAAAACTCTTTATAGCAAATATGAATATATCAAATTTTCAATATACGTGGATTATGTTAGTTCACAATGTAGATGCAATACAAGTGAATTTTTAACAAAGACTTGACTAATGAATATATATTAAAAACTATGGTTTTATTAATTGATTTTAGGAATATAGTTATAAAAAAAAAAACTTTACAAATTATATTGATTAAAAGTATACCCGCGTGCCTTTAATATATCACGTTTTGACTAAATAATAACATTATTTTGACTCCCATCATTCGATTTCGATGAGTTTAAATGGATGAATTATTTGTTTGTATTTTTAAATATAATAATATCTTTACACTTTATTATATTTTATTTACAAGCTGGTCGTAGGCGGCTATAATCTCCCTAGTCTGCAAATAATTATTTTGGTAGTAATAAACATTAATTAATTAATTTAGTGCCTATGACACTTTGTAGTGTCCGCGCATGAAAGTTGTGTAATGTGCAATTACTCGACAAGCTAAGCCTAATTTGTGTAATGAAGCCGAGGTACTTTTGACCTCACTTGGTCTGTCAATAATTAAGCATAAACTTCATATTGTCCTCTCTTATCGTAAATTTTTATTGTGTTTTTAACTATATTAGATCTCAGCCATTTCAAGATATTTTCAATGAAATTTTGGCTTCTGAATGATCATCATCAATAAAAGGATTTATCAGACGATTTCGAACAATTATGTAATAAAACTTGTATATTATAGAAAACTAAACTTGTACATTTTCATTTACTTATTTTATTATGTTTTGATTATTTTATTATTAGTTGCTTTTATAAATTAGGGTTTGAGATCATGTTCACAATAGTTAAAAGTAACTTGAATAATATTTCTTTAGAAACAAAATAACATTTATTACATATACACAGAATGGTACTCATCAATAATTATACCACAACTTTCACATCTATTAGAGTTTTTAAAACATGATGAACAAATAATGATATGCCCACATGGTAAATATAAAATATTGACTTTATTATTTAAACAACTTGAACATGTAAGATATTGTTTTTGTACTTCATCCAGTTTATCCTTGATTTTTATTTCGATTTTATCTGCATTATCAATGTAGGATTGAATAA